>JAYEPQ010000015.1:4355081-4955081 GCA_036321105.1 Dracaena cambodiana
CCTATTTTTGGACTGATAATCCGTGATCCGATTTTTCAGGAGAGAATTGAGCCGGATTTGGAGCTTCTTCGGTTTATAAAATACAGGAATTTAACGGGAGAAGGGACTATGGGACTTTTGGATTCTTGGACTTTGGGAAGATTTCGGGCGAGCTCGGGAAATTGAGAAGCGGAGCAGAGCCATCTCTTCAGGTCGGACGGTCAACGGAGGCAGCAACGAGACTCCACCGCCACCCGAACCCACATAAAAAAGGGAATCCATTAATATTCCCGTTCTTGTAATTCCTCGGAATTTTTGTAATCTCAAATCTTCGTTGTAATCAAATAATTTTGCAATGGAATCAAAGATTCAATTTTCGGCCAAACAAGAACTGGCGACCACAGTGGGAGCCCCTCTGTTTACCACAGAGAATCTGGTGGCGCAGTCCGACCGGGTGCCGATTGGCTCAATGGTTGAGACGCTGGTCATAGAAGTTGACCAGCAAAAATATGAGGAATTTCTTTCTTCCTCTAATTCGGAGTCTAGGCGTCATCGCCGGGTGACAATGAAAAAAGGTGAGGCATTATCGCCCACCGGAAAGGCGTCATCGCCTATGAGAATTTATGAGGCGTCATCGCCCGTTCGAACTGACAGGACGTCATCGTCTGTCAAGAACACGGCATTATCGCCCATTCCAAAGTCAAGCCAAAAGTCAAACCAGTCCCTGACCCGCTCTCAGAAGAGAAACCTGAGGCGTAAGGCCCAGCGGGCCCGCCTCAACAGTGCCTCTGGAAAATTGCGGTCAGAAAATCCAGATCAGGAAACATCGGAAAGAAAAAATTCCAAAAATGAAAATCCGCAGGCGAAACTGCGGGTTGCACCGCATGGGGGCAACCCCGCGGTTGCAACCGAGGGTGCAAACCCGCGGTTCCAACGGCGGGTTGCACCCCGCGGTTGCAACCGCGAGTGCAAACCCGCAGTTCCAACCGCGGGTTGCACCCCGCGGGTGCAACCCCGCGGTTGCAACCGCGGGTGCAAACCCGCAGTTCCAACTGCGGGTTGCACCCCGCGGGTTGCACTCCACAGAAAAAATCAAGGGTTGGTTCTGGTGTCTATTCGGGCACACGCGCAGTGAGCACACAGCGCACATCTAACTTTTTGGTTACTCTCTCAGGTGTACCATCCCGTTCCTCTACAAACAAATATAAGGATGTGCTCATGAACTCACCTGAGGATAGGTCTTCAAATTTCTCTTCGGATGAACATATTCATGATAGAATCCTCCAAATCCCGAAGAACAAGTCAGATGCGTACGAGGCCCGTACAACTGCGCAGGCCAGCACACACTCCAGAAGAATCCGCAGAAGAGTTGGAGAACAATCTAATGCTAGAAAAGAGCTCAGCCCTGAAATATTACAAACTCTCCAGTATTATGAACCAAATTTGAGACGCAAAATACGTCAAGATGCAAATAGAGAGGAGAAGATATCTCAAGACTTGAGAGAATTCCTCAATTGGAAGAAGAACTCTGCACAGAATACTCCTCAATGCCAATGCGAACAGTTAATCTCAACTGTTCTATCAAACTGCGAGTGCCATCCGAGACGATCCGTTTTTGAGCGGATCACTGAACCTAAAAGAATACGAACGGTGAAAAAGGCATACTCTGGGACCGATCTACCTGCTGCCTCATCAAATATGGTTAATAAAGGCAAAAAAGTGGTCGGAAACAACCCTTCGGATAAGAAAATCACTCTAGGATCAAAAGGAGTTTCGATCGAACCAGAGGGCGCGCTTCTAGAAGAAGTCTCTGAAAGGCTTGAGAGACAAGAAAAATGTCTCGAACAGCAAGAAGAGACCATAGAAGAAATGAAACAACTTTTGATTGAGTTGCTGGCTCAAACTAGGAGGAACCAATCTTCATCATCCATTTCTAGTCGGCAGAAAGGAAAACGGCCTGTCCAAATAAATGAAGACAGCGAAGACGAAAATGAAGAAGTGCCTCCTCATTCGAGAGAGGAAGAGGAAGTAAAAGTTATCATCAATCCTCAAGCAGAGAAAATAGAGAAGATGGAGAACCAATTACGAGCTCTTCTTCATCGCAAAAAGCTACAAGAGGTGGGGGTAGTCCGTCCATATCCCATAGAATGGGAGACCGTACCCTATCCTGCAAAATATAAACCGTTGAATCTTCAGTCGTTCGACGGTAGAGGTTCGCCGCAGCAACACATCTTCTATTTTCTCTCACAGACAGGACATCTCATGGGGAATGATCCAACTATGACTAGGATATTTGCAAGCACTTTACGGGGGCCCGCATTTACCTGGTTTATGCAACTTCCCCAGGGAACAATTAAATCTTGGGCGGATGTAGAACGTGAGTTCCTAGCCCGATTCTTTGAAGATGATACAGAAGTCTCCATATTATCTTTGCTAGCAGCGAAGCAAGAAGAAGGCGAAACGGTCAAAACTTATGTCGAGCGGTTCCGAGAACTTTCCGTTCGATGCCCACATGGCATGACGCAGGATACACTTGTGGAAACCTGCAGACATAACTTGTTGACCGATATCTTAGACAAGATGGGTTCGGTCGAATCCAAGTCATGGAAGGATCTGCTTAAGCAGGGCGAACAGGCCGAAGAAATACTTCGACGTCTTGAAATGCAACAGTCTGCAACCGGAGACGGTGCAAACGAATCTCCATTCCATTTTTCCCGTTCAAAAGGGAAAGACATAACGGCAATGGCGGTAGAAAGTACACTGAAGCAGAAACCATGGCCAACTACAAGCAACACAGCAAAGTCGCCCAGACTTCAAAAGCAGTATTCGTTCAAGGATAAACATACTGCTACTATGTTCAATCTGCTCACCAAACGCAAGATGCTTAAATTGCCGGAGAGCAAGAGACCTAAAGAAATAGGGAAAACTAACGATCCGAATTACTGCCTGTACCATCGGATTGTAGGTCACCCCACAAAAAATTATTTTATCTTAAAAGATAAAATTCAAGCGTTGATTGACGCTGGAGCAGTTCAGCTCAAAGCTGAACAAAAAAGGAGTTAGAGCTAACTCCGACATATTTAATGTGTAAGGTCTAAAGGTACCACTTGGGCTCACAACAATTTCCAAAAAATGGGCTCAAGGCGGTTAATTTAAACCCCCATATATATATATATATATATATATATAAGAAGAAGAAGAAAAAAGAAAAAACATAAAAAAAAAAAAAATGAATCACCCAACGCCGACAAGGCTACGGGAAGAGAATAAATTTCTCGCCAACCCCATCATACTGGGGGTAATAAGTATGAACCATCCAACGCCGACAAGGCTACGGGGAGAGAATAAATTTCTCGCCAACCCCACCATACTGGGGGTAAAAAGTATGAATTGCCCAACGCCGCTAAAGCTACGGGAGGAGAATAGATTTCTCACCAACCCCACCATACTGGGGGTAAAAAGTATGAATTGCCCAATGCCGCTAAACCTACGGGAAGAGAATAGATTTCTCACCAACCCCACCATACTAGGGGTAAAAAGTATGAATTGCCCAACGCCGCTAAACCTACGGGAAGAGAATAGATTTCTCGCCAACCCCACCATACTGGGGGTAAAAAGTATGAATTGCCCAACGCCGCTAAAGCTACGGGAAGAGAATAGATTTCTCGCCAACCCCACCATACTGGGGGTAAAAAGTATGAATTGCCCAACGCCGCTAAAGCTACGGGAAGAGAATAAATTTCTCGCCAACCCCACCATACTGGGGGTAAGAAGTATGAACTACCCAATGCCGACAAGGCTACGGGAAGAGAATAAATTTCTCACCAACCCCACTATACTAAGGGTAATAAGTATGAATTACCCAACGCCGACAAGGCTACGGGAAGAGAATAAAATTCTCGCCAACCCCACCATGCTGGGGGTAAAAAGCATGAATCACCCAACGCCGCTAAGGCAAAGGGAAGAGGAAAAGTTTGGTATTTAAACCCAAACGAAACCCTCGACAACTCACTATGCTGAAGATAATAACATGGCTAGCCCAACTCAAACGGTAGTTGGTAAAGGCAAAATCAAACCCGTTGATAGCTGGGGGTTTGCTAAAAATCCCACGACAAATCTGTCACAACAGTATTCTTATCCGAATATAAGAATACATCACTGCCCTAAGCTGCTAAGGCAAAGGGAAGAGGAAAAGTTTGGCATTTAAGCCCAAACGAAATCCTTGACAACTCACCATGCTGAGGGGAATAGCATGGCTAGCCCAATTCAAACGGTAGTTGGTAAAGGCAAATCAAACCCGTTGATAGCTGGGGGTTTGCTAAAAATCCTAATCAGATAAATCTCCTGTCACGTTAAAATTTCACCTCTGACAGCAAAACTTTTATTGTCATTTTGCTCCAACAGAGCAAGCGACACTCTAAAATATTTGTCAAGTTGAAATCATACCTCTGACATCATAATTCAAAATCAAAAGAGATAAGATCCTAGTTAAATCGATCCCCTGTCACGTTAAGATTTCACCTCTGACAGAAAAGAAAATTCACACTTCATCAAGTCCAACATTACAACCTCTGATGAACGTGCTTTTGATGTCGTTAAGTTAAAAATCACCTCTGACGAAAATCATCTCTCTATCAAGTTAACAGTTACCTCTGATAGTCCGATTCCAAAACTAAATACGTTAACCGTCACCTCTATTTAGTCAGCTTGTCCCTATCACGATCAGATCCTCTGAATAGATTAAGCTCCAAGACACGTTTAATGTCACCTCTGTCTTTTCCTGATTCGTCATACTAGATGTCACTGAACGGTTAGGAGTAAAATAAGCACGTTAATATTATATCTCTGCTTGACCTAAAATAAGTACGTTAACATTATACCTCTGCTTGTCCTCTAATGAGTACGTTAAAATCATACATCTGCTTGTTATTGAATAAATGAATATATTAACAGTTATCTCTATCGACCAAATCTTTTAAAAAGTCTATAACCAAAATTAAAGAATCCAAAGTATTTCGAAATTCAGTACGGTTCAATATAGAACTTCGAAAACTTTGGAGGGGTTATGTAGATACAAAAAAAAAAAAAAATTATTTTTGCTAAGTGGGCACACCCGCGGGTTGCATCCCGTGGGAGCCCCCGCGGGTTGCTACCCGCGAAAGCACCCGCGGGGGCGATTTTGCGGGTTGCCACCCGCGGGAGGATTCCCGCGGGTGGCAACCCGCGGGGGCGATCCCGCGGGTTGTTTTCCGTTGTTTCCTATTGATTTGTTTCCTATTTTTGGACTGATAATCCGTGATCCGATTTTTCAGGAGAAAATTGAGCCGGATTTGGAGCTTCTTCGCTTTATAAAATACAGAAATTTAACGGGAGAAGGGACTTTTGACTTTTGGATTCTTGGACTTTGGGAAGATTCCGGGCGAGCTCGGAAAATTGAGAAGTGGAGCAGAGCCATCTCTTCCAGTCGGACGGTCAACGGAGGCATCAACGAGACTCCATCGCCACCCGAACCCACGAAAAAAAGGGAATAAATTAATATTCCCGTTCTTGTAATTCCTCGGAATTTTTGTAATCTCAAATCTTCGTTGTAATCAAATAATTTTGCAATGGAATCAAAAATTCAATTTTCGGGCAAACAAGAACTGGCGACCACAGTTCTTATTTGAGTTCTAATTTCTCGCCGGTTCTTGTTTGCCCGAAAATTGAATCTTTGATTCCATTGCAAAATTATTTGATTACAACGAAGATTTGAGATTACAAAAATTTCGAGGAATTACAAGAACGGGAATATTAATGGATTCCCTTTTTTATGTGGGTTCGGGTGGCGGTGGAGTCTCGTTGCTGCCTCCGTTGACCGATGGCTCTGCTCCGCTTCTCAATTTCCCGAGCTCGCCCGAAATCTTCCCAAAGTCCAAGATCCAAAAGTCCAAAAGTCTCCTCTCCAGTTAAATTCCTGTATTTTATAAACCGAAGAAGCTCCAAATCCGGCTCAATTCTCTCCTGAAAAATCGGATCACGGATTATCAGTCCAAAAATAGGAAATAAAACAATGTAAAACAATAAAACAACGGAAAACAACCCGCGGGTGGCAACCCGCGGGATCGCCCCCGCGGGTTGCCACCCGCGGGACGGGTTGCAACCCGCAGGTGTGCCCACTTAGCAAATTTTGATTTTATATATATATATATATATATATATATATAGGGGTTTAAATTAACCGCCTTGAGCCCATTTTTTGGGAATTGTTGTGAGCCCAAGTGGTACCTTTAGACCTCACACATTAAATGTGTCGGAGTTAGCTCTAACTCCTTTTTTGTTCAGTTTTGAGCTGAACTGCTCCAGCGTCAATCAACGCTTGAATTTTATCTTTTAAGATAAAACAATTTTTTGTGGGGTGACCTACAATCCGATGGTACAGGCAGTAATTCGGATCGTTAGTTTTCCCTACTTCTTCAGGTCTCTTGCTCTCCGGCAATTTAAGCATCTTGCATTTGGTGAGCAGATTGAACATAGTAGCAGTATGTTCATCCTTGAACGAATACTGCTTTTGAAGTCTGGGCGACTTTGCTGTGTTGCTTGTAGTTGGCCATGATTTCTGCTTCAGTGTACTTTCTACCGCCATTGCCGTTATGTCTTTCCCTTTTGAACGGGAAAAATGGAATGGAGATTCATTTGCACCGTCTCCGGTTGCAGACTGTTGCATTTCGAGACGTCGAAGTATTTCTTCGGCCTGTTCGCCCTGCTTAAGCAGATCCTTCCATGACTTGGATTCGACCGAACCCATCTTGTCTAAGATATCGGTCAACAAGTTATGTCTGCAGGTTTCCACAAGCGTATCCTGCGTCATGCCATGTGGGCATCGAACGGAAAGTTCTCGGAACCGCTCGACATAAGTTTTGACCGTTTCGCCTTCTTCTTGCTTCGCTGCTAGCAAAGATAATATGGAGACTTCTGTATCATCTTCAAAGAATCGGGCTAGAAACTCACGTTCTACATCAGCTCAAGATTTAATTGTTCCCTGGGGAAGTTGCATAAACCAGGTAAATGCGGGCCCCCGTAAAGTGCTCGCAAATATCCTAGTCATAGTTGGATCATTCCCCATGAGATGTCCTGTCTGTGAGAGGAAATAGAAGATGTGTTGCTGCGGCGAACCTTTACCGTCGAATGATTGGAGATTCAACGGTTTATATTTTGCAGGATAGGGTACGGTCTCCCATTCTATGGGATATGGACGGACTACCCCCACCTCTTGTAGCTTTTTGCGATGAAGAAGATCTTGTAATTGGTTCTCCATCTTCTCTATTTTCTCTGCTTGAGGATTGATGATAACTTTCACTTCCTCTTCCTCTCTTGAATGAGGAGGCACTTCTTCATCTTCGTCTTCGCTGTCTTCATTTATTTGGACATGCCGTTTTCCTTTCTGCCGACTAGAAATGGACAGCGATGATTGGTTCTTTCTAGTTTGAGCCAGCAACTCAATCAAAAGTTGTTTCATTTCTTCTATGGTCTCTTCTTGCTGTTCGAGACGTTTTTCTTGTCTCTCAAGCCTTTTGCGCTTCCATACAAAACTGGATACAACTCCAAGATGCAACCCGCAGATGGAATCTTGGGACCCGCGTAGACGCAACCCGCATATGGAAGCGCGGGATGCAACCCGCAGATGGAATCTTGGGACCCGCGTGAACGCAACCCACATATGGAAGCGCGGGACGCAACCCGCAGATGGAACCTGGGTCTCCCGCACTTTTCTCCCTCTCTCCCACACAAAAAAAAAATTAATAAATAGGCAAAAAAAAAAAAGAAGAAGAAAGGGTGTTATCACCCACAAAAAATTGACAAAGTTAAAAAATAATAATAATAAATAATTAAAATATATATATATATAGGAAAAAAAAACATGCAGTATGAGTGCTCTACCCATGGTTTGTATCCCACGGATGCACCCGCGGATGCCAAAAAAAATAAATAAATAAATAAATAAAATAAAAAAATTAATTAAAATAAAAAATATAAAAAAATATAAAAAAAATATAAAAATATAAACAAAAAAAGCAAAAAAAATAAAAAATAAAAAAAATAAATAAAAATAAATAAAAATAAACAAAAAATAATAATAAATAAAAATATATTTGCAAGGCCTCATCGCTTACCAAAATAAATAAATAAATAAATAATAAAAAATAAAATACTAGGCGTCATCACCTATAAAATAAAATAAAAAATTTAAAAGGCGTCATCGTTTATAAAAAAAAAAGGACATCATTGCAAACAAAAAAAAAGAGAGATAAAGAAATAAAAATGTATATATAAAATAAAATAAAAAAAAATGATGAATCGCCCAACGCTGCTAAGGCTACGGGAAGAGAATAAATTTCTCGTCAACCCCACCATACTGGGGGTAAAAAGTATGAATTACCCAACGCCGACAAGGCTACGGGGAGAGAATAAATTTCTCGTTAACCCCACCATACTGGGGGTAAAAGTATGAATTGCCCAACGCCGCTAAGGCAAAGGGAAGAGGAAAAGTTTGGTATTTAAACCCAAACGAAACCCTCGACAACTCACTATGCTGAGGATAATAGCATGGCTAGCCCAACTCAAACGGTAGTTGGTAAAGGCTAATCAAATCCGTTGACAGCTGGGGGTTTGCTAAAAATCCTAAATCTCCTGTCACGTTAAGATTTCACCTCTGACGGCAAAACTTTTCTTGTCATTTTGCTCTAACAGAGCAAGCGACACTCCAAAATATTTGTCAAGTTAAAATCATACCTCTGACATCATAATTCAAAATCAAAAGAGATAAAATCCTAATTAAATCGATCCCTTGTCACGTTAAGATTTCACCTCTGACAGAAAAGAAAATTCACACTTCATCAAGTCCAACATTACAACCTCTGATGAACGTGCTTTTGATGTCGTTAAGTTAAAAATCACCTCTGACGAAAATCATCTCCCTATCAAGTTAACAGTTACCTCTGATAGTCCGATTCCAAAACTAAATACGTTAACCGTCACCTCTATTTAGTCAGCTTGTCCCTATCACGACCAGATCCTCTGAATAGATTAAGCTCCAAGACACGTTTAATGTCACATCTGTCTTTTCCTGATTCGTCATACTAGATGTCACTGAACGGTTAGGATTAAAATAAGCACGTTAATATTATATCTTTGCTTGACCTAAAATAAGTACGTTAACATTATACCTCTGCTTGTCCTCTAATGAGTACGTTAAAATCATACCTCTACTTGTTATGGAATAAATAAATATATTAACAGTTATCCCTATCGACCAAATCTTTTAAAAGGTCTATAACCAAAATTAAAGAATCTAAAGTATTTCGAAATTCAGTACGGTTCAATATAGAACTTCGAAAACTTTGGAGGGGGTTATGTAGATACCAAAAAAAAAAAAAATTATTTTTGCTAAGTGGGCACACCCACGGGTGCTGCATCCCGCGGGAGCCCCCGCGGAAAACCCGCGGGAAGATTCCCGCGGGTTGCAACCCGCGGGTTGCCACCCGCGGGTTGTTTTCCGTTGTTTCCGATTGATTTGTTTCCTATTTTTGGACTGATAATCCGTGATCCGATTTTTCAGGAGAGAATTGAGCCGGATTTGGAGCTTCTTCGGTTTATAAAATACAGGAATTTAACGGGAGAAGGGACTTTTGGACTTTTAGATTCTTGGACTTTGGAAAGATTTCGGGCGAGCTCGGGAAATTGAGAAGCGGAGCAGAGCCATCTCTTTCGGTCGGACGGTCAACGGAGGCAGCAACGAGACTCCACCGCCACCCGAACCCACATAAAAAAGGGAATCCATTAATATTCCCGTTCTTGTAATTCCTCGGAATTTTTGTAATCTCAAATCTTCGTTGTAATCAAATAATTTTGCAATGGAATCAAAGATTCAATTTTCGGGTAAACATCCAATATGCCGAAAAGAAAAAAAAGAAGACCCCTAGGGCTCTCCCAAGAGGGTATTTATAGCCTTATGATGATTTGAGAGTTTTTATCTAAATAAAATTTTGTACTCATCAAGGATTCCAATCAAATATCTTAGTTTTGATTTAAATCTCTTGATTTAGAGTTCTGATCGGACTTAATTTGGGTATTTGGGTAAGTCCAAATCATAATCTCAATCAATCTGCTCACGCGGAGCTAAGAACTCGAACGCGGAACTAACGCGAAACTAATGAATAGCTCCGCGTTTTGTTCAAACACGAGGCTAATATAGCCAAATGCGGGGCTGCGGAGTTAGCTCCGCATTCTGTTGTGGAAAATCCTTTTAACTTAGAAATTTTCACTACCAACAGAACCACCTCCAAAGTTTTTAAAATGGCTTAGAACTTAGCAAATTTTGAAATACTTTGGATCTTCAAACTGAAAACACAGAGTTAAAATACCAATTTTATCTCCCGTTTTGTTCATTTGCATGGATCTAATAGCTTCGCATTTCAGTGAGTAATTGCTCATTAATTGCTTAGTAATTACTCAGTAATAGCTCAGTAATTACTCTTGCTCTGACTTTCGCGCCGAATATCAAGAGGCGGATCATTTAAATAGAGCCTAAAGCTCTTCTCTCTTCTTCATTTCATCCGAAGAATTTCAAGAGCTTAAAGCTCAGGCGACTTAGGCGAATCAGTTTGAAGGGATGATCTTCAATCGAACTTCCTTCGACTTTCCAAAGACTTTCCATCACTAGGATGTCATCTAAGAAGAGTACGGCATCGCACGCCTCCTCACCATTGGCGGCCGGCACTAGCAGCGGCGGCGGCCGAGGCAATGGCAGTCCATGTCCATGTTGCACCAATTGGAGGTAGAAATTCTCAACTTTTAGACTCCTTAAGTCAATTTTGGAGTGTTTTGGTTCGGTTTTAACCAACCAACCATTTTTGAACCGGCGAGATCGCCGTTCTCTGTCCGTAAGGCTTGGGAAGAAAGGAGAAGATGGAGAAAAACTCTAGTCTTCTTCTTACGCGAAGTTATCACGTCTCCTCGCGTTTGAAACACGGGGCTATTTTGACTAGCAATCGCATTTCAATCGCGAGGCTATTTTTGACTAGTAATCGCGTTTCAATTGCGAGGCTATTTGACTATCAGTCGCGTTTCAATCGCGAGGCTATTTTGACTAGCAGTCTCGTTTCAATCGCGAGACTATTTTGATTAGCAGTCGCGTTTCAATCGCTAGGCTATTTTGACTAGCAGTTGCATTTCAATCGCGAGGCTAATTTGACTAGCAGTCGCGTTTCAACGCGAAGCTATTTCCTCAGCTGGGTGAAGTTATTTTTTAACTCCGCATTTTTATATTTAGAAGATTTTTCGAGTTTTCTCTAACTCTTGATTCTTCTTTTGCAGTGGAGTATTCGGACCAGATCCTTTTTAAAGAGGAGTGCATGTGGCTCTACCAGTCTTCGTCAGCAAAAGTAACTTTAAGGAAGCCAAAAGCATATGCTTTACAACCTAGTTGCAGGTTTCAAGTTCTGGCTCCAAAAGATAAACTCTTGAAGAAGTTACAAGAACTCTGCTGCAGCTCATTAAGTTTTATTGAAGACCATTTCTGTTAGATGACAATCTCTGTCGCTTTCCAAAACGATAGAGATGATCATGTAAGGGCTTGTAGCATGTCGAATCCAACTTGTGCATCTTTATTAGGATTCTTGTAGCAGTATCTTCAGATGATCCACTAAGAACTTTAAACAGATCATAGTTGACATTTGCAGAGGAGAACTTTTGCATGTGAACCAGAGAATTTCAACACTCCATGGAAGAGACTCGTTGTCGGGTTATTGATGAGTCGATGAATAGGTTGAAGCTTTTGGGAGAGCTATAACTCCCTCTTCCTCTATAACCTTTTGCTTCATGAATAAAGATAATTCTTTTTCTCTTTTATCTATTGACTTCAAAATCTTGCTTGCTCAACAAATAGACGATTCATAGTTTTGGTAAAACAATCTAAGGCTCATCTGCGTAACTTAGATTTGTTAGTACCTGAAATGATCGGATAAGGATCATTTAACTTAGATAGAGGTGCTTAATTGCACATGCCTTAGTTTGATGGAGGCGGTTCAAGGCTTTCATGTATAACTTGAATTGCACATACCAAGATAATTGAGTGATGATTATCAGATTTTGGCAGAGGCGCCTAATTGCGCTTGCCAAGTTGAAGCTTCATAGAAACACGTAGCTAAAATACCAAGTTAGTTTCGCATTTTGCATAGGCAACGGAGCTAATAACTTCGCGTTTTCCATAGTTGCGCGGAGTTAATAACTTCGCATTTTCCATCACCATGCGAAGCTAATAGCTTCGCGTTTTTAGAGCAACCGATCAGTTAGTCGCTCCGATTTTCGTGTCGAATACCAAGAGGCGGTTTTCTTCGTTTAAATAGAGTTTTAACTCTTTCTTCTTCACTCATCTGAAGAATTTTCAAGAATTCCAGAGCTCCCAGCGACCGGCGATCAGGCGATTTCAGGCGACCCGACCAAATCCGATCAAACTTCCATCAATTTCTCCAAGAGCAATGGCACCCAAGACTCGCGCTTCTTCACACGCAGCCTCGCCATCGGCGACTGGCGCAAGCAGCGGCGGCAGCGGCCGTGACGGCGGTGAGCCAATCCACGCCTCGCCTATTGGAGGTAAGAACCTCACTTTTGGGGCTTTCTAGAACATTTTTAGAGTGATTTGGCTCGGTTTTAACCGGCCAATCATCTCTTTTATCGGCGAGATCGCCGTACTCCGGCCAAATGGCTTCGAGAAGAAGGAAAAGATCTCTGATCTTCCTCCACGCGAAACTATCGCGTTATCTCCGCGTTTTAAATGCGAAGTTATTTTTGCCAACTATCGCGTTCGGACGCGATGTTAGAATTTTAGCTTCGCGTTTGTAAACACGAAGTTATTTTATCATCCTCGCGTTTTGCCAAAACGTGAGGCTATCTTTTTAACTTCGTGCGGAGTTATCCCTATCTCTGCGTTTTCATACTTAGAAAAATTTTCTGATTTGTAGAAATTTTCCTAACTCTTAGTTCTTCTTTTGCAGTTGGCTATTCAGTGGATCCAATCTCCCAAGGGCATCATTTCGGCTATGGTAGGGGTGCAGACTTAGCAACTCAGTTCCGTTTCAACACTAATCTTCCCGTCTTGAAATTTTAGAAGAACAGGTGAATACACTAGACACAATTCGCCAAGCAGATGTGGAAGCGGTCACTGAGATCGAATCGGCGCGTCTTCAGGCAGAGTTAATGGCTCGTCAAGAGGAACTGAGGCGCCAAGAGGAAGTCTGGTCTCGGGAATTGGCAGCACTATGAGCCAGTCAAGAATCAATTCTCAGGGGGTTAGAGATAATGGACTTCGAGATTGAGGGGAGTCAGGCCACCATCCTTAGAGCCAGAGACTATTATTAAGGCTCGAACTATTCTGGAAGCCAGTGAGTCTCGGTTAGGGGAATCCGTTAAGAAACGGGAAGAGCTAATTTTTCAACAAGGACAGCTCGAACAAGAAGGTGAAATAAGAAGCCATACTATTGAAGAATCTTGCCAGCGGTTGGCCCAGCAATTGGCAATAAACGATGATGATTTACGTCGGCAAGCCAAACTCCTTGGAGGAAACTCGTCGTCAAGTGATTGACGAGACGACGAATAAGTTGAGGCTCCTAGGAGATCCATAACTTTTTCCATTCTTTTATTCTTCATTTTTTTTGTAATAAGAACTTGTAATAAAAGAGAGAACTTTACTGATTCTTTGTAACTTCATCCTTATTGATGAATAAAGGTAATCTTTTGATTCTTTTATTTGTTGGCTACAAGATTTGTTTGCACAACAGATAACTTGTCATCAAAATGATTTAGTTGTTTAGGTAAAGCAGTTCAAGGCTCATCTGCATAACTTAAACTGCTAATACCAAGGTGATTGGGTTAGGACCACCAAATTTCGGCAGAGGCGCCTAATTGCGCATGCCTAGTGTTTGAGCAAGAAATTCAAGTGCTCATCTGCGTATCTTGAACAAGTGGAGGCGATTCAAGGCTCTCATGCGTAACTTGAACTGCACATACCAAGATGACAGGGTCAGGATCATCAGATTTCGACAGAGGCGCCAAATTGCACATGCCTGGTTTTAAGAAGTTCAAGTGCTCATCTGCGTAATTTGAACAAGTGGAAGCGGTTCAAGGCTCTCATGCGTAACTTGAACTGCACATACCAAGATGACCGGGTCAGGATCATCAGATTTCGGCGGAGGCGCCAAATTGTGCATGCCTGGTTTTAAGAAGTTCAAGTGCTCATCTGCGTAACTTGAATAAGTTGAGGCGGTTCAAGACTCTCATGCGTAATTTGAACTGCACTACCAAGATGACCGGGTCAAGATCATCAGATTTCGGCAGAGGCGCCAAATTGCGCATGCCTGGTTTTAAGAAGTAAGTTCAAGTGCTCATCTGCGTAACTTGAACAAATGGAGGCGGTTCAAGGCTCTCATACGTAATTTGAACTGCACATACCAAGATGACCGGGTCAAGATCATCAGATTTTAGCAGATGCGCCAAATTGCGCATGCCTGATTTTAAGAAGGAAGTTCAAGTGCTCATCTGTGTAACTTGAACAAGTAGAAGCGGTTCAAGACTCTCATGCGTAACTTGAACTGCACATACCAAGATGACCGGATCAGGTCATCAGATTTCGGCAGAGGCGCCAAATTGCGCATGCCTGATTTTAAGAAGGAAGTTCAAGTGCTCATCTGCGTAACTTGAACAAGTGGATGCAGTTCAAGACTCTCAGGCATAACTTGAACTGCACATACCAAGATGACCGGGTCAGGATCATCAGATTTCGACAGAGGCGCCAAATTGCGCATGCCTGGTTTTAAGAAGAAAGTTCAAGTGCTCATCTGCGTAACTTGAACAAGTGGAGGCGGTTCAAAACTTTCATGCGTAAGTTGAACTGCATATACCAAGATGACCGGGTCAGGATCATCAGATTTCGGCAGAGGCGCCAAATTGCACATACCTAGTTTTAAGAAGTTCAAGTGCTCATCTGCGTAACTTGAACAAGTGGATGGTAATACTCCTAGGGATTTGAATCTGATGTGATAGTTACTCTGTCATCATTCTGGTTTAGTTTAGGCATAGTATTTCTTCAGAAATTTGCCGTTGATCGGCATCATCATTCTATCGTCATTCTAATTCATTAAGCGATAGGCTCCACTAGAGTATACCGTTTTCACAACAAACGGTCCTTTCCATTTGGGTTCAAATTTACCCTTAGTCTTGTGGGTTAGAATCATTGGCCTTTTAATAACCAGGACTAAGTCTCCTTATTTAAAGGTCCTTGGTTTAACGTTCTTATTGAATGTCTGCGAGATTCGGGCTTGATACAACTCAATTTGTTGTTGAGCCCTGAGACGTTTTCATCTAACGACTCTAGTTCTTACAATCTTTGTTGATAGCGCTCTTTTGTCGTCATCTTTGTAGCTAAGGCCAATCTTAATAATGGTATCTGGATTTCAAGAGGGAGGACGGCCTCACTTCCATAAATCAAAGAGAACGGAGTAGCTTTTGTTGGAGTGCGAACGGTGGTGCGATAAGCCACAAACATTCTCCCATCTTTTCATCCCAGTCCTTTTTGTTAGAAGAGACAAACTTTCGAAGGAGTTTAATGATTGTCTTGTTGAAAGCTTCGGCCAATCTATTTGCCGCGGGGTTATATGGCGTTGAAAAAATATCTTTGATTCTGAACTTATCACAGAATTTTGAGAATCCCTGGCTGATGAATTGTGGTCCATTATCATGAATAATCCTTCGGGGGACGCTAAAACGATAAATGACATGATGTTTGATGAAATTAATCACATCCGTCGTTTTCACCTCTCTCATGGGCACGGCCTTAGCCCATCTTGAAAAATAATCGGTTATTGCAAGAATAAACCGATGTCCTCTGAATGACAGGAGAGTTATTGGCCCCACAATATCCATTCCCCATCCTCAGATGGCCAACTAGCAACGGTATTGTGTAAGTATTCCGGGGGTTGATGAATAAAATTGGCATGCACTTGGCATGCATGGCACCGTTTAGCATATGTCATTGCCTCAGTAATCATCTTCGGCCAGTAGTACCCCAGCCTTCTTATGCAGTCTCCGAGTTTTGGACCGAACTGGTGAGCTCCACACACTCCATCATGTGTTTTCCTCAACACTTCATCTGCTTCTGTTTTTGACATGTAGTGTAGTAGCAGACCATCATTTGACTTTCTGTACAAAGTTTGAAGTGTACGATCAAAGTAGAATCTCGGGGCTTTCCTATTTATCGAGGCGGCCTCTTTTGGATCCTCTGATAGTATCCCATATAGGACGTAATCTATAAACGAAAATCACCAATCATGGGGTTCCAGAATTAAGCCTGTCTGGTACACCTCTTTGGTTTGGAATACCGTATCTGGGTGGAGGAGTTCTCTACTACCAATAGCGATGCTTTTAGCCTCACCCGGCGGGATCGCCAATGTTGCAGCTAACGCAGCAAGAGCATCTGCATAGACGTTCTCATTCCGGGATATATGATATAACGTTCTCATTCCGGGATATATGTCATATGTAAAATTGTTCAAAATATCCTGCTACCTTAACGGCTAGCTGATGATAGGGGATGAGGGCTTCATGTCTGACTTCACACTCACCCGTCATCTGGTTAACGATGAGCTTAGAGTCTCCATATGCCTCTAGATAGTTCACCCCCAGTTGCAGAGCCATTTTCAAGCCTATAATGAGCGCGTTGTACTCCGCCACATTATTCGTGCACGGTTCTGTTAATGAGTAACCGTTAGGCAATATATGTTTATGTATTGATATTAGTACAACCCCCACTCCAGCAGCAGATCGTCTGGCAGCACCATCAAAGAACATTTGCCATGGTTGTTCTTTGCTAACCGTGTTGACTTCTGACGTCTGTTTGGATTTGGACCAAATTGGATGGTCTGCAAGGAAATCGGCAATCGCCTGTCCCTTCATGGCTTTTTGAAGGACGAAGTGTATATCATATGGCGATAGCAATAATGCCCATTTCACCAATCGGCCGTTTAAGGATCTCGGTCTTGTCATCAGAATCTTCGAAGGGTTAACCCGTGAGATGACATGTATCGTTTGCCCTGAAAGATAGTGTCACATTTTCTGAATAGCGAACATTAGGGCTAAACATTCTTTTTCGATCGGGGTATACCGACGCTCGGCTCCGATCATTGTCCTGCTTAAGTAATAAAGGGCGTGTTCATAGCCGTGCTCATTATATTGAGCAAGTAATGCTCCTAAAGCATCATCTATGGCCCTTACATATATAAGAAATGGCTGTCTAGGTACGGGTGCCATGAGGACAGGAGGTTTAGTAAGATATTTTTTGAGATCGTCAAACACTTGTTGACATGCCTCATCCCATATGAAAAAAACCCCCTTTTTCATGAATCTAGAGAATGGCTGGTATCGCCTTGATAAATTGGAGATGAAGCGCCGGATATAGGCTAACTTTCCTTGTAACCCCCTTAATTCCTTAAGATTGCGGGGCGGTGACATTTTACTAATCGCTTTCACCTTTTCGGAGTCAAGAAAAATTCCTCTTGAGGTTATTATGAGCCCAAGGAATTTTTTGCTGGACACCCCCATAAAAGACTTGGCAGGGTTCATCTTCAAGTGATGTTTTCGCATAAGATTGAAAACCGTTCTTAAATCATGAAGATGATCTTCTTTGTTCTTACTTTTGACCGCTAAGTCATCCACATAAAACTCTACCGTTTTGCGCAGGTGTTCCTTGAATATGACGCTCATCGCTCGTTGGTAGGTGGCACCGGCGTTCTTCAATCCGAACGGCATCACCGTATAACAGTATACTCCCAGCGGCGTTCTGAAAGCCGTGTGCTTTTCATCATCTGGGTGTATTTTAATCTGGTTATATCCTGAGAAGCCATCCATAAAGGATATCCTCTCATAAGTGCAAGTATTATCAATCATCACATCGGTGATGGGGAGTGGAGATTCATCTTTAGGACATGGAGCGTTCAGATCTCGAAAATCGATGCATATCCGGATTTTGTCGTTCTTCTTATGAACCGGCACTATGTTGCCACCCAATCAGGATGTTGGTCTTCACAGATGAATCCAGATTTTATAAGCTTGTTGACCTCGGCAACTATTGTCTCCATCAATTCCGGTCGAAAACGCCTTTGCTGTTGTTTAACTGGTTTGGCGTCTTCTTAATATTTAACCGGTGCATGGCAATTTGAGGGTCAAGTCCGGGCATGTCTTCGTAGCTCCATGCGAACACGTCTATATACTCTTTGATAAGAGATATAAGTTTCTCCTTTTCTAAGAGAGTTAGCGTGTCGCTTATGAAGATAAGTTTCGGGTTTGCTTCCGTTCCCATATTAACTTGTACCAATTTGTCTTCTGTGGACGGGTCACGCTGTTCAAAGCAGACATCCCAAAGAGTATCCATATGCTTAGCCCAGGAATCATCTTGAACATCAATTGGTTCCTCGTCGCTTTTTGGTGCGGCTGAAACCATATAGCTTGTCAAAGATTGAAACCAAGCGCCAGTACTTTGATCCGAGTCATGATCAAGTGGAGATGATTCATCATTGGCCGAAGAACTTTCCTCTTGTCTGGATGGTGATAAGGGAGGAGTAGATATATAGCCCAACCCCCTGCGAGTCTTTTGATAATAGTCTAGGCTCTTTCCTTTCGGTCTAAATGAGGGTATAAGATTCCGTCGCCCTTTTCCAAAGTTTAATCCCGGTTTCTGAGTAAGATTATAACCCATCTTCTCCATCATTTGCCGGGATTTCTGTTCATATAAGTGAAATTGAGGTGATGTTTGTTCATCACTTTCACTGCTTTGTCTTTGTCGAGGCGACGTAATTACTTTGCCGAACATGATCGGCTTTTGGGACCTCTGTTGAGGAGGTACTTCGAAGAAGTGACCTTGTCCCTTAGTTATTTTTTATTGAGAGAGGAGGAATGACCTGAGTGACAAATAGTATGCCGCCAGAACTTCAAGTTCGGACAGGTCATCCACTTCAGTGGAAGTACAAGAGGGTTCAGACTCAGTAGCTATAGCAGGCTCATAGACTAAGTTTATGTTTTCATTGATAACCCACTCACTCTCTACTACATCAGCTACATTATTATCAAAATTCAAATTAAAATCTATGTGAGGGTTGATTTCATAATCACCCCCATCGTTATCTTTGGGAGACTTGTACTCCGTGTCGGCTTTATTGCCGCTGTCATCGGGCTTTTGAAGCCTGCTGGGATTGTCGTACGGGACCTCATGGACTGGTTTGTAGAGCCTGGCGTCCGTGAAGTAATTCTCTAGTTCCTTGAATGGTTGCCTATCTGCAACTAGTGTTCGAACTTCTCCCTGTTCATCACAGTACTTCATACACTGGTGGAGAGTCGACGGGACTATCATATATGCATGGATCCAAAGTCGTCCTAACAAGATGTTATAAGACGTATATGCGTCTATAACGTAGCATGTGACCTCCGTCCTTAAATCTCCAATTTGGCACCGCAGTCAGATTTTACCAAGAGGACAATTGTTGTTAGCATTGAATCCATAGATAGTAGTATTTGTAGGCGTCAAACGATGAGGAGATATTCCCAATAGTTACATTAGCCTTCTGGAAATAACGATTAGTGCAGACCACGGATTGATTTGAATGCGTTCTACCTTAGTAGATCCGACATATCCGGTAAAATATAAAGGCCTATTATGCTTTATATTCCTTACCTGCATGTCCTCCGGAGAGAAGGTAATTTGTGGGACCTGCCTCTTTACTTGATAACAGCTGGGGCAAGAGTCCCGTTCCTTATCGGCCGGCTCGACGATATGAGCTAAGACTGTCTCAGAGTCTGCCAGGGCCTCTCTTAATGCTTCACATGTTGATTTTGATAATCTCAACAATTCGTAAAGCATTACTCGTGCTGGAATATTAGCCAGCAGAGCTATTATGTCAAATTTGAAGGTAGTCTCCTTGGCCTCTTCATTTCTAACAGGATTCTTCTAGAAACGAAGTCCCTTTGGTTTTGTGGGCTTCGCGAGTTCCCCGTATATGTTCTTCGGGTATACTCTGGTGTAGTACTTGAGATATGTTTTTCCAGATCGAGTGCCGGAAGGGCCTGCCCCATCTTGATGAGTGGCCATTGTTTTGGGCTCTTCTTCAGAATCTGTGAAGGCTCCCGAAACTATATTTCTTCCTTTATCTCTGCGGAGATGGCATTAATAGTCTGCTTTTTCTTTTGACCCCCTGTGGTAGTCCATTGTTCATCTTGTAGTAAATCAGGATGGACCCACATAACTTCCCCCTTTTGAGTTGTTACGAGAACAAGTCCTTCTTGAGCCTTATTGTGCGGGTCATGTTTTTTCGTAACCAACTTCCCCTTTGGAATTGGGGTCACCCCTACGGGAAAATCTTGGGTTCCAACCACTATGCTTGTCATATTGGCGGTGACTTTCTTTTGTTCCTCTTTAAGCGTCAGAACTCCAGCTTCTATCAGTGATTGGATTCTGTTCTTTAGAGGGTAACAATCTCTAGTAGGGTGTCCAACATTCCGGTGGTAAAGACAATAGTTGGGGTCGTTGGTCTTACCAGCATTCTCCGGTTTCCTATTCTCTGAAAGTTTCAACATTCCCTTCCTCAGGAGCAGGTGGAAGAGTGTAGGCGTCTGTTCCGCCTTAAAAGTATAGGTCTTCTCCTGTTGAGGCCTATTTTGCCTTACGCCCTTTTGATTTTGGGGCTTTGGGCTCGAAAGATTTGTCTTTTGTGGAGCTGCTTCTGATGCCATTGCCACTTTACCTTTATTTTTATTGTTATTTTGGGCGTATGGCCTACTACTTCCAGTACTTCTTGATCCACGAGACTCTTCAACTCGACGAATCAAATCTTCGGCTTGCTCTCCCTGTTTGAGCAAATCCCTCCATGTCTTAGACTCTACAGCCCCTATTTTTAGGAGCACGTTAGTCTTAAGATTATGTCGACATGTCTCGACTAGAGTTTTCTGGACTATTCCGTGTTTGCAATGCACGGACTTCTCCCGAAACCTTTCTATGAAGTCTTTTACTGTTTCTTGTTCTCCTTGTTTAGTTGCAAGGAGGGAATGAACCATAATTTTGGTATCATCCTCGAAGAAACGTGAGGGAAATAGTTTCTCAATATCAAACCAGGTATTAATAGTACCTGGAGGCAGCTGCATAAACCAAGTAAAGGCAGGCCCTCGCAAGGTAGTTGCGAATACCTTGGTCATTATTGAGTCATTGCCCATCAAATGTCCTGCTTGGGACAAGAAGTAATAAATGTGTTGACTGGGAGACCCTTTCCTATCATATGGCTCCAGTTTGAGCGGTTTATATTTCTGAGGGTACGGTATCATATCCCATTCAGGTAGATATGGTCTTGAGACCCCTGATTCTTTCAACTCTTTTTTGTGCATCAGCGCTTCGAGTTGACTTTGCAATTTCTCAATTTTCTCTTCATGTGGATCATGAAAAGAATATTTATCCTCATCCTCATGTGTTGAGTGGGCTTTTTCTTCTTTATCTTCCTCATTCAGTTTATTGAACAAGGTTTCTTTTTCTTTCTTAGCGTTATCCTCAACAATTTTTTGAGTATTTTCAACTACTTTCGAGAGCATCATTCTAAGATCTTCAATTGTCTTTTGTTGCTCCCGAATCATCTTTTCCTGAGCTTCAAATCTTTGATCAATGTTATCTGATTTATCTGCCATGTGTGATACTGTCTTTTGTAGCCAAGATGATGCAGAGGAATGAGGTGAAGCTATAGCCGAATTATCGATGTCGTCATCATAAGAACCTTTTGCAAGTTTCTTATAGTTTCGAGGCGGGACAGCTCCTGACTTAAGTCGGGTGTTGTGATGAGGTTCTCCATCACTTGATTCCGAATCATTATACATCTCTACAACCTTCTTCCCTTTTCCGACCATATTGGAGGTTACAATTCTCCATTCTTTTCGGGGAGTAGCTTTTGTTTTCTTAGCAAGGTTTTTGTCCGACTCGGTTAATCGATCGAACACCGATACCCTATTCTTATTGCAGCAACAATTATCTACTACAGCGGATACCGCCGTCATAAGTTGTTGGCAATGACAAGAAAATTCGGTTTGAATTTGTTCTATACTTCTCTTCTTGGTTAAGTGCTCCCTGAGATCAGTGACTTTAGTCATGGAGTTGTGGGGTCCACTCATCTGCTGAGAGGGTCAAGGGGCCCACTGAAACTTCTTGAGATTACTGGAGACCAATTCTGATCCATTAGTGCAACGATCAGCTCTGATATGATATTCATGTTGATCTACGCGGGGCTGAAAGACAGCTTCGCGTTTTGTAGTGTGGAGTTGAAAGTTAGCTTCGCGTTTTGTGTCGCGGGCCTGGAGAATAGCTCCGCATTTTGTTACGCTGGCCTCGCTGGCTTGGCGTTTCTTCAGAAGTTTCTCTTCTGGAATCTTAGCCTCGCGTGGAGGAAAATTTTTGCACGCTGGCTTACTCTTGCGATTAACGCAAGTTAAGACTTCGTGTCTAGCGCGATTTTTACAATTAACGACAATTTGCCAATCGTCTTCGCGATTTACGCGGAGCTGAGGCATCTTGCGATTCTCGCAAGTATTACTGACATCGCGTTTCTCACTAAGCTCAGTATTAGCCTCGCGTGGAGAATCACACGCTGGCTGTATGAAATTTTTATCCTCTCGTTTCTCGCGAGTATCAAAAATCTTGCATTTCTCGCAAGTTGTACTGGCTTTGCGTTTATCACTAAGTCCAATAATAGCCTCGCGTGGAAAATCACACGCTGGCTTTAAGGAATCTTTATCCTGGCGTTTATCGCGAGTATCAAAGGTCTTGCGTTTCTCGCAAGTGCTACTGGCTTCGCGTTTATCGCTAAGCCCAGTAGTAGTCTCGTATGGAAAATCACATGCTGGCTTTAAGGAGATTTTATACTCGCATTTCTCGCGAGTGTCGAAAATTTTGCGACTAGCGCAAATCTTACTGGCTTCGCATTTCTCGCTAAGCCCAGTAGTAGCCTCGCCTGAAGTATCACACGCTGGCCTTTCTTTACTATCAACGCAAGTTGAGATTTCGCGTTTAACGCGATAATGACTGGTCTCGCGATTAGCATGAGCCAGTTTGCGAGGGACCATAGCCTCGCATTCTTTGATGTTAGCTCAGCGTCCAAGGCGAGCTTTGAGGGCTTTTCGCCTTGCTCTCCGATTTCTATTTCTGAGTTGGGTTCTGCTCAATCCAGTTTTCAGGTTTTCTTCGGAAGTAGAGGGACCATCCTCTGCTAGGATTTCCTGCCCGAACACCGGCTCTATGGCTGCGGTTTCCAAGGATCCCCTTTCCTCGGTGGATACCTTTTTACCCGTTGCTCGGGTATTGGAGCGCACGCGACGATAGTGTCGTGTATCGTTCAGGTTACCTGATGATTCAGAGGAGAGGTACTCCTTGTACTTCTGCTGGTCTATTTCAATGATGAGCATGTCTGCGTCGGATCCGATCATATCGACGTCCGGTTGCGCCACAATCTCTTCTTTAGTGAAAGAGACGGCTCCCACTGTAGTCGCCAGTTTGTTCGCAGCGGAATTTCTTCGCCTTCCTTCCATTGAATAAACTCGAATTACAACGAAAGAGAATAAGAAAAAGAAAGAACAAACGAGGAGATTTTATATCTCAATCGCTCTCTTTTACAATGATTTGTAGGATCTGTAGCGATGGGATCTGTCGAGCAGCTCCTTTGGACGATCTGACGTCGAGATCTTCTCTCTTGAAGATGACGGTCGACTGTAGACGATCTTCTCTGGTCTTTCACGAACTCAAGACTCTATGCGTAACTTGAATTCTCCAAGATGCTGAAAAGAAGAAAAGAAGAACCCTAGGGCTCTCCCAATAGGGTATTTATAGCTTTAGGATGATTTGAGAGTTTCTATCTAAATAGAATTTGTACTCATTAAGGATTTCAATCAAATATCTTAGTCTTGATTTAGAGTTCTGATCGGACTTAATTTGGGTATTTGGATAAGCCCAAATCATAATCTCAATCAATCTGCTCACGCGGAGTTAAACTCATCAAAATGCGGAGCTAAGAACCAGAACGCGGAACTAACGCGGAGCTAATAAATAGCTCCGTGTTTTGTTCAAACGCGAGGCTAATATAACCAAACGCGGGGCTACGGAGTTAGCTCCGCGTTCTGTTGTGGAAAATCCTTTTAACTTAGAAATTTTCACTGCCAACAATATATATATATATATATATATATATATATATATATATATATATATATATATATATATATATATATATATATATATATATATATATATATATATAATAAGAAGACCAATAGATAGATGACCACTCAACAAGATTTGAGTTATTTTCCATCCGAAGATTGGGTTCGGTATATAATTTTTAAATTATTCCTTGCAGATAGATTACCACTCAACAGAATTTGAGTTATGTCCTATTTCAAACAGGATTAATATGTAATTTGTTTAAAGGGTTAATCACAGTCAGACCCCAATAGTATTGGGGTCTGTAATTTAACACTCCTAAAGTTTGAAACTATCAAAAAACTCCTAAACAATTACCCATGTTAGTAAGCAGTTAGTTTTATCACCCCCATTTTAAAATAAATTGCACTCATTTTCTCTAACACCTATTTTACCCTCACCCCTCTTTTTAAATGGGCTCTCTCTTTCTCGCTCTCTCTCTCTCTCTCTCAAAATCACTCACGCCCTCTCTAAAATGATGCCTTGTGGTACAGGAGCGGGTGATCCTTCTCGAGCAGCTGCATTTTTTTTGAGGTCTTGGGGCAGAATCAGGAGCAGCCTGATTATTAACGCTAGCAACTGTGGATCTTTGAGGGCTCTGGGTAGAATCAAAAGCCACACCCTGGTCATTGTTGCCGCCATTGTTCTTATCAGAAGCTTCAGCTATGTTTACTATTGCATCAACCTTTTAATTCTCGGTTGGAACTTCAGGAGCAACATCATCAGTGGCATCAACTTCATCACCAATCTCACCTCCATCCCCCATTCTACTTGTTATGCATATCACCAGAACCATCCTCTTGATGTTCTGAATCATTTGGCATCAATTCACCTTCCTCCCTTTCATCCTCACTTTCAATTACAGACTGCAAGTCTTTTGCATCCTCATTTTTTGATGGTTCATCAGCCACCTCCATGGTTGGGTTTGGCTTATCTGATAACTCACCCATTGCTGTACCACCTTCATATGGAACCTCATCCTCTTGGTCTGTTTCATCTAGAAGCTCTTTCTGCTATTCATCTGTTTCTTCCTTGATATCGTTTATATTCTCCTCAGCCTTTGCTTCATCAACGAGCTCTTCATTTGGAAAAGTTGGAGCCTGATCAATTTCCATATCTTTAGTGGCCACTGGCTGTGACTCCGAAATATTAGAGGTAGAAATGGTGGGTTGAACTTCCTCATGAGTTTCGGAAGATGGATGGACAGATGGCACATCAAAAGATCCCTCTCGTGCTGGAGCGATATCATTATGGTGGAGGGGGAGTTGGGGCCTCCAACTAAGCCAGGGGAGGAATTGGGGGTGCGGGGACTGAGGAGTTGGAGGCCCGGCTAGGGGTCAACGCCTGCGGCAGCGGAGTAGAACTTGTAGGACGATTCCCCCCCTCTTTCTGGAATTCCACTTTGTTGGGGGCATTTTAGTCTTTTTACGACACGTGCAAATCACGTGACTCATCCACTGACGTTCAGTTCACGCTGTAGGATGCCCAGGGGGTTTTTTAAGAGTTTTAAACTTGGCTGTGTTAAGTTACAGATCTCCATATTACAGGAGTCTGACTATGATTAACCCTTTTTTAAATTACCCCCTGCTAAATTTGTTCCTATTTATTTCATTAATCAATATATGTTAAAGCATGTACGTATGTGTAAGCCATACACAGTGAATCTCCGAAAGAGAATGAGGTGACAATTGCATCGAGGCCGGAGTAAACTACACTTTTGACACTATCGCCACTCCATTTGTTATCACTATTGCTACGTAAAACCATGACAAAAAGAGATGTAATGACCCTGCCTTTTAATCTCCTTAATTTCCTTCTATTTCTAACTAAAAATTTTAAATTATGGTATGATCATTTGAATTGGGTTAAAGGCCATACCAATAGCACTCTTGCAAAATGCAAGAATGAGCGGTTGGGAGAGTATATTTCCCCTATATACCTTCAATGACTCCACCATTCCCACTCCTCTCCCCACAACTCCACACCATGAGCACATACACACTCAACCTCCTCTCTTCCATTCATTTTCAACAACATCTCTATTCTCCTCTCTTCTTCTTCCTCCTCTTCTTCTTTCACTGTTAGAGCTCCAGCAGTATGCAAACTCAAGTTTGGCTCTAACTGAAGCCAAAAGATTGCCGAGACTCCTCTTCAAACTCAAGACAAGAAATCATATATCTCATCTTATTCACTAGTAAGAAATCATGTACCCTATTCCATTTAGCAAGAAACCACATATCTAATCTCATTTACTAGTAAGAAATCACATGTATTTATCAAGGAATCATGCAACTACACTAGATAGTTAGCTACAAATCACTCTTTAAAATATAAGAATATAATTTTTAATCAAGAAACTTTTCCTATTTCTTTTTCCAATAAGAAAACACCCCTCGGATCTTCCTATCTCCGAGCTGTCTATCTTTGCGAAGATCTAATTGTTAGCTCAACTGATATCGGTATGATAAACATAACTTTTGATTCGTCATTCCAAATGGGTCCATTCTTCTTCTAATTATGTTAGAACTCAATTATCTATAACTTTCCCTTCTATCGCCCTCACCAATTTAGACTCCAACTCAGTTGAAATCCGAATAGAAATTGATTATTGCACTGCAGCTCTGTGTTGTCACTTGCACACCCTTGCGGTATTTTGATTATAACTTTTGCTATTTTGATTATAAATTTTGCTATATGAGTCCAAATAAGTTCATTCTTTTTGAGCTTTTATTTTATTAAAATTTAATTCCCTACAAATTTCCCTCTTTGTGTTTCACAATCTTACGGCTGTAGACAAAAAAAAATCCCATGGGGGGAGCCCACCCACCCGCAGGAGGAATCGGGGGAGGGGGGGGGGGGACACCCGCGGGAATTCCTCCTGCGGGTGCCCACCCGCAGGAGGGATCCCACATGTGGGCATCCGCGGGTGGGCTCCCGCGGGTGCCCATCCGCGGGAGGGCTCCCACGGGTGGTCGCTCCTGCGGGTGGGCATCCGCGGGAGCGCTTCCGCAGGTGCCAACTCGTGGGTTGCTTTTCGTCTATTTCCATTTGCTTATTTGTTGAGATCTCGTGATCCGATTTTTCAGGGAGAATTAGAGCCGGATTTCCAGCTCCCTTGGTCTATAAAAAATAGGAGTTGACTCTAGAGAAGGGACTTTTTTTGGGGGGACGATTTGGAGGGAGCTCGTGAAATTGAGAAGCAGAGCAGAACCATCTCCTTCCCAGTCAGACGATCAACGGAGTGTATTAGCGAGGCTCCACCGCCACCCGAATCCACATCAAAAAGGGAATCAATTAATATTCTCGTTCTTATTATTCCTCAATTTTTTTTGTAATCTCAATTCTTTCGTTGTAATCAAAAAAATTTACAATGGAAGGATATGTTCAATTTTTGAGCAAACAAGAACTGGCAACCACAGTGGGAGCTTCTCTGTTCACCACAGAGAGGCGCAGTCCGACCGGGTGCGGATCGGCTCAATAGTTGAGACGCTGGTCGTGGAGGTTGACCAGCAAAAATACAAGGAGTTCCTGTCATCCTCGGATTCGGAGTCGAGGCGTTATCACCGAGTGACGATTAAACAAGGTGAGGCATTATCGCCCACCAAAACTGAAAATGCGTTATCGCCGTTCAATACCTACGAGGCGTTATCACCCGTTGAAACTAACGAGACGTCATCGTCTGTCAAGTATACGGCATTATCGCCCGTTCTAAAGTCAAACCAAACTCTAACCCGCTCCCAAAAGAGAAATTTCAGGTGTAAAACTCAACGAGCATGCCTCAACCATGTAGGAAGGGTTGCAGAAAACTCCGAGACAGTAAAAATTTCGAAGCAAACCCACAGATGCAGCCACGGGTTGTATTCTGCAGAAGCAACCCCACCGGTGCAAACCCGTGGCTTGCAACCGCGGGTTGCACCCCGCGGGGACAAACCCGCGGGTGCAAACCCATGGTTGCAACTACGGGTTGCATCCCGCAGATGCAACCGCGGGTTGCACCCCGTAAATTACACTCCACGGAAGCAACGGTGGGTTACACTCAATGAACACAACTCTCATGACTCTTCGAGCACGCCTATGGTGAGCACGCAACACACACCAAGTGTTTTAATCTCTCTATCATAGGCGCGCGGGGCCCACACGACTACTCAGGCCAGTGTGCATTCTAGAAGAATCTGCAGAAGAGTTGGAGAACAATCTGATGCTGGAAAAGAGCTCAGTCCTAAAATATTGCAAACTCTCCAGTATTATGAACCAAATTTGCGACGCAAGAGGCGTCAAGATGCAAATAGAGATGAGAAGGTACCTCAAGATTTGAGAGAGTATCTCAATTAGAAAAAGAACTCCTCACAAAATATTCCTCACTGTCAATGCGAACAGTTGATCTCAACTGTTCTATCAAGCTGTAAATGCAACTCAAAACGATCCATTTTTTAGCGTATCACCGAACCCAAAAGAATTCGGATGGTAAAAAAAGTATTTTCTGGAACCGATCTACATGCCAGCTCATCGCATATGGTTAATAAAGGCAAAAAGGTGGTCGGAAACAACCCTTCAGATAATGAAATCACTCTAGGGTTAAAGAGAGTTTCTATTGAGCCAGAGAGCGTGCATCTAGAAGAAGTCTCCAGAAGGCTTGAGAGACAAGAAAAACGTCTCGAACAGCAAGAGGAGACCATAGAAGAAATGAAATAATTTTTAATTGAGTTATTAGCTCAAATTAGAAAGAGTCAATCCTCGTCATCCATTTCTGGTCGGCAGGAAGGAAAACGACATGTCCAAATAAATGAAGACAGTAAGGACGAGTATGAAGAAATACCTCTTCATTCAACAGAGGAAGAGAAAGTGAAGGTTATCATCAACCCTCACGTAGAGAAAATAGAGAAGATGGAGGACCAACTACAGACTCTTCTTCATCGCAAAAAACTGCAAGAGGTGGGGGTAGTACGTCCCTATCCCATAGAATAGGAAACCGTACTTTATCTTGCAAAATATAAATCGTTGAACTTTCAGTCATTCGACGGTAAAAATTTACCGTAACAGCACATCTTCTACTTTCTGTCACAGATAAGACACATCATAGGGAATGATCCGACTCTGACTAAAATATTTGCGAGCACTTTACGGGAGCCGGCATTTACCTGGTTCATGCAGCTACCCTAGGGAACAATTAAATCATAGGCTGATGTGGAACGTGAGTTCTTAGCCAGATTCCTTGAAGATAGTACTGAAGTCTCTATACTATCCTTATTAGCAGCAAAACAAGAGGAAGACAAAACGGTTAAAACTGATATCGAGCGGTTCTGAGAACTTTCTGTTTGATGCCCACATGGCATGACGAATGACACTCTTGTGGAAACCTGCAGACACAACTTGCTGACCGATGTTCTAGATAAGGTGGGCTCGGTCGAAGCCAAACATGGAAAGATCTGCTTAAGCAGGGTGAAAAAGCCGAAAATATACTTCGACGCCTCGAAAAGCAACAGTCTGCAATCGGAAGCAGTACAAATGAACCTCCATTCCATTTTTCCCGCTCCAAAGGGAAAGACATAATGGCAATGGCGGTAGAAAGCACACCGAAGAAGAAAACATGGCCAACTGTAAGTAACACAGTAAAGTCACCCAGGCTTCAAAAGCAATATTCGTTTAAAGATGAGCATACTACTACTATATTCAATCTGCTCAGTAAGTACAAGATGCTCAAGTTGCCAAAGAGTAAGAGGCCTGAGGAGATTGGGAAGACTAACGATCCAAATTACTGCCTGTACCACCGGATTGTAGGTCACCCTACAAAGAATTATTTTATTCTAAAAGACAAAATTCAAGCGTTGATTGATGCTGGAGCAGTTCAGCTCAAAACTGGACAAAAACGGAGTTAGAGCTAACTCGGACATATTTAATATTGGTGGTTTAAAGGTACCACTTGTGCTCACAATAATTCCAAAGACGAGCTCAGGGCGGTTAATTTAGACCCCCATAACCTGCAGAAGAAAGGATTAGTCTTTTTCGCAACAGGGATGCAGGGGGTCGTGAGGGTGCATCTAGACCTCAAAAAAAAAATCCTTCATCTCTATGACTAAGGATAGAGGAAAGTTTGGCATGTAAGTCTAAACAAATTTCTCGCCAACCCCACCATGCTGAGGGTAAAAAGCATGAATTATCTGACGCCATCAAAGCAATGGGAAGAGAATAAATTTCTCGCCAACCCCATCATACTGAGGGTAAAAAGTATGAATTACCCAACACCGTCAAGGCAACGGGAAAAGAATAAATTTCTCGCTAACCCCAACATACTGGGAGTAAAAAGTATGTATTACCCAATGCCATCAAGGCAACGGAAAGAGAATAATTTTCTCGCCAACCCTATCATACTGGAGGTAAAAGTATGAATTGTCCAAAGCTGCTAAAACAAATGGAAGAAGAAAAGTTTGGCATTTAAGCCCAAACGAAACCTTCGACAACTCACCATGCTGAAGGGAATAGCATGGTTAGCCCAACTCAAACGGTAGTTGGTAAAAACTAATCAAATCAGTTGATAGTTGGGGGTTTGCTAAAAACCCTAATCAGATAAATCTTTTATCACGTTAAGATTTCACTTCTGACAACAAAACTTTTCTCGTCATTTTTCTCCAGCAGAGCAAGTGACACTCCAAAATATTTGTCAAGTTAAAATCATACCTCTGACATCATAATTCAAAATCAAATGAGATAAAATCCGATTAAATCTTCTGTTATGTTAAGCTTTCAGCTCTGACAGAAAAGAAAACTCACACTTCATCAAGTACAATATTACAGCCTCTGATGAATTTGTTTTTGATATCGTTAAGTTAAAAATTATCTCTGACGAAAATCATCTCCCTATCAAGTTAACAGTTACCTCTAATAGTCCGATTCCAAAGCTAAATACGTTAACCATCGCCTCTGTTTAGTCAGCTTATTCTTATCACGACCAGATCCTCTGAATAGGTTGAACTCTGAGACACGTTTAATGTCACCTCTATCTTTTTCTGATCTGTCATACTAGATGTCACTGAACAGTTGGGATTCTAACGAGCACGTTAACATGATACATCTGCTTGAGCTCAAATAAGTACGTTAACATCATACTTCTGCTTATAATCTAACGAGCACGTTAATATCATACCTCTACTTGTCACCTAATGAGTACGTTAACATCATACCTCTGTTTGTTATTGAATAAACATATTAACATCATATCTCCGCTCATATTCTATGAGATATGTTAACAATTTCCTCTGTCTACCAAATCCTTTACACGTCTGATAGCCAAAATTAAAGAATTCAAAAAGAATCCAAAGTATTTGAAATTCAGTACGGCTCAATACAGAACTTCGAAAACTTTGGAGGGGGTTATGTAGACAAAAAAAAATCCCGGGGGGAGAGGCCCACCGGCGGGAGGAATCCCCGGGGGGGCCACCCGCTGGAGGAATCACGCGGGACACCAGCGGGAATTTCTCCCGCGGGTGCCAACCCTCGGGAGGAATTCCCGCAGGTGGGCACCCGCGAGAGCGATCCCGCGGGTGGGCACCCGCAGGAGCGTTTCCACAGGTGCCAACCCGCGGGTTGTTTTCTGTCTATTTCCGTTTGCTTATTTTGCTGAGATCTCGTGATTTAATTTTTCAGGGAGAATTAGAGTCAGATTTCGAGCTCTCTCGATCTATAAAAAATAGGAGTTGACTCTAGAGAAGGGACTTTTTTGGGGGGGGGACGATTTGGAGCGAGCTCGTAAAATTGAGGAGCGGAGCAGAGCTATCCCCTTCCCAGTCAGACGGTCAACGGAGTGCATTAGCGAGGTTCCACCGCCGCTCGAACCCACATCAAAAAGGGGAATCAATTAATATTCCCGTTCTTGTTATTCCTCAATTTTTTTGTAATCTCAATTCTTTCATTGTAATCAAAAAAAAATTCAATGAAAGGAAAGGTTCAATTTTTGAGCAAACAACTGCTAGCCTAGTTGAAATTCAAGTAGAAATCGAAGTGAACACAACAAGTATTGAGTTACCCATTATATACCTTCTCGATAATTTGACCATAACTTCCTCTACGCAACACTAATGAAGCTCATTTTAGTCTTATTAGAAAGAGAATTCAATTTTCTTCAATTTACATGACCCTTAATTCTGTGTCTAAACCCAGTAAAATTGCTCTCAAATTAGATCTTGTGTGTAGAGTTTAGCTCCGCAAGACACAACTCCCCTGGAACTTAGCTCCGCTGGACAGCTTGCTCCATCGGACAATTAGCTCCGCCTGTAATACCTTGTTCATAAGTGGAATACACTGCCAAAATTTTTGGGGTGTAATTTGGGACATTACATGAGATTAGAGAGTTTTTTTTTTATCATAGTCGGAGTTACATGTAAACTTCTTTTGGCTAACTGTAAAGGCACACTCCAAATCTTTGAGAGTACACTCCAGGGAGGCATACCTCTACAAATTTGAAATTCCATTTTTATTGGCTAATTTTTGTAGGATTAGTAATCGGTCAGAACTCTGATTTGAGTGTTTATAAGAGGATCTAATCGAGATTAAAATTAATAAAAAAAATTAATTAGAGAAAGAACTAGGGGTAGAGGTGACCATTCACCCCAAGCTCAATGCGGGTCCCCACTCGAATCTCTGCTTAGTTCCAGTGTCCTGCTTGAGTGCATGGTTCCTGTGTCAACAATAAATTGTCATTCAAGTGCTTTATTAGGTAAAATTTGACATTATCAATTGTTAATTTATATTTTTCCAAATGATGACTCCAAAACAATGTTGAAAATAATGCGTTATGAAACCCGTTATATTGCATTATGTAATCTCACAGAATCCCAACGCTACGTAACAATTGGAAATACCACAATGCAATGTAACTGTACATTTTTTATATTATTTTGCATTATATTAAGTAATGTTACGTTATGCTACGTTATTTACAATTATTTTTAATAATTTCTATATTGTTATTTATTATTATTTTGATTACTAGTGAATTGCTGTAATTTTCTTACTCGATTAGTTGTTGGCTTGTTTGATTGCTTGTGAAATTGTTAACTTTTTAATTTGTGATTGTTTCCTTGTTCGATTATTGTAATTCCTCTCCGGTTGCTAAAATATCTTACTTGTTGATTCTATTGAATTTTTAATTGAACTGAAATAAAAAATTACAAATAAGATAAATTGGACATTATAAGATAAAAATCAAAATAATGATAATAACTGAAATTAAAATGAGAAATTAGAATCATATTTTCTAGATTCAATTATAAGTGAAATTACGGTTGCAGACTTAATATAATTTATGAAGATAAATATAAAAATTATTGTAAAACTTAATATAAAATTAGAATAAATTATATATTACAAAATGGTTTTATATTTTTTTTTTACTTAGATATTTAAATTTATTTTTTAATTTATAAAAAATATTTTATATAGTTTTATATTTATTTTTATTAAATAAATTGGAAATTGCATAACCTACATTATGCGATACGCTATATACGACATAACTTAACAGGGGCAAAACCGTTATCGCTATTTTAAACATTGCTCCAAAATATAATGGCGGAGTGGCTATTACATTAGCTGGAAATATGCAAGAAGATACATAGACATTGTAAAATATAACATAATCTCTTTCCAAAGAAAAGCTTGAAAATCAACTAGAAATTATTTTTCCCCTCAAAAAGACAAGAAGTTGGTTTATTATTTACGTAATCGCGAACCATGCATCAATGGATAGTCCTTGGACTTGGTCCACGGGACACTCGAGCACTCGCCTCACATCGCCCTCGACTAAGAAATCTTGTTGAAAAAACTTGCGGTGAATGTCTTTAAGAACCTCTAGAGTGTTTGCCAGTCCTCCGTGGAGTTCGCTTTCATCAAGCTCCTTCGCCGTGGACAGCACAGCATTGGCATCTTTACCAATGAACCGATGGCCCAATCCGAAGAACTTGTACCTCTTTATACGAACCAGGCTCTTCCGGTGATTCTCCCACACGATGCAGTTGTCATCCACAATTACCATTACCCTTTCTTCAGCCAGGACGATCTCCAGCCCTTTCTGGCCCGGTCGAGTGCAGTCTTCTCGCGATATCACCTTGGACTCGAAGTACACGCCGTCGGGATCAAGAAATCTACACATCAGAGCAGCATACTCACCAGTTCCCATGGTGTAGATGTACATATCGTACATCTCGCTCGCTTCCTTCAGGAAAGTACGGACGAAGGGTCGTAGCTTCGTCACACAATTGTTGTCCCACTTGAATATGCCTATCGTCGGATCGTCCTTCGCCAAATCCATGAAACATTTTTCGTGGGGAGAGAGATTACCAACGTCCTCTGAATGGAGCAGGGTGTTGTCCAGGTCCAGGATCAGAATCAGCTTCTCTTCCTTCAGGACGTTTTCAGTGTGTTCAATGCGCAACCGATCAAGTTCGTCGCTGTTGATGTGGACACCCTTGCGGATGTATCTCGGAAACTCCATAACTTGCTCCTCTGGTCTCAGGTTCTGTTGTGCAGGTCTCAAGTCCTCTGCCACCTGAACAAAGAGGTGCAATTTCCTACAGATTGATGATCATATGGCTTTTCACTTCAATTCAATCATCAAGTCTTTTTATTCTCTCGTGATCAGTTTAATTACTACAGCTAACAATAGGAGTCCCAATCCTAGTAGGAAACAAGAAAAAAAAGTTTCCAAATTTAGACTCTAATCCGTATGCTGAAAGGTTTGAGATGGTTGCTATTTATGGAAATTTAATGTATCTAGCTAATTATCCCGTATCCTATTAGAATTAGGAATTGGTCTGAGCTCCGGCTGTAGAGTCTATAAGAGGGCCTAAATGAGAATGATATCAAAGGTTAACCAAGAAAAAAATAATCAGAAAAATCAAGAAAATGAGGATGATAACAAGACAAGAAGAGACTGTGAACCTGAAGGCTCAACTGCGGAGAGCACACATGGCAAAGTTGTTCAAGGAGAAGAAGCTGGCCCTCGTGCTGGACTTGGACAACACATTGCTTCAGACGGTCAGAGAGTCCAATCTCTCCGAGGAGGAGGGGCGTTTATTTTTGGGGGTGGCAGATCTTGCGGAGGACCATGAATATCCCACCAAAATCATGTTCAGAGGGAATGGGTTGGTGACGAAGCTAAGACCGTGGGTCCGTTGTTTTCTGAGGGATGCCAGCAAGATGTTCGAACTGTACATCTACACTATGGGCTGTCGCGAGTATGCTCTGCAGATGGTCAAATACCTCGACCCCGAGGGAGTTTACTTCCGACCATCCAGAATCCTATCGCGGGAAGACTGCACTCAACCCAGCCAGAAAGGCCTCGATGTCGTTCCGGTAGACGAAAAGTACGTCATGATTGTGGACGACAATAAGTTGGTGTGGAGAAGGCACCTGAAGAACATGGTCAGGATCAATGCCTACTACTTCTTTGGCTCCAGTGATCCGTTGTCAGCGATTTGCGATGAACCCGCATGTGAGGGGGATGCGCTCTATAACACTCTTAAGATTCTCACGCGCGTCCACGAGATGTTCTTCTATCCAGCCGATTTCTATTCTGTCGATTTCTCGAGCAGCGATGTAAGACAATTATTGCTCAAGGTGAAAGACGACGCGCGGCAACGGCGACCAAGAACGAATTTGTGTGGACCGACGAATAATGCTGTTCCATGCCATTAATTGATCGTAGAACTTGTGTTAAGTTTTTCTTAGAAAATAACATTTATTGAGTTTGGAAAGCAAACTTAATCGTTCAAACTCAAGATTCATTTTTAATTCGTTAGGCCGTCTGGCTCTTTGATTATAGATGTATATTACATTTTTTGTGTGTGAGTTTGTTTTGTAAATATCATATTAGTATTGGGTTTGGATCCGGGTAAGGTATAATCATTATGGATGCAAATCCAAACTCTAGTCATATGTATGATTCCCAAATGCAATTTTTTTTTTTCCTTTTTTTTTTTTTTAAAGAAATTCTTTTTTGACTGAACTTTCTTTTTCTTTGCTAAGACATGTTTTCAAAAACTACAATTGTTTGTCAATTTGAGCACCCGAGTATCAAGTCACTGAATAACCCTTCACAATTCAAGATTGCATAATTGCGTTTTTTCCATAACACTATCTACTATATTAATGATGCATTGAAAAGAAGAAGCCCCACTAGCTGGAAGGAAAGCAAATAGAAAATATAATTGCATATTATTTATAGAAAATAGAATTGCATATTATTTCTCTTATAATCGCTTTATAATCGCTCAATTATATAGAGTTACAATTTTCTCCAATCTTTATTAGTTTTGACTTTCTACTCCCAAACAGTGGCATCATCAAGCACTCCATATTTATATGTAAACATTTTCGTTAAATCATACCAACAGATTTGAGAAACAAAATACCCACCCAGAAAAATTAAGTACTTTGCTCATGATATTGAATCAAGCACTCCATATTTATATGTAAACATTTTCGTTAAATCATACTAACAGATTTGAGAAACAAAATACCCACCCAAAAAAATTAAGTACTTTGCTCATGATATTGAATATGGCTATATGCCTAATAATGGATACCTTCATGGACCAAATTTTAGCCCTTCGTTTATAAAATTTTAAAATAGAAAAATAAAATTTTCATTTTTAATTCAAAATTTTATACAGAGCGAACCAAAAATTGATCCAAGGACGTGTCCATATATGCCTATAGCAAGGAGAGCACAGAAAAAGGACAACATGAAAATTAATTTGTTTCAACAAGAAAATATTTCAGACTTTGATAATACAAAGACAGATGAATGGTGGAAGGCTGCAAGCACATACTCCTCTACAATCTATCATATACAATTGCCAACTTGTTATCCAATAACCCGACAGAACATGGAAGCAAAATGCCTGCAGATAGCTTCTTGGACATGTACACAAGAAATGTGCTGATATCGATTCAAACATCTTGTTATTTGTCTTCAACATGATATTCGAACAATCTAAATCGGTGGGTATGCTTCCGTTCCTTTGCGTGCAGTATGAATCTCAAGCAAGCCCAGAAAGAACGGACGCTGCAACTCTCTTCAATGATTCCGATGCTTTGATCAGATCAGATTCAGAATGGCCTACTGAAACAAACATCCGGATGCCCGCTGGAAGACGACACTTATCCAGATTCGACCTCTTTGTGGTCACAACATAAATTGAATCTTCACTCAAGACCTGCAATGGGACAAATTTATGGGATCGGTTAGCATTTAGTCATATATAGCATGTCCTATGGACAAATAGGGGGGAAATTTCTGGCTGGTAGCTTACCCTTTCGACAATCTTATCAAGGAGCCGTAGGTCGCTCTTGTAGGAGCCAGACGATTTCTTCAGCTGAAGGAGTACGATGGGTGATCATGGATCACTGGCTAAGGTCAATCCTGGTACATCTGATAAACCTGCATTATTGTGTCAAATACCAGGTTAGGAGATAGGTGAAAGATGTCAGATATTGACATGTACAAGAACATACATAGCAGGAGGAAATACTTGAGAATATTTGAGAGATGATGTGATATGAGGCAAAAGAGGTGGTGTGCATGAATTAAGTTGGAAGGCCCTCGACATTCCAAAATTTACAGTGAAATTTGATGAACATATAAATTAAAGGCTTGCATATCTAGAGACACAGACATGGATAAGCACTTGCAGATGATACTGACATTGGTCAACTCGAGGATGCGCATTCATATAGCAAACTGGGAGCATCGGTGAGGTTAGCAGCAAAGAAACACGGACACATATGTCCGACACAGACACGCCACAGATACGCCAAAAATAGTGTCAAATATATTAGGCAGCGTGTCCAATAAAATAAAGGTGTCTGAACTTCTTGTAGATTGTGTTTGAAAAAAAGAGTTAAATTGTCTAGAAAAATAAAAAATAATCTACTAAATTAGTAATATCTATCTGTACCAGTTAGTTTTATGAAGTTATATTTCAATACTTTTCTGTGGACATGAATCTTTGTTTGGTTTTTGTGTTTAAGGAAATATTTTTTTATATTCACATTCTATATTGATCTATGACCTGTTAACATCACCACATTTTCTTTTTATTTTATTATCTACATAATGTGAGGGAGATAGATGTATAGTTGATAGCAAGACATGTCATTTGTAAAGTAATAAAGAGACACCTACCCCTACATTACTAGACTTTTGTTTTGGATATTTTAGTAAAATTATTACGTTAATAATAGAAGAATATATGCTTATATTTTTATTTTTTCCGTGTCGTTGTCCTTGTTTTTTCACAAATGACGTGTCCCCTATCCGTATCTAAATCCGTGTCCAAATCTGTATTTATGTCCATGCTTCCTAGGCTAGTAGGCATCGAACAATCTGACAGTGACCTCAACATTGTGAGACCATATAGGTGCAAGTACAATCAAAGGAGATGGATGCTCGGCTTGCGGAAGAGTATGAACAGAGATTATCTGATGATCTTCAACAACATGTGACCTTGACCCATCATACGTATTTTTCAGTTCGGTGGTTGATATTGTATTTTATTTTTCCAATTTGTTGTAATTTTCTTTTATGTATGTCTTGTATTAAGTGGCATATTGAAACACTTTGTTTTATTAATATCTAATTAATGGAATATGTGGGGCTTCACCCACCTTTATACTAGAACAAGAAAATGATACGAGACTTGATGAAGATACTACGACATTTGAAATGGCATATAGATGCAGAAACAGTCCATTCTAGATGCCTCGTAATCATATTGGATTTTCATGTCTATAGAGACCACCAGATTGTTAAAAGCAATGTCACCTTGTTCTTACGGAAAACTAGAAATTGACAATAGTCAACAAATTTATCCAGTAGAAACCATTCCATACTATTCATAAGTTTTACGCATACAACAAGCTAACACCATTGTATAGTGTGCAAAAGATGCTACAAAAAGAAAGAAATGTGTATTTATTCGTATTTCCCCCAAGGCTGGTCTGGCTTGTGGATTAGAGGCTTTCAGAAGGACTACGATGATTTCCTCAAGGATAAAACAGTAACAACAACAACTAACCCTTTTATCCCAAGTACTTTGGCATAGGCTACATGAACGAAAAAGATAATCATAACGGATCGATCATGGATGATAATCTCCTCAAGCATGTGATAGATTATTTAATCAGGAGCACGTATGCTACAAAAAGAAAAGTGTACATTATTTGCATATTCTCTATTATCAAGGCTGGTCTAGCTTGTGGATGATAATCTCCTCAAGCATGTGATAGATTAATCAGGGGCACATATGCTACAAAAAGAAAAGTGTACATTTATTTGCATATTCTCTATTATCAAGGCTGGTCTAGCTTGCGAATTAAAGGCTTTCAAATGACTAAGGTGATTTCCTCAAGGTTGTGATGGATTAATCAGAAGCAAGTTATGCCAATCATTTTCCATCAAGTTGATCCTATGCTTGGCCTCTTTGTAAGACACGAAATAAAAGACAATTATGGCATATATAATGAAGTAAACAATGCTTCCTGACTCTTGGCATACTGCATACCTTTCCATAACAAGGCAACATTGTTTCTCAACGATGTAAGCAGAGCTGGATTTTCCTCCAAGTGATCAACTGCAGCAATTGCAGCAGTAGCAAGATAAGGCGGCAAAGATGCAGAAAACACATAGCCAGAACTACTGAGACGCTGCAAAGACAAAACACCGAACGTTTAAGTAATTGAAAACTAAAAGCATGTAATAGTGCATGCAATGAGCTCCGGGGTGCAGTGCAGCAACAGATTTGCTTTGCAAGGAAATAAATCCATCAATGATAAGTTGTCTTACTTGATAGTCGACAACCCTGACACTTCCTGTGCAAAAACCTCCATCAGTGGCAAGTGCATTTCCCATAGCAGCAGTTATTATGTCAATTTTCTCAATCTGCAAGAAAACAGCAGTTGTTATAATGTAAGATTATATAACCTAAGCAAAGTGGGTGCAGCAAGAAGTGTTGAGCATAAGATCATAACACCTACTGGCACCCCATAATGTTCAGCAATGCCTCGCCCAGACTTTCCAAGTACGCCAAACGAGTTGCTCTCATCCAATATAACACGAAAACGGTATTTTTCTTTCAATCTGACAATCTCGTCCAATGGGGCTATTTGCCCAGAATTCTACATAAAAAACATTACCCTTTGACACCCAATAGATAAATTTAATAGCTTACATAAGAACAGAGAACCATTGAAATGTTTACTAACTAAAAGATAACTGGGACGAAATTAAACTATATCTAGTATGCTAGCAAGGATTTATGGAGGCATACAATAAGATAGCAAATGAGATATGTGTGTGTGTGTGTGTGTGTGTCACAATTTGAATAAGTTATTGATTAACTACATTACAAATTATTACTCCCAGTCTAAACAAGAGTATTATCCAGATGATCGTATTATTAAGGTGTGCAATAGTTGTGAAAACGTTGACCAGTAATAGTTTGGTGAACCAAGTTAGGTTCTGCCATGAAGGCACTGGAACCAGCACCTTTATTCAGATTCATTCATTTATTAAGATGGGTTATTTGCCGGTTATTTGTTGCCTGAACTTGGTATACTAATGGTAGGTCTCATAATTTATCCTGAAGATTTCAATAATTTGTTACATGCCACATGTGCAACGTAGGTTTGATCACAGAATATTAGAACAATACTTGAATGGCCTGTATCTTCGCTCTTGCATAATCTCACGATGTTAGCAAGTTAAACATTTTACTATGGGGGAACAAATAATTCCACACTCCATATGTATTTTTATATTAAATATATGAATACGCCAAATCATTTTGAGATACTTAAAAAAGGGTTTAGGAGCTTATGCTTTGACTTTGAATTTATCATGAAATGACCAGACTACAACAAGAACAGAAATCTAGTAAAGATAGGTGCTGTTTAACCCTATTTTGGCCATAGCGTCCATTGTAACTATTATATCAGCCATGAGGGGAAAATAACTCACATTTAATTAAAAATAAATAAATTTATTGTTATAAATAAATAGGTATTCGAATGAGTAAGAATGCTCCACTAGAGCCAGCATAATGTGAGGGTTGCAAGGATAAGCTTCCATTTATAATCTTTTATATATTAGGATGCAAATTATCATTTTGTCAAGCTCGTCCTATGTTCGCAATATATTAAAGTTGCACAACCAAAGCCATATAATTTTCAAAATATATTGTAACCTTTGCAAATTTGTACAAATATAACATAAAGGGAGTGGATGACAATCTGAACTGAGTCCATCAGCAATAAGTGGGCCCCACACAATACTGAACGCAAAATGCAAAATAGAATGCATGAATATGGAAAATTACATACAACCCCTTTGTGATAAAGATTATAAACTCTTAACTCTTACCTCCCTATACGCTAATTTCACCTATTTCTTACAACCCCTTCAGAATACTGAATCTGTGTAGACAATGATTCATACTTACAATATCAAGCATGTGCATGGCATGTGCCTGATTCTAGTATATAATACTTTTATTGGAATAAGAAATGTAGTTTATCCCATGCTTTCATAGAATTGGAGAGTGAACCAAGAAATATAGTAATAGATGAGATACCTGGTATAAGGCTTCAATAACAATGTAGCGTCGTATCTTTTCTGCCCGCTTGTTCCCTCTGGTAACCTTCTCTAAGGTGCTTTCAAGTGATGCCATATCATTGTGCTTGAAGTAAACAACGGTACTTCTTGAAAGATGTAGACCATTCTGCACTGCCCAGTGAACCCCCTCATCGCTATAAAGAGAATAATAGCAATCAATATTTCTGGCAACTTTATGTAATATCTGATAGGTATATAAGAATTGGCAGTGATGCTATGCATAAGAACTAGCAAAGTGATTACAGGAAGGAAATCACACAGAAACAGCTGTGACATAAGGAATGAGAGAAACAATGACAAGAAAATTGAGTTATTGATGCATGCATCCTGATGACGGATTTGGCGTTTATGAGTGACAAGAGTCAAACTTCTAAATAGTGTACAAATTCAATTGTAAAACAACACACATGATTTCCCAACCAGATATCCAAATAGGGAAAGAAAGTGTTCATTCTTTAAAGATAAGCAAACAACGTCATACTCACGCAACAATAATATCTCCTTTCTTTGCAAAAGCTGGAATCACGCTGAAAATTGTAGAGATCCCATACGAGTAGAGGATTGAATCTGGGGTGCCCATAAACTTTGCAAGTCTAGTTTCACAATCCAGGTGGACATCTACAAAAAATGCAGTACATTCATAATGTTTGGATTTGATGCACGTTTGCATTTTAAAGTGAATATGGGAAAAGGATAATAGTAGGGGGAAGGATCTAACCAAGAGTCCCGTAAAAACCGCGAGGACCACAAGATCCAACGCCATATTTCTCCAATGAACCAACACATGAATCCTGCAGTAAGGTGTGCTAAGATACAGTACAATATAAAATTACACGAAATAAAAATGTACAAAAGAAGTTTGTCCTCACAATTATCTTTTCGTTCCCTAGCAATCCCAGATAATTTGCTGATGCGAAATTCACGACATCTTTCCCATTAATTATAGTATGAGGCCCTGCAGCACTGCATGAAACAACAAATCATCAATAGGAAAATTATCATGCATCTGGCAGATAATTCATGACTTTAATGACAGGAATAGTGATCCTATCCTACGTTTGTGAAAACCTAATGATGATTAATGGTCGATAATCACAAGTATACGATATGTCTAACTCCTACTTATTGGTTAGCACGGTGCGCAAATCTATTAGTTTTAAAAAGTGTGCTTCATGCCTAAGTTAAATAGAACTTGCAGAATAAGTTAAATAAGTAGAGGAAACGTTCTCTACGTCATACTTTCACAAATAGAGTAATCATTCAAAATAAAAAGATAGTTTAGGAAAATGAAAGAACAAAGACAAGAATCACTTAATTTGACAACATATTGATAATTTTAATGTGTGCATAGAGAGAATAAAATACAAATCATTAGTTATTAATATTTTTTTAAAAGAAATAATGTTGTAACATGCGCAGCGCCAGCACCTGAAGGTATGTGATTTGCACGTGAATTCACATGAGAAGGAGAAGGAGAGGGGGAGTTGAAATCAGAGTTATTTGAACCATGCAATTTGTGAAGATAACGTGCAAGCTTTCCTATACACACTGGCATGAAAAAGCATTCTCATGTGAGTTTTAAAGCACCTTTTTTTGTCATTGACAGTTGATACCAATAGCGTGCTTAGTGCACACGATCGGCCCAGCTTATAAACATATTAAATGCTAAATTGCCAAATGATAGTGACTGCATAAATTGCTCCAAATTGGATTAAGAATGCTTGTTTACACAAGGATATCCTCCCCTTTCACTACCAGTCCAACCATTAGTAAGGGAATAGGATTCAATCTTTCCAACTTGAGACATTTTTAGAATACAAAATAATTTCCCGCAACCATCGGGGGATAATTTCAGAGTTTTGGTTTAGTGGCAAGGACTTCAAAATAGTATTAGAGTAACCATATTCAAATCCAACCGGATGCGTATTTAATTGCAAATTTAAAAAAAAAAAATAGTAATGCTACATAAAGTCCAGGTTTCAATCCGAAATGGACCCTCAACTTGCAAGGACATGTTAGAATATAAAACAATTTCACCCAACCCTCGCCATAACTTTGGAGATTTAGTATAGTGGCAGGAAAATAGACATGAAGGGGCCAATCAGATCATCTAAATTCCCATCTTATATTTTATTTTATCTGTATTTATCATGCAGATTATTTATTTATATGGATGCGAGTTGAGTTATTAAACTAGATAAATGCTGGTATTCTATAACTTTGTAATTTCTACATCCCAACAAAACTCCATTTAATTCAATATAAATAAGAAACTATCAAAATCCAAAGAGCTACCACTTTATATTAAATACAGCATAAAAGCGAGAGAGATTCTTTTTCACCTCTCTAAAGTGGGAGGTTCCACCAGCATCTCTTCTGTGATCGAGGGATGGAGAGGTTCCGGCACCCATTCGTCACAAAGATCATCAATTTCCTGCAAAACAAAACAAGATTTTTAACTTGGGGAGTCAACAATTTCGATGCAGTAATTTAAATAATCGAAGTTAATGACTAGTTGTCAAACTAACTAAATGGATTGTATATTGATGTGAAAATTAGTAATTAACATCACCAAACATATAATATCAGCAGATATTAATTGGAAATTTACTGTAATTAAAATACTCAACCAACCTTCTCAGTCAATGGCTTTTTGGGGGGCTTGTAACTCTTCCTCGAGAGTTGAAACAATATCACAACAATTAGAAGCACTTCAATAACCAGATGCCCTTCAATTAAACAAAAAAAAATACACAATATCAAATCTCAATAGATGTCTTCAAGTTAAATATATATATATATATATATATATATATATATATATATATATATATATATATTGTTACCAGGAGCAAACAATATCAAGAGCACCCACCATCAATATGAACTCCGAAAACGACTGCGCGAGCCATCGGAGCATTTAATGCCGCCGATATCCGTTCCAACCCGGCCGCCGTCGCGTTCCTAATGCTAGAAGCCATCAACTGCAAGCAAAAACCCTCAAGATCTCAACTTTTTCTTGCCCCCCACACCTTGGATGGAAAAGGAAGCAGCTTTCCGATCAATTTGAGTTCTTGGACTGAAATTAAACTTGCCCAAATTATTATGGATTGAAGAGGAGACAGAACTATTTCAGTATATATCTCGAGCGAGAGAACGATTCAAATCAGAACCCGAGAGAGAGAGAGAGAGTCAAATTTGAGGAACTGAGAGGATAGGGAAGTCAAAGGCTGTGAGCTCGGCGAAATAACGAAGATGCCATGGAGAGAGCGTTGAATTTGGGGGCTTGAAGAATGAAGAGGACTTTTTTTTTTTTATATAATTATTTTTGGGGAGATGAGAAAATGATGTCGTTTTTATTTCGAAGTGGGAATTTTTTTATGATTTTAATATGAACGCGGTTCATGACTGGGCCTCACTTGACCCACTGGCCGACATTTTCTTGATTTAATTGGGCTTTAAACTATGGATATTGACCTCATTATGGATACAATATTTTGTGGTAAGATTTCATTTCGTAAGAGGTTCCAAGTTTCGATTGTAGCGCCAAAAAAAATGGTATAGTGTTTCAAATAATAAAGGATTAATTACACTCAGACCCCATGTAGTATAGGACAAGTAACACTTAGACCTCCTGAAGTTTAAAACTCCCACTTAGACCCTCTTGACCAGGGAGTCTGAATGTAATTAAAACACAGTGATTTAGATATTTCAGGGGGTCTAAGTGAGAGTTTTAAACTTCAAGAGGTCTAAGTGTTACATGCCACATACTATAGGAAGTGAGTGTAATCAACCCAATAATAAAATATAGATATTTATTTAACATAACAATCTAAGTCAGATAATTTTTCGAATTTAAGTGTGGGATTTTCAACACCCATTGACTTATATTATGGTTTAATTTTTAATTTTACAATACAATAAGACTATTCATTTTGTAAGAGATTCCAAGTTCGATTGTACCGTCAAAAAAATGGTATATTGTTTCAAATAATAAAATATAGATATTTATTTAACATAACAATCCAAGTCAGATAATTTTTCGAATTTAAGTGTGGGATCTTCAACACCCATTGACTTATATTATGGTTTAATTTTTAATTTTACAATACAATAAGACTATTCATTTTGTAAGAGGTTCCAAGTTCGATTGTACCGTCAAAAAAATGGTATATTGTTTCAAATAATAAAATATAAATATTTATTTAACATAACAATCCAAGTCAGATAATTTTTCGAATTTAAGTGTGGGATCTTCAACACCCATTGACTTATATTATGGTTTAATTTTTAATTTTACAATACAAGAAAACTATTCATTTTGTAAGAGGTTCCAAGTTCGATTGTACCGTCAAAAAAATAGTATATTGTTTCAAATAATAAAATATAGATATTTATTTAACATAACAATTCCAATTTAAGTGTGGGATCTTCAACACCCATTGACTTATATTATGGTTTAATTTTTAATTTTACAATACAAGAAGACTATTAGTGAATTATGAAAGTTCCTTATCATTCTGATCAATTAGGACAATGAATATAATTAATAAGCTTTGCAGGAAGTTTTATAGATTTGCAAGTTTTTTTTATATAAATCCTAACAAATTTCATATTTGGATACTATTTTTTAATAAATTATTGTTATTATTATATTAGTCGCAAACAATGTGAGAATCAGATTATAATTGTCCCTTTGTCAAATATTTGATCTAAATATTGATTAATCTTGATTAAAAATTAACTATAATAGTAATTTTACTTAATTATTTCATGTTTAAGTATCAAATTAAATTATTGATTATCATCGAGTCCCCCACTTTATTTTTCTACATCTTCTTTCTCTCATCAACTATCCTAATTGCATAACATAAATATGCAAATGCGAGAAAGTCTCAATAATGATCGATGTGAGTTTCATCTCTGATTACAACTAGAGCAAATATCTCAAAACTGCAAAGAAGAAAATGTGCAAAACAAATGAAGAAAATTCCCAACAAGCCTCGAAACCATCAAGTTTGATTAACAGAGGGCAAATTCTTTAGGCCCCTTAGAGGTAATGTTCATATTTTAAATTTTTATTTGTGATTAGGTAGGATTATCATGTATCAAATATAAATGATCACAATAACATTAGGAACTAATATCCAAATAAGAATTTGTTATGAACTAATATCTAAACATGAAATTTATTGAGAACCTATATCCTAAATCACTTTTAAAAGGAAAAAAATAATAAATTCTTGCAAGGCCAAGAAGGCTCTAAGAAGAGGACAGAGATCGATTTGATCACTTTTTTTGGCTGGTCGAACTCAAACTAGGAACCTCTCATAAATGAGAAGAGGTAACGCTGGAAGATTTATAAATATTAAACTGTAAAAAAATAACAAAAGAATAGAAATTACCACAATCAAAAATCAAGTACTCGTATGTTAGTTGGAAATATTGAAGGATATTGAGAAACTCTCTTTTCTCCTATTTCAATAAAAAATTTCTTTTTGTTGTTATTGAGAAACACTATTTTCACCCTTCTTCTTTCCCTCTTTTTTTTTTTTCCTTCTCTTTTTATCTCTTTTTAATTCTCCTACTTCCTTGAAGATGATGCCATACAAATGATATTTACACTCTCCAAATAAAATCTTAAACTCTCTTTCTAATTATATCCGTCAAAATTAAATTTAAGGATCCAAAAAAAATTATTTTCAACTTAAATCCCATAAGTAAATCACCCAAAAAATACATTGGAATATGTGTACTTCATTCCATTGTCCAAAACCTATTCAATAGTTCTATATTGTGATTGTCGACAACCCTTTAATAGACTGCAAGTGTTTTAGTAAAATGATAGTAAATTTTGATCCCAATTCCGATTTGGGTGATCTAAGCGTGATTTGAAAAAAAAATCAAAACTTCATAAATTTCCAGTTTGGCTTTAATCACCTTTAAAACTTGGCTTGAAAATTGATATTGTTACACAGTCTTTCTCAATTCTTACCGCTGCTTCTTTCCAACTTTGAACGATTATAAATTTCACTTTCGAACTCCATTTTAACTGATCTTGGTATCATTACGAAAGTCATTTAGAACTGTACACTTTTGTAGTGACCGTTCCTAATCATATGAATAGAATAAATCAAGGGAGGGACATGTGACGAAGCCAATACGCCAGCAGACCATCAAGCTTTTACTGTATCGTGTAAATATTATTGCTCATGTATCAACTTACAAGTAAAAGAGTTTGTACTCGGTCGTTACATTTTGTTCTAGTAGTATGTAGGTTTGAATGATGCTCGAAATCTAGCTCAATGAATAATAGAAGTTTAGATGTCGAAAATCCTACGTGCACATTATTATAGGGCTAAAGCCTTCGTGTTGCTCGATACTTTGGCTGAAGTTGACATAAAAAAACGAAACTTCTATTATGGATTAGATGCAATATTTTCAGTAAAATCTTTAAAAAACAAAATTTGCATTAGGAATATGTAGAAAAATCAAAGAACACAACACAAATATATCTCTCTACCCATTCACTTCAAGGTTCTAATAGTTCATGCAATACTAGTCTAATTTAATATTTCATTCCGAATATATATAATTATTCAAATAACCAAATATTAATCAAAAAAAAATTTCTTGCAAGAATATCTTTTATCTTTCTTAAAAATGTTAGATACATCAAGATATAATCTTAAGGGTTAATTACAGTCAGACTCTTTGTATTGTTGGGAGTGTGTAATTTTAACACCCCTGAATTTTGAAACTCTCAAAAAATCTCATGAACTTAGTTATTTTCACTCTCCTTTTTTATTAAAGTGCACTTTTTATCCCTCAAATTCCTATTCTACCATCATCCCTTCTTTTAACCAGCACACTTCCTTTCTCTCTCTCCTCTCTCTCCCTCTCTCTCCCTCTCTATCCCTCTATCTCAGTCACTCACGCTCCCTCTCTGACTGAGAGAGAGGGATAAAGAGAGAGTGACTGAGAGAGAGGAATAGAGAGGGAGAGAGAGAGAAGAGAGAGAAAGGAAGTGTGATGGTTAAAAAGATGGATGAGAGTAGAATAGAAATTTGAGGGATAAAAAGTGCACTTTAATAAAAAAAAGAGATTGAAAATAACTAAGTTCAAGAGATTTTTTTAGAGTTTCAAACTTTGGGGTTGTTAAGTTACACACCTCTAATATTACAGGGGGTCTAGCTGTAATTAACCCTAATCTTAATAACAAATGGTTATTGTTTCAATGTATCTTCTTCTTCTTGTTTTGCTACTTTAGATTGAATTAAAAATATATATATATATAAAATCTTTTACTAGTGTACTATGCCTCTTTATCAGTTCTCCATATCTCAAGTTTATCATCTCCTTTCGTGGTGCTCTCTCTGTTCACATGTTCCTCTCTTCACGAGGGACACCCATCGATATGTCTTACTCATGATGTGGTGGCGGAGTCGATCGAGAATGTTAAATATCTATCTTTGATGTATACGTTCCTTGCTCAACTTCAAGACTCACATCGCATCCAAAACTCATGGTTGTGCTTCTGGAAGGTAGAAACTTCTGCGTACATGTCTCTCAGATGTTATAGCTATCATGGTCATGGGACTGAGATGGTTATTGGTGAGTTTGTATTAAGCATGGGGTTATCATCTGATTGTGGTTGGGGCTGGGTTGAAAGACGAGGACTTTGGTTTGGCATACAATGTGTATAGTTTCTGATCTTTTGTTTTTTGCCACATGTATTAGGATTCAAGCTGACAACATGCAGACTATTACGAAAGTTGGTGCATTTGTTCAGGGTTAAGATCCTATTTATGGTTATATATGTCTTTTGCTAAATCATATTTGTTGGTGTAGTTACACATATTTTCAGGGAGACAAACTATTACGTTGGATTGGGTTGCAAAGTATGGTTGCTCGACTCTTGATTAGTTTGGGCATTATTGTATCTCAAGAAGCTGATGGCCATCGTGTTTCCTATTTCTGTATAAAATGTAGCGTGCGGGCTTGTGTTCTAGCAAAAAAAAAAAAAAAACTTTTATCGGGTTTTCGGGTTTGAATTCTTTATGCCTTCTAAGATCCAAAAACTAATTGGATCCGGATTTCCTCTATCGGACACATTACTCTGGAGTTTCTAGAGGGTCACAACATTTTTCCTAGTGAGCCAACTTAAAAACTTCATCCATATTACGGGAAATTCTATTTACACACGGAAATTTATTGTTCACGCACGGTCTTAAAATTTGTAAATAATGGAAAATTCTATTTACGCACTGCAATTTACTCTTGATGCCCTTATTACTCTTTATCCCAAACTTTCATTTCGAAATACCACCAATTTACTCTCTGCACCCAAAAGTTTTTCCAATTTTAACCCTCCCTCATGTCGTCCCATCTCAAATTTTTCGAGTCGGATATTAATTTTCAAACAAAAAATATGTTGGGCGGGTATTAATACCTGACTAAAGAATCAATTGGTCAGATATTAAAACCCGACCAGAAGCCAACGTAATAACAATAAAAATACACATAAAAAACTAAAAATAATTTTAAATTGTACCTTAGATTTGTTCTCCGATACCAATTGCATGTTTAAAATTTTCTATTTGAATAAAAAAAACTCAAACTCAAACTTCAAACCCTAATTTCATTTGTTACAATAAATTTGAAGAATTTAAAATTCTTCCAAACCTTTATACGAACGCGAATATAAAAGTTTTAGGGGGTTAAGAAATTAAATCGATGAGTTTATGGGAGATATATTTCTTTTTTTATTTAAATTGGACTAAAAAATAATTTTTAGGGTTTTAGGGAAAAAATAGAACAGGCAATGAGTCATAATTCTAAATTCTAAGAAATTTTTATTTGAGATTTAAAAGGGTAATCTAGTCAAATAATAAATGACAAACTTGTAATTATTTACAAATTTTAAAACCATGCGTGAAGAGTAAATTTTCGTGTGTAAATAGTATTTTTCGTAAATAATTACAAGTTTGTCATTTATTTTTTGACTAAATTACCCTTTTAAATCCCAAATAAAAATTTCTTAGAATTTAGAACTACGACTCATCGCATGCTCTATTTTTTTCTAAAACCCTAAAAAATATTTTTTAGTCCAATTTAAATAAAAATGAAATATATCTCCCATAAACTCATCGATTTAATTTCTTAACCCCCTAAAACTTTTACATTTGCGTTCGTATAAAGGTTTGAAAGAATTTTAAATTCTTCGAATTTATTGTAACAAATGAAATTAGGGTTTGAAGTTTGAGTTTTTTTTTATTCAAATGGAAAATTTCAAACATGCAATTGGTATCGGAGGCCAAATCTAAGGTACAATTTAAAATTATTTTTAGTTTTTTATGTGTATTTTTATTGTTATTACGTCGGCTTCTGGTCGGGTTTTAATACAAGCTTACCATCGAATTTTTTGGACTAAAATACCCCTATTTTCAATCTCTCTTCTCCTTCTCTTCTCAAATTACAAAATAATTAACCAAATAAAAAAACCTAAAACCCACAACTATTCCATCAAATCTATTCCTACATTAAATTATCTTACAAATTAAATTCGAAAATTGATTTTATTAGGCCTTTGCTTACTCAAAAACCCTAGAAACAATACGGATTGATAAAAATTATGAGCCAAAAAAAACTCAAAGTCCGTACCATTAGTCCGGACTACTTTTCACTGTCCGGACTAGCAGTCCGGACAGTGGGCCTCTGTCCGGACTGGAATCCAGACAGTGAGGTGTTGTCCGGACTTCTAGTCCGGACAAATTTTTTTTCGTCCAGACTGGAAGTACGGACAGAAGCCCACTGTCCGGACTTCCAGTCCGAACAATTAATTTTTGTCCAGACTGGAAGTACGGACAGAAGCCCACTGTCCGGACTTCCATTCCGGACAAGAGATAAGGGCCACTATAAATAAGTCTTTTTCGTCCTATTATTCATTAAGTCGTTGTAGTATAGTGGTGAGTATTCTCACTGCTCACGCGAGCGCCTCGGGTTTGATCCCCGGCAACAACAAATACTTTTTTACTTTATTTTATTTCTTCTAATAAATGACATTTTCTCCCAACTAAGCAGAGTTTATTCGATTTAGTTTCCATTCCTATTCGATTCGGTTTTTTCGAAATTGATAAATATTTACATATGCTCTCCACCATGAACAATAAGAAACAAACACAGAAAAAGTATTTTATACTTCCATTATTTATATGGCAACAAATGATGGAGATAGGTAAGTACAACAATATTCACACTTCCATTATTTACGTAACATCTATTTATGATTGTATTCCTAGTGCTGCCATTGGATTCTAACACATATAAAATATGTAAATGAAAGGTCAATTCGTCAGTATCCAGTGTGTGGGAACAATTATAACATAATGCAACAAACACAAAAAATTCATTTTTATTACTATGTGAATTCACATAATGAGAATTATAAACAAATCAGTCCATAATTAGAAACAACATTACATTATATATATATATATATATATATATATATATATATATATATATATATATATATATATATATATATATATATATATATATATATATATATATATATATATATATATATATATATATATATATATATATATATATATATATATATATATATATATATATATATATATATATATATATATATATATATATATATATATATATATATATATATATATATATATATATATATATAGACACACACACACACAAAGTTTCGTTTGCAGCAAATAGTTCTTGAACAACCATCTAAAACACATTGTTTTCGTGTACAAATGATTCAAAATAAAAAATAATTAAATCTAACATCATAAGATCTTGAAACTCTTGAGAAGTGTTAATTCAACTGGTTCTCAACTAATCGGTTGCACTTTTTCTTCTGAGTTTGGTTCATTAATGTTTGTTTTTTCATAAGACTCTTCAACAATATGAGACTTTGTTAATATTGATACCTCACCCGCTGCAAGTGGATAAACTTAAATATTTAACATACAAGTGGAAAATAAGACACTTGTATAAACTTAAATATTTAGCACCTTAAAATTTCTATTGTGTGCTGAATTCACCCTCTATGTTCTGCCTTTAATTCCTGTTGTGTAATCAATGTCAAATGCTTAGAAAATAGGTCACCTAAAATTTGGCTGCAGCTAGTTGCAGATAAATAGCAAACTAGCCTAATATTTGGAAACATGTAGTAGGTAACTTTTCATCACAACTAGCGAATTAATGAATGTCTAACTATATTTCTTACCTGTACTTGAGCTAACAAGCGTAAATTATGCATTAGTTCAACCACAACATTGACTTCATAACTATTCAATACGAACTTAAACAACAACTAGAATATTAGTCCACAAGTATCATTTTGTAACCTCTCTCTTAGGTTCAGATCAATTTTAGCACTCTAAATAAACTTATTTTTTTATCAAAATGAAACTCACTTGGGTGTCTGTAAACAAAATGCACCACTTTTCCCCACAAGAAATAGCATTTTATCAAAATTAATGGTAATGGTGTGGGTATTTGCAAGTGCGTGCAAAAACCAGTGTTTTTATATAAAGAGTTCATGGTGTCCTCTAATGCAGCTAAGATCAGTCTCAAAATCTATAATACAACCAATAGGATTCAGCTAAAATAATAAGATGAACTTATGCATAAACGAACTACCTCATGAAGAATGCATCTTATACTACATAAAACATATAACAAGGCCACTGCCACATATAGTAGAATACAACAAAGCATTCAACAATAACGAGTCCCCCCTATTTATCACAAAACAAAAAAAAAATGCATAATAGTTCTATATCGGTAGAGATACTCGCATAACCATTAAATTGCTCAACAGCAGCCTCAACCTCCTCAACAGTAGACATTATCACAAATTCAAATATTGTCACAAACCCTCTCACAGCAGGCTCAATCTCCTCAATAATAGATATCGGTGGAGATACTCACATAACCATTCAAAATATAGAGATAATAACTAATGGTTTAGATAGAGAAAGGAACACAGGGAGGCTAACAGAGAGTATAAAATAGAATTCTTATGTGATAATATAAGTGGGAAATAAGACAGTTATATAAACTTAAATATTTAGCACCTTAACCCTTCTATCTCCTCCTCTCCTCTTCCTCCTCTCCAACCCAACAAGACCACCAAATCCAAAAATCTCCATTCTTTACTCCAAAAAAGAGACCAAAATAAAAAAAATAATTTTGCTAAATAAAAAAGAGATCTTACACACCTCAACTCAAGAAGCAACGACGGGACGACGGGCGAGCGGCATGGACTGGATCGACGACAGGATCAGCGGCGACGGGATTGGCAGCGACGGGCAATTCGGAGAGAGAAGCGAAGTTGGATGGAGGAGGGAGGTAGGGAAGGAGAAGAGGAAGGTGAATGATTAAAAGAGATGGAAGAGGGAAGGAATAGAGGAGTGGGTTTTTGGGTTTGAGATATGGCCGGCCTTAGAATTGAAGAGGTGATGAAGAGAAGAATGGAGATGGGGGAAGAAGGAAGGGAAAATGAAAAGAGAAAGAAACTGAGGATATTTTGAACTTATTTGATGAGCTCACTGAAAACCTCCTCTTTTCAAAAAAGAGAGGAGCTCACCAGTAAAAATGGTGTGCCTCTCTAGAAACGGGAACTTCTAAAGGGGCACAACTTTTTTCCTAGTGAGCCCAGATTTCCTAGTTAGCCCAGTAAAAGTTTAGAATAAGATAAAATTTCTTAGTGAGCCCAATTTTTTCCCAAAATACCCTTCCCTCATATTCCTAAATTCTCACTCACTCTCATCCTCTCCTCCTCAACTCAGATTCCTCTCCTCTCCTCTCCTTCCAACCTACTCCCACACCCCCCGCCGTCACCCCCTCCGCTCCCACCCAGCTCCGCCCGCCTACCCCCTCCGCCCCCACCCATCTCCGCCGACCCAACCCAGCTCCGCCCGTCCTCGCCCACCCGGCTCCGCCCCTACCCCCTCCGCCCCCACCCATCTCCGTCCGACCCAACCCAGCTCCGCCCGCCCGCACCCACCCGGCTCCGCCCCTACCCCCTCCGCCCCCACCCGCCTCCGCTGCTGCACACCCCCACCCTCCGCCTCCAGTGTCCGTGCCACACCCCAACACCTAATTTCTTCTCGGTTCAGAATTTTTGAGCTCTACTGTAAGTCTCCTTTAATTTAAATTTAATTTTATTTTATTTTGTTTATTCTTATATGCTCTGTAACTGTGTTGAAAACTGAAAACTTCTTGTATGGTTTGATAATAATTTGCATTCGGGAAATTCTAAACGAGTACATTTTTTTTGTTAATTTTATTTATTTAATATTTAGATTATAATTATGAAGAAAGTATAATATTGTAATCGTAGTTGTCAAATTTGCGAAACAAGTAGTTATTTTCTAATTGTAGGCGTTAATATTAAAATTTATTAATTAATTTAGAAGTTGAAAATTAATAGATAAAATATTATATTTGTAGCAAATTATACTTTATTACTATTTATTTGGTCATAATTAATTTATTGCTTTGATAAAAAGTTTCTATAAATGAAATATCTTTGTGTTACATAGATGGATCCGGCGGAATCTTCTCACGTTCGACCGACGGCCTCGTTAAGGAGGAAGAAAGCAGCATCTCGACCAGAAATCCAACGGCCGATACGAGAGAGAGCAATCGAAGTGGCCGTAGATATTGAATTAAATGTAGAAACTCCGAATTTGATCAGATATGATAGTGCAAGACTAGAAGAAGGAAACAGAGGAACCAAGTCAAGATCAATCCACTCCTAATGCACCCGATACGGTAAATTTGACTCGAACCAGAAGCAGACGTCAACCCTTGAGGAAGACAAGGAGACAGTGATCAATGTGTGAGATGTATAATGATATGGATGATGTAAGGAACTTCACGTCGCCGGTGTAAACTTATTTTGCAAACATTTTGACGAATTTGTTGAATTTATGGTTTTTGTTTGTAATGAACTCTATTGGTCACTTTTTGTTTGTTTAATATAAACACTACGTTTGTATTTGATCGTATTTCTTTAATTTGTATAAAATATTGTTGTTTTATACGTAGGAAACCCTATTTATAATCTTCACTATTTAATTGTATCAGTAATTGTATTGTTGTTTCATTGTATGGGTGTATCCAAGTATCATTATATCAGTATATTGGTGTATCATAAGTATCATTGTATTTGTGTATCAGCAGTATCATTGTATTTGTGTATCATTGTATCATTGTTTGTCGGTGTATCATTGTATCGCAATAAACGATGTATCAGAGTATCAATGGGTTGGTGTATCAGTATGTCAGTGTATAATTGTATGTTTTTTCTTCCTTCCCTATATTTCGATAATAATGTATAATTTGTTATTAATATAAGTTCATAAACTGACGTTAAATTTGATTAATTAATGATACATCAATTTTTATAAGTAAATAGAGTCGATGAGACAGTGGCCAAATCAAGCTCCTGTCCGGACTGTCAGTCCGAACAGATCGGATTCGTTCGGACTGACAGTCCGAACAAATCAAGTTCGTTCGGACTGACAGTCCGAACGGAATTAGTTCGTTTGGACTGTCAGTCCGAACGAAGAGAGGGACAGAAGAACGGGAGAAGGAAGGAGGGTAAGATGGGGATTTTTTTTAGAGGGCATAATTGTTATATATTGAGAGTTTTAACTGGGCTCACTAGGAAAAAACTTGTGCCCATTTAGAAGTTCCCCTAGAAACTCCCCATTACTCCCACAACTCTTGGAGTTGCTTAAGCACACTACTTTTCCTGGTGAGCGCACGTAATAACAGTCCTGTCTTGAGAGAAGTGGGTTCACTACTAAAATTGGTGTGCTCCTTTAGAAACTCCCTGCAACTCAACGCCCGTTCCCGTTTCAGACCCGAAACAAAGCCCAAGCGCAATCTCTACCCTGCGCTTCTTACTCTTCCTCCTCATCCTCATCATCATCGCCGGCCGCCGGATATGGGCGTCGGCGGGCACTTCTGGGAGCTCCTGAAACCCTACGCCCGCCACGAGGGCCCCGACTTCCTCCGCAACAAGCGCGTCGCCGTCGATCTCTCCTTCTGGATCGTCCAGCACGACGCCGCCATCCGCTCCCGCTGCCCCCGCGCCCGCTCTCCCCACCTCCGCACCACCTTCTTCCGCACCGTCGCTCTCGTCGCCAAGGTCAGCTCAGCCTAAAGATCCGATCTTTATCCCTAATTCCTTCCTTCGATTTTGCCCTAATTTTGGTAGACATTGCTATAGATGGGCGCATTCCCTGTGTTCGTCGTGGACGGGGAGCCCTCCCCGCTTAAGGCGCAGGCGAGGATGGAGCGGTTCTTGCGGGGTTCTGGCGTGGATCCGTCGGTTATCGCTGCGTCGGAGGGAGGGGAGGCGCCGGTCGTTGGCAAGAAGAGGAACCAGTTGTTCGAGAGATATGTCCGCGAGTGCATGGTGAGTGCAACTCATTTTGCCAAATTAACCTAGGGTTTTAAGTATCCCCACTGCATTGTCATTGCTCTGCCATACGATGATGAACGATTTAGACTCATGGTTAGCGATGAGAAAAGGTGCAATTCTTGGCCCACTTTATTTAAAATTTTGTATTAGAAGTATGTTGGAATAAAGCATACTAAAAATTGACCCTTAGACCCATCCATTCTTATTCCAATCATAGTAATTGCAATCGAGAGAAGAGTTAGAGGGAGAGTTAGATGGATATAATATGGCAATGTGTTAGAATCCGTCGCTCGGATCTTGTCCCAAACTGGATAGTTATAACTACTTGGTGGATTATGGGCTGGGCCAGGGAGGAATTGTGATGACCTCTTTATTTTTCCGATCAAGGGAAAGGCCCACGAAAAAAGTCCATGATAATTTGGTATATGTTTGTTCCAATGAACAATACATGCACATTGATATAGCCGTTGTTGCCATAGCTGTTGATGGGGAATATCCTCTGGAGGAAGAATGGATGAGATCGATAATTCAGTTGTAAGAGCACTATATAAGCGCAACCTTCTAATTGTAATCCGAAGCAGAAAATGAATCATCCTTATCTCCCTAAATTCTCCTCTTTTCTTCTCCTCCAAGTTTCTGGTTGTCTTCTTCTTCTCCTCCTTCCCTAGCCCTCTAAATTATCTGTATTACTTTGTTACTAACCCATTGCTGCAAGTAAGATGCTGAAGAATCATGGTGGTTCAAGTTTCATTCCTAGATCATCGAGGATGGAACCTGATATTGGTATCAAAGCTAGTACCACGCCCCAATCATTCCCAAAGGATCTAAAGAATCATCCGCGACGATCGCTTCTTTGGCCAGTGAGGTGGACTCTATTTAGTGATGGTTCGCCATCACGCAGGCAGCTGTCTAAAATCATTGGGCAATTCCGATCGATGGGTGATGAGCTTAAGAAGATCAAGGCTAATCGTTATAATGATTGGATTGAAAGAATCAGCGACTAAAATGAGCTGAAGTCCTTCATTCTCAATCTGAGTAATAGAACAGGAGCTAGCCCCGAGTCGATCCAATGACCTTCGTCCGCAGCATCGTTTTCTCCCAGATCTAACCCGAATCAAGGTATAGAGATCAGACGAAGCAGTACAAGAGAAGGACCGATTCTACATACACCATCCATTACAACATAAACTTTTGTAACGGAGCTGCTACCTCCGCCGTACCAACCTCCACCTCTCCGTAATCCACAACCACCACCGTTGCAGCTTACTCCTCTACCTCCACCTCTGCCTTTATATGAGACCTCCTACCATCAGCCGTATTACACTGATCCACTCATCAGCATCAACCGATCTCATGAGTCATAGTACATTCCTAAACCTAAACTTGAATTTCCAATATTTTCTGGGAAAGATATGGAAGGGTGGTTGTTTCAAATGGAATAAATGTTGGAGTATTATAGTATTGCACTTGAGCAAAGGGTGAGGATGGCGGCGATGCATTTGAGAGGGTCTCCACTACAATGGTATTAGTGACTAGTTCGAACCAATAGAGGGGTCCCTCTTTGGTGGGAGTTTGAGAAGAAGCTCACCTCGATGTATGGGGGAAAGATGGTGATGGGATACTCGGGTGAGCTTTCTAAATTATGGTAGGAGGGTCATGCGTTCGATTTTTATCAAGAGGAATTCATGAGAATTTCTCACCAAGTGCAAGACCGATCCGAAGAATTTTTGGTCGGGTGTTCTACAAGTGGATTAAAGGATGCAGTCAAGTATAATGTTATAACTAAAAACCCAACCACTATGATGGAAGCCATAAGGTTGGCTCGGGTTGAAGAGGAGAAATTGTCCAACATAAGGGATCTAAACCTCCTTTTCAGAAGGGAGGGAGCTCCACAAATGTTTCCGGAACGGGGTTACACACAAAGGACCTTGCTATAGGTCATTCCTATTATCCTAGTGCTCCGGTGAAATGATTGACTTCACAAGAGATCCATGAAAAACTGGACAAAGGCCTCTATTTTTATTGCGATGAGAAATATGCCGCCGGCCATAAATGTCAACCACAGAAGATCCTCTGCTTTGACATCATGCCCGAGTCGGACTGTGAGGAGCCCCGAGGAAGAAGAGGTGGATAATATACAAACTCCTATCGAGCTATACGCTAGTTCCATGGTTGGAGTAGTAGGGGTTAGTTCGATAAGGTTGGTCAGAAAAAATAATGGGCAAGGAGGTGAGTTTCCTAGTTGATTTGGGCGCCACACACAACTTCATCGACCCTTCTACTGCGAAGAGACTTGGCTTGACATTGCAGAATGTGCACAATTTTTAAGTTGAAGTTGCAGATGGGGAGAAGGTGGCGGGAAAATCTTGTTGTAAAGCCACCAAGTTCACAATCCAGGTGTTTGAGTTGTGAGTCGTGCACAGATTTATTGGTAGTGCCTTTGGGTGATGCTCAAGTCATCCTAAGTACTGTCTGGCTCAAAAGCTTAGACCCTACATTATGGAACTTTTCAAACAAAATATTGCAGTTATGGAAGAATGGGAAGGTGGTAAAGTTGCAAGGGGGTTTTCACAAAGAAGTGGATGTGATAGAGGGTAAGCTCCTCATGCAAATCCTGAAGACTGAGGGGGTGGTCTATGTAGTACAGTATGTGGGTGATGAAGAGAAGAAGAAAGCTGAACCTTACTTTTAGGAGTTACAGGGAATGTTGAAGTGTTGAATGAGTTCTCTAAAGTGTTCGAAAATCCACAAGGCCTTCCTTTAGAGAGTGTGATCATAGAATTCCTCTCATCAATCCATAACTGTTAGTGAATGCAAGACCTTGTCGGTATCCATTTCATTAAAAGAATGAGATCGAAAGACAAGTGCAAGAGATGCTGACCGTAGGGATCATACAACCTAGTTCAAGCCCCTTCGCTTCGCCAGTGGTATTGGTCTGTAAAACCGATGGGAGTTGACGTCTTTGTGTGGAGTACAGGGCCCTCAACCGTAACGCAGTGAAGGACAAATTTCCAATTACCTTGATTGACGATTTGCTTGATGAACTGCTGTAATAACCCTTTATCTTTTATAGTTAAATTTTTTTTTTTAAAAATGAACAAATAATAAATATAACATTTTATTTTTTCTTTAACTCTTACATCTTTTATTTTCTTTAACCTCCTAAACTTTTCATCTTCTCCAACTCCAAACTCTTCATTTTCTTCATTATTTAAACTATGAAACTCCATATTTAATTCTCAAAATTAAACTTTTTAATTAACTAAAACTTTTCATCTTTTGTAACTTTCAACCCTTTCACCTCTTAAACCTCCCAAACCCTTCACCTTCTAAACTCCCATCCTTAACTCTAAAATTAAAATCTCTACATTAAATTAAAACCTTCATATTCTCAACTCATTACTCATTCATTTCTCTAACTCCCATCCTTTCATCTTCTCCATGAATTATCTGTATTAAACCTCCAATTTAATTCTCATAACTCTCTAAATTCTATAACTCCTCAAACCCTTTAGATTCTATAACTCGCTAAACTCTTCACATTTTGTAACTCCTAAATCCAATCATATATAAACCCCTAAATCAAAACACATTTCACTCATTTTAAAAATCATTCTCTAACATTCTCATCTCATCGGAGCCACCTTCAAAACCACCGCAAGAGTCGCCGCAAGAGCTGCGACCACTTCACCGGAGAAGAGTATTTTCTTCCATCTATTTCCACATTTTAAGTTCTCACATTTTGACAAGATGTTGGATATTATCTTTATTTTTCTTCTTGGGTTAAATTATTTTAATGAATCATAGGTTAGTTCCTTTACTACTCAATAATCCTAATAATTTAAAATGAACATCCATCATCTTATGAACCCAATAAGATAGATTCAGACTCATTTCCTAATTTCAGATCCGCTTAATACTAAAATCAATTTAGAGTATGTTATAAATATTATAAAAATCCCTAAAAGTCATCTAAATTCATATTAATCTGTTTTTAATATTCTTAAAATATTTTTAATGTGTAGATTACTCCATTGAGCGATATCGAGAAACAAAATCCAGGTGAGTTCATTTTTGGACTCACTAATCATGTTATCTTATATACATGTTATTTCAATTATGCTATTTATTTTGTGTAAATTGATTTAGTATTTTGTAGAAATTTATTAATTACTTATTATATTTTTTGTCATTAAAAATCTATTGTCAATTATCATTAAATTTAAATTACATAGTATAGTTAGATTTTAAAATATCATATATACAATATTTGATAAATCACATAAAAGTTATAATCACGAAAAAATACTGTTTGTGATATTATTTTGTATCGGTATCTAGAAAAGTTGTCTAGCTGGTTCTCTAATTAAGAAACGTGCGTCGCACGGAAAACCTCCCAGCATCCATACACTTGCCTGTCCGATATCTTTATGATATCTCAAATCAGTAACTCTTGGATATAAGTAATTATGATTTATTGAATAAAGTATAAACTGAACGGACTCTATAAATCATATTGTTAACAAATTAAGAAAAATCCAATTGAAATATTGTGCCTGATATAATCAATATACTATATTATACCTAAATGACACTGGGTTGGGGGAAAAACTGAATGATGGAAATATACTATGTTTCGACTGTAAACTTGTTAAGTTGTACAACTGAATATTTCGCACACTATGGGTGCGTGATGATTTGTTGGATCATACCTGATTATAATTCTTGTTTGCCTGACGGCAGGTCCGATTCAGCACCGAACAATCCTGTGACCATTTTCTGGGTTTGTACAGAAAACAATCGAAACAGTAGTATTCCATCAGTTAGTTTTTCCAATTACATGATATTTTAAACAAAAATACCCCTGTTATAAAGTTGACTTTACTAAAATGATATTAAAATAATCTAAATCAATTGATATTATTATTACATATTTTCTAAAACTTGTATTATTATTATATTTGGATATAACCGTTACATTTCACATTATTTCTGCATATTTTATTTTGGTCGCAATCTGACGACGTGGATGTGTATGTCCAGATTTATTGATAGACACGCCAAAACTGATGTAGAATCTGGTGTATTTTAAAGATCCGATTGAAGCTCAATAATGGATTAGAGATTCCATACTTTCTTTTGTTTAATTTTATTAAATTTTGTTCCAATTGTATCTAAATTTCGTTCCAATAAATGAAAAGTTAAACTTTTGTTGATTTTTTCTATCGTAATTACTGAGTATTATTGTGGCAAATTTATTAAGGTTTTAGCATATTCAAACTGAATATGTTGCCGGTACCTGTTACACATGCTCGTATACCGTATATCAGGAGCGGGGTGTGACAACTGCATGGAGCTAAAATCATTTCAAAGTTGGACTTATGCTTGGGGTATCATCAAATTAGAGTAGCCAAAGAAGACATCCCCAAAACAACATTCAAAACCTAGGGCACTACGAATTCCTTGTGATGCCATTCGGTCTCATTAACGCTCCTTCGACCTTCCAGGGATTGATGAACCATATCTTCCGCCCATACTTGAGGAGGTACGTGTTTATATTTTTTGATGATATTTTGGTTTATGGTAGTGGCATTGGTAATCACAGAGAACATGTGTGGACTGTGCTAAGGATTCTCAAGGAGAACCACTTGTTTGCAAAACGCTCAAAATGCAAGTTTAGATGTGTACGGGTTGATTATCTTGGTCATGTGATTTGAGAACGACATCACAGTGGATCCCAAGAAGCTTTAAGTTATTAAGGACTAGCCTCTCCCAAAGAACCCCAAGAGCTTGCGAGGATTCCTCAAACTTACTGATTATTGCCGTAAGTTCGTTCACTCTTATGGCAGCATCGCCGCACCCCTCAATCAGATGCTTAAGAAAGGAGAATTCAAATGGATGGAGGAGTCTAAGGATGCTTTTGAGCGACTTAAGGAGGTGTTGATGATTCCCCCAATACTTACCATGCCGAACTTTGATGAGGATTTAGTATTGGAGTGTGATGCATTAAAGGAGGGAATCAGAGCAGTTTTAATGCAGAATGGGCACCCCCTGGCTTACATTAGCCAAGGATTGAAGAGTAGGGTACTGTCACTATCAATGAAGAGAAGATGTTATCCATTATCCTAGTAGTCCAAAAATGGCGTCAGTATCTCTTAGGGAAGCGGTTCACCATTAGGACTGACTAGCGAAGTTTAAAATTTTTGTTGGATCAGTGATTTTGACGGGACTCACAACATCCACGGCTCCTTAAGTTGGCTGGGTTTGATTATGTAGTGGAATACAAAAAAGGGGTAGAGAATGAAGTGGCCAATGCTCTATCAAGGTGAAGTGAATCTAAAGAGGGTGAATCCGAGGGAATCCTTAATCGAACAGTAACCACAGTGGAGTCTAGCTGGTTGGAGGAAGTGAGGAAAATGATAGATCAATCTTTATACTTCCAAGAGCTGCAAGAGAGGGCTGCTAAAGGTACATTATCTCACCACAAGTACAAGAAAGTGAATGGGATTTGGTTCTATAAGTAGAGGGTCCTCTTAGATCACACATCAGAGTTGTGCAAGGTTATATTTCATGACCACCATACCGCACCTGGGAGAGGACATTCGGGTTACCACATGACTCTCCGTCGAATCAAGATGTCTTTCTGGTAGCCTGGTATAAAGGAATTTATACTGCAAGCAATCAAGGAGTGTGATGTTTGTCAAGGAACAAAGGGGAATCCATTGCGATGCTGGTTATGCTCAGTCCACTGCCCCTACCAGAGAAGGTTTGGAAATCTATCTCGATGGACTTCGTGAAAGGTTTACCCGTAAATCGAGGGAAATCGGCAATTTTGGTGGTCATGGATTGCTACTCTATGTTTGCTCATTTTGTAACTCTATTGTATCCTTACACTGCTCCTAAGGTCGCACAAATCTTCATGGACGAGGTGTTTCGCTTATATGGGCTTCCCAGTTCAATCATTAGCGACCAAGATTCCATCTTTCTCAGTGCTTTCTGGGCGGAGCTATTTAAGCTTCAGGGAACTCGGCTTAGTCTCAGTTTCTCATATCACTCCCAAACCAATGGCCAAACCGAACGCTTCAACCAATGCTTAGAGTGCTATCTGCGATGTTTTTGTAGTCTCAAACCCACTGAATGGTGGAAATGGATTCCGTGGGGCATGTACTTGCACAATACTACTTGGAGATCCTCTACTGGTTTTACTCCATACGAGATTGTCTACGGTCGTCCTCCTAGCCTTCTTCAATATATTCCCAAGATGGCGTGGGTGCAAGCAGTGGAAGACTATCTGTATGACCGTGATAGGGTCAAAAAGCTGTGCATGGATAATCTAGTGAAGGTGCGGGATAGAATGAAAATATTTGCAAATAGGCACCATACGGAGTGCCATTTTAAGATCAGAGATTGTGTTCTTTTGAAGCTGTAACCTCATGCAAAGCTCAGCTGGGGGAGCAATGTCACAGAAACTCTCCTCTAGATACTTTGGCCCTTACACTACTGTGGAGAAAATTAGAACTATCGCATATTGTCTCCAGTTGCCACCTACAGCTAAAATATGCGATATCTTCTACGTTTCACAACTTAAGAAGTACGAAGAAGAGAGGGACACATCCACAGCGACCCTTCTTCTTTTTGGGAAATGAAATCGAAGGAAGCAGAAATGATTCTCGAGCGGAGAATGGTGAAACGTGGGAATAGGGTTGTCACTCAGATACTCATCAAATGGAAGGTAGGAAAAGCACTGGATGCTACCTGGGAGGATTTCTAGACGATCAAGGAGAAATACCCCGGCTTCAACCTCGTAGCCTCGTGGACGAGATCGGTTTTAAGAGGGGAGGAATGTCAGGATCCATCGCTCGGATCCTGTCCCAAACTGGGTAGTTAGCTAGGTAGCTATAACTACCCGGTGGGTTATGGGCTAGGCCAGGGAGGAATTTGGGTGACCTCTTTATTTTTCTGATCAAGGGAAATGTCCACGAGAGAAGCCCAAGATAATTTGGTATCTGTTTGCTCACTGATTTAGTCGTTGCTGCCATAGCTGTTGATGGGGAATATCCTCTGGAGGAAGAATGAATGAGATGGGTAATTCAGTTATAAGGGCACTATATAAGCGCAACCTTCTAATTGTAATCTGAATCAGAAAATGAATCATCCTTATCTACCATAATTCTCCTCTTTTCTTCCCCTCCAAGTTTCTGGTCTTCTTTTTCTCCATCCCCATTCCTCAAAATTCTCTGTATTACTTTGTTACTAACCCATTGCTGCGTGTAAAATGCCAAAGAATCACGGTGGTTCCGGTTTCATTCCTAGATCATTGGAGATGGAACCTGATACAATGGTGCACTACTGCACTGGGAATATTGGTGCAATGATTCAACAAAAACCATTCAATATAGAATGGGGTCTCATTAGAAAAGAGTTAACATGCCTTGGTCAAAGTTTCTAATATTTCTGCTTTGCCTTTCATTGAGTACCATTCTTGTTGCTAATGCTAGAATACGTGCACTAGTTTATGGCTCCTTGGTATTGTTAATGCCTGAAATATTTGAATTAATTACGGACTAATTAATGAGATATCACTAACTCCTGGTCACTGATTATGTCCTTGGTTGGTTGCTGATGCCTCAATCTTGAGCTTGATGATTTAGGTGGCCGAATCAACAAGGTATGATAGGAATCATAGGGTTTGAAAACTGCTTATTAATTTGTCTGCAGTCACTGTACGGACTTGCAGGTCAGGAAAGTACTAAGAAAGCTCAGGAAGTGGTTCTAGCACAACAACAACGAAAGTTGATGAGATGAAAAGAAAAAACCCTGAAAGGTAGAAAAACAATGTGTTAGTACTACTTGGTGGTCATTGTTTCTCCTGATTAAGTATAAGTGAATATAGAACCGATAATTTCTGCTGACAGCTGATAAGATATAGGTAAGTAGTGGGCGTAGAGGCACTCATAGATAGAGGGAGGACTAAATGGTCTCAACTCTATACTACGTGGCAAGAGTTGTTTTGGAAAATCATTTTGTATCTGAGAGTCTGAAAACATAGCACATGACAGCCAATTCTTTGGTAACCTATCCCAATTAGCATGTGGTATGTTGTCAAAACTAATGGAATGGTCGACTTCGGTTGACATTCAATTGAAAAGCAACATGTGTTGTGTCCGCAATACCATAATCTAGTCATACAAACTAGCATGTCTCTTTTGGTGTAATCAGTGTCAAGATTGGCGCTAAGATTCAATTATTAAAGCACAAGATATTCCTCTGGTAAAGCCTGTATTGTGAGGGTGGTGTCTGTTTTATTGATTCTTTTAATGGAATATAGTTAAATTGTTGGTATGACTTATGATGCATGAAGTAGAGTATTGTGTAAGGTTTAAAACATCAGGTCGGCAATATTATGCATATCATATCAGAATTCTTGGTAATAATAGACAGATATTACAAGATATATTGCATAGCAGAAATCTCAAAATCTAATACAGAAACCTCAAAATCTAATACGATATTTATCGATATTTGTCATATATATCCATACTGGCCGATATTTAAAACATTGATTATTGTGTAATGCCTGGAATAAATGAAGATTATGCTCATTTTGCTGTTTACATTGATTATTGGAGTGTATAACTTGTTTACATTTTGCTTTTTGGAAGTAGACAATTATGCTCATGATTGAGATGATGCTTATCCACGTGAAGGACTTAAAATCTGACCAAAGCCGCATGATTGATGCTTATACAGAAGAAAACAAACTGATCCAAGACAATTTCGAACTGCTGGGTTGAAAAATTTTCAGGGAAAAAGCATTGATGGCATGCAAATAAAATACTTTCCTACTTAAAAATCTGGAAGCTGCTCCTTCACATATCTCACATTAATCTTCCTTTTGCTTTGAAAAGTGGAAGCTGCTGGTCATGTAATTTTTCATTTCATCTCTTTTTTTATCACATTTGTAAGTAGCTCTTTTTCAGCATTTTAAGCGTCGGCAAGCAAGTTCAGTCTGATTCACCAGATTCATGGTACGCATGGTTCTATGGCACGAGGGTATGCTACTTTGAACGCATGAGGTATGAAGGGGTGGAGTTATTCAGGATAGACTCATAGTACACATGCGGGCATTGCTAGGGTTATTTTGCATCCATGCATGGTTAACTAAGCTATAGGTTATTTAGCATGCTCTTGGAAACTCCCCCGATGGGGGGTAGGGCTGCTACCGGTGGCTATATCCATGTGGATTTGGAGACGAGAGAGACATGCATATATTTTAGAACGTATAAGCCTCAATGAGAATAGAAATTCTACTTTCCAAATCGTAAAAAATCAAACTGTTTTAATTAAACAACATAATCACAGTTCCTCTTGTGTAACATTCAAAGTTCAAACTCCAAACTTTAATGCCTAAGTCTCAACACGTGCAAATAAGTCTTTCTAGAAAAGGTTAAATACTAGTTCTGAAGACATAACAGAAAATAAGTCTTCACTTTTTTTGTTTTATTCCTAGGTTTGCTAATTTTGGTGATCCAGGTGGACAAATGATGTACGCAAATAGGATCCAGTTTCAGGGGGTTGGAGTGAATTAGGTGGCGCTGGCTGAGTTGGAGGCCCTAACTGTGGAAAGCTGAAGGACCTTAAAAGAACAGACATTTCCAAAAAGTTTCATTCTTTTCAACAACAAACAAATATCTGTCGTGATGAGATCAGGAATTAAGAGGATTTTATGTATAATACTTAATTTGTGGTAGTCACAATCAATGTAAACATGGTTATTAATGTCTACTCTGCCGTGTTCATGTCAGGCACATGATTTTGCTTTACCAAGTTGATCACTCTTTATGTTTAAATTTAGTTTTTATCATTTACAGCAAATTTATCTAATTGGTTGGTCATTTAAACTTGCACATGCGATGGTCTAAGAGGTTTTGCAGTAAGCTACTATTTTATGTAGGAATTATTTGTAGTAGTTACTGTTGATTTTACAAAGGAGAATGTCATGTTTAATTTGATAGATTGTTATGGCTTTGTGTGAAGAGTAATAGTTTACTATTTTCTCAAAATATTCAGGAATTGCTTGAACTGCTTGGAATGCCTGTTTTAGAAGCTTGTTCTGAGGCTGAAGCCCTTTGCGCACAATTAAACAGTGATGGTCATGTAGATGCTTGTATAACTGCTGATAGTGATGCCTTCCTATTCGGGGCTAATTGCGTCATAAAATGCTTCCAATCAAACTCTAAGGTAAGCCAAAGTATTTTGTGACTTGTTGCTTCTCTCATATCATTTACTTGAAATTATTCTTAGTCTTTGCCCTTAATTTTTCCGGAATGTTCATTCTATCCTGTTTCTCTTGCATTCTCCCTATGCTAATTTTACCACCATCAAAGTGTGGTTCTTAATATCCATATAGCATGTTATTTAATGCAGGAACCATTTGAGTGCTACTATATGTCAGATGTTGAAGCAGGTCTTGGATTGGGAAGAAAACAAATGGTGGCCATTGCTCTTCTTGTTGGTAATGACCATGATTTGGGTGGTGTGCCTGGTTTTGGAGTTGATACTGCTCTTCGTTTTGTAAAATTATTTACTGAGGAGGACATTATGGATAGGTAAACTTTTTCTTTTGCTGGTTTAAGTGCGAAATCATCTTTTATATATTTTTTTCCCTTGTAATTTACAGTGTGTCTACCTAAGCTATATGTAGCTACCCCTTTATTCATACAGGTTATCTGAAATTGGGAAAGGGGTTTTTCCTCTGCTTCAGGACAATGTTAATTCTACGATGGATCTCCACATACAGAATCCAGATGACAGTTTGACAACTGTAAGATCTCCTCACTGTTCACATTGTGGTCACCCAGGCAGCAAGAGAGCTCATTTGAAGTTTGCTTGTGAATATTGTAACATGGATGGTTCACAAAATTGCATTGAGAAGCCAACAGGGTTTAGATGCAAATGCCCCACCTGTGACAGGGTACATTCTTATTAACTCTAATTTAATTTGGTTTTTCTGGCTATTACCTTCAGAGTAGCATCTTTCTCCAAAAGCATTCTGCCAATGAAATGTTTCAATGATTTAGTATTTTGCACACTGCTTTTGTATTGCTTGTGTGCTTTTATTATACCCAATATGTATCTGAGCTTGGAAGTTCTCATTACTCATTAGTTTCTGCATCTTTCCTCTGACATTTTTGGAATTTGTTGCCCTGAATTTTTTGTGCTTAACCCAATGTTTTGGGCTTTTGTTGGCAGGATCATAAATTTAAGGAACAAAAGAAACATGAAAATTGGCAAATCAAACTTTGCAAAAAGCTTGCTGAAGAACACAACTTTCCCAATAGGGAGATCTCTGACATGTATTTATGTGGCAACCATGGAAATCATAGTGGTAGGTCCTCTTATCTGATGGAGCACAAAATGCAATGTGTTATTTTTTTCTAGATTGAAGACCTCAGAATGATTTAGTGAAAATTAGAAAACATTTTGAAGATGTTGCATCAGTGCCATGTTGCAAATCAAACAATTAGTAAACACTTTGATTGTTGATGCCATTAGACAGGATATCGATTCTTGCTAGCTTCTTCATTTCTAGGAACAGAGAATAACAATACATTATCAGATTTTTATATCCAAATGACACATTTATAGCAACGACACGTTTATAACTCGTTTGTTAGGTTGCATTTGCAAATACAAATTGTAATTGCAAGTGAAAATGGTGGGAGACTTGAATTCCCTGTGCAAATTAGTGGTTTCAGGTGAGCTAATTTTGAATGCATGGGGAATTAAAGCCCCCTTCCAAAATTTGAAAAATTTCTGCAAATTTTCTCTAGTGCTTACGAGTTGAATTCACAAATTACAAGCTGAATTTGCATAAGCAATCAAACATACACTTAGTATTTACCATAGAGCAACTACTGGTATCAATGAGACAAACTGCATGTTTGATCTCAAATTCCTAGAGAAGGAAATTATGAGCAAGAGGCCAGTCTGTGAGTAGACACCTGCATGTGTTTTATGCTTATGAAATGAGGTGGTGACTCTCCAAATTTCTCTTTACTTAGGATCCTAACCCAAAGGCAAGGTGATAATATTGTTGGAGTATAAATGTATAATATTGTCTCTGAGACACAATATAGCCAAAGGCCCAAAGTGCGCTATAGTACAAGTGAAAATCCAAACTAAAATCATGAGGGTATTTATCCCAACACTTAAAATGACAAACTTTTGGTGACAGCTTTGGCAGCCATTTATCTCTCTCTTCTACCTTTTCTTTTCTTGTCATTTTCAATCTCTGTACTCCCTGTGCTTCTGCATTACAGCTTGCTAGAAACTTATTTTCTTTGTGCATGAAATATATTATATCTCACAAAACCTAAAATCTGTCTTCTGACGCTAACCCCCCAAATGCCCCAGTTCCTAACCTACTATAATTTAAGAACGTGAGGTTTAGGGTTTGTCAACTGTTAAGCATTCTCTGTTGAGGGTTTGTCAACTGTTAAATATTCTCAGTTGCATCATATATATAAATTCATTTGGTTCTTTTATTATTATTGGACACCATTTTAATGTGATATTATTGGATAGTATTAATAAATATTTGGTGTACAAAATTATCGAAAGAATTTTTTGTATAAGCTATTGCCTGTAATATCAAATAAATCTTTGAAATAATTTTATAAACTTGTTTCAGACTTATCACCAGTGACTGCACTATAGAGCAGTCTTTTTTTTTTTTTTTTTAATAACTGCAGAAAAGGGAAAGATGGCGTTGATTCATTATAAAATCAATGGTTAATTTGGTGTTCATTCATACTTTGATAAGATTGTGTTAAAAGTAAAGAGTATGACAATTCACTAACTCAGCAAAGTCACTGCTCAGCACACCATTCCTCCAGCCAGGAATATAGGTCCATGCAACATGCACCTGATGATTATTGCCTTAGCACATAACTCAGTTCAGGCAGTCAGTTCATTCAAGTTCCTGAACGGGCCTAATAGTCAGAATCTCTAAAGGATGGAATGACATTTCTCAATTCAAAGAAAACTAGTCTATATCATATAAATGCCTCACCATTTCTCAATTCAAAGAAAACTAGTCTATATCATATAAATACCTCACCATTTCTCAGCTCAAACTGAATTATACTCTATAATGCATGCACAACCTTTTTGAAAATGTGCTTTTCCATTATCCAAATCATAAAAAAAAATCACTCTATGGTGATCGTTGTTACCTAACACACTCCACCCCTACTCGTACCACGATCCAGTTACTGTGTACCATTTTGTGGTAGATTCACTATCTGGATCACCAAAACCGGCAACCTAAAAAATAAAAGAACTAACTAATTGGTTCAGTGAGCTCTTTAGTATATTTAGTTTTGGTATTTAGTCTTTTCTTATCCACATGTTTATGAATAGTACATGCATACATTATGGGATGGTCCCCTAATATCTATCCATTTGAGCCTACCCTCTATGTACCATGTGCGGCTCAACATAGCATACCATGTATCCGTATTTGTACCATGAACCAAGCATATATACTGATGCCTAAAAGAGTAGATGATAGAGAACAAAGTATGGTGGTTGAAAAAATTGAAAATGATGGTAGGTTCACGATCCATTGACACTTTCAATTTCTTGAAATGTTTGAATTATTTTTAAAACTATGTTATGTCTTGGCTTCTCGAGTTCTCTGCAGGCAACTGTTGTGACTTGATTTAAAATCATAACAAAACTTATGCTTTGGTTGTTTTTTTATTTTTATTTTTAATGTTTATACTTTTTTAAAATGTAAAATTGAAAATACTCGATTGTTAATCCATTATTTGTAATCTTGTTGCCCACCTGCACAAAGGGTAGTGTTGATTAAGGACTAGTACCATCGAAATTATGACAGTGCATTTACATATTTCCTTCAAGTAGAAGTCTTCTTTCATTATCTGAACAAATCTAACTTTTTAATATTTCTATAGGCTGCTATTAGATTTCTTTCTTCTTTCTAAATTAGTATCCAACGTTTTCTCTCTTTTGATATAACATGCTCGTTGTTTGAAACTCTACTCTGCAGAAAATACCGGTCCTATCATCAGGTGGAATAAGCCTAATGTGGAAAATCTAGTTGACTTCCTATCTTATCACCAGCATTGGGAGCCTCACTACATACGTCAAAGAGTGCTGCCAATTTTGTCCACCAATTTCTTAAGAGAAATAGCCATAAATCCAAACGAAAGTCTGCTTTTAGATGACCAGTACGAGTTTCATTCAATTTTACGAGTAAAGATAAGATACGGTCACCCTTATTACTTGGTCAAATGGAAAAGAGCTGGCCGTGATATAAATGTTGGTACTTTTGATATGTCCAATGAGCAATTAGAGACTCAGGAAAGTGAGTTAGTGGAAATTAGAGAGTCTATTGATTTGGTAGATGAGCCAGATGTTCCACAGATTCTTGTCGATGATGGATGCTGGTATTTGTTGACGGATGAAAATATGGAACTTGTGCAAGCTGCATTTCCCAAAGTAGTTGACAGATTTTTGGAGGAAAAGGTAAGAATCATGTTAATTTCTCTATGCTGATTAGTTAATAGCATGAAATTAAATTTAACTGAACTCTGTATTCTACTGATTTCAAACTTATGGAGTATTTTTCAGGTTAACATTAAATGACATGCTTCTATCCTTGTATGTTTGTGTATATATTTATGTATGTTATATCAATGTTAAAATAACGCGTTATGAAACCCGTTATATTGCATTACGTAACCTAACGGAACTCCGGCGTTACGTAACAACTGGAAATAACTCAGTGTACCATAACAATACTTTTTTAATGTTATTTTACGTTAAATTACGTTATTTACAATTAATTTTAAGTAATTTTTATATTGTTATTAATTATTATTTTGATTATTAGTGAATTGCTGTAATTTTCTTACTTGATTAGTTATTAGCTTGTTTGTTTGCTTATTGAATTGCTAACTTTTTAATTTGCGATTGTTACCTTATTCACTTGTTGTAATTCCTCTTCGGTTGTTAAAATATCTTACTTGTTAATTCTATTGAATTTTTTACTGAACTAAAATCAACAATTACAAATAAGATAAATTGAATATTACAAAAAATAAATTACAACAATGATAGTAACTGGAATTGAAATAAAAATTACGGTTGCAGACTTAATATAATTTATGAAGATAAATGTGAAAATTATTATAAAACTTAATATAAAATTAGAATAGATTACTATTACAAAATGATTTTATATTATATTTTAGGTATTTTAAATTTATTTTTCAATTTATAAAAATTATTTTATACAGTTTCATATTTACGTTTAATTAAATAAATAGAAAATTGCATAATTTATGTTATGCGTTACGCTATATGCAACATAACCTAACAAAAGCAAAACGTTATGTTACTGTTATTTCTATTTTAAACAGTGTTATATACTTGTGCGTATTTATATGCTTTTGTGTATCTCTATATACATAATTGTTTACATTTGCTAGTGTGTTTACCTAGAAGAGAAGAGGAGAATTATCTGGTTACTTTGTCAAAACTGTAAATCTTCCATCATATTGAAAAGTAAAGTTTGATGTTGTAAAGTTTTTATTAAACTCATCTATGCTACTAACATCTCAAGCTCTCCCTGCTTGGGTCAGTATCATACTGCATTGTGTCCATTATTGGATGTTATTACTATAAGTCTATGCTCAGGTACCTGAATAAGGTAGAGGTGCCTGTGTCGCCATGTTGGATACTTCGGAAATTCTTGGAGACTCTTTTACTTGATGTATATGTTTCATATAATCCTTCAGATGTATTCCAATGCCTTATTTAGAGTTTTCTTTAAGGCCTATGACTACACGGACACTGTTACAAGGGTGATGGATATTTGAATAAAGTAAAGAGTTGCCTGTGTTGCATTTTTTATTGAATACTTGGACATTCTTTTACTTAGTTGACAAGTTTCCCATGATCCCTTACGACATCCTCTGAAGCTTATCTAGTTTTTATCTCTTTTCTCCTTCCATATGGATACATGTTAGCATAAACCTATCTAATCCCATGGAATTCCCTAGTAATGGAATGGGATAGGAGCAAGATGGGGCTTTCCTTCTGCTTGGTCCCAGCCCGAATTTCAGATGAGAAGTACATATCCTCTTGGGTCCTAGATCAGGCAACATGAGAAGCACAGATCCCCTATGTCCCAGATCGGGCATTACTAGTCGATCCCAAACCAAGCCTATCGAGTTGCAATAGGATTCCATTAGAGATAGTCAATTGGAAAAATATAAAATTTGCAATTTGAGTAAAGCCTCAAAAGCCCATGCACCTTAACTCTCATAATGTTGTAGAAGAAGGTTGTTTCTCTTCTCTAAAATTGGACGCCTAACAGTTTGGCATTAATATAAGCTGTGCGCTCAAAAAATTGTCAAACCTCCCTAACAAAGAGTTTATTTACCTCATTCAAAACACACCCCATACTTCCTCCCCCCGCCCCACACACACACACACACACACACAACCCAAAAAAAGAAAGCCCCAACTCCACACACACACACACGTACACAACACCCCCGCACACATGCGCACACACACACACACTCTTTCTCATAAGGTAACAACTTTTTTCTACCCATATTTATCTTCTTGGACTTTCTGTCAATTACCGAGTCTGTAAATAGGTCTAGTTCTAGTGGGTCTTTACAAGGGTTGGGGAAGCCAGACCTATGGAGTGGAGAGTGAGGGCTTTGTCTTATGTAGTTCTGGGCTTATCATAACTAATATGGCATAGGTCGATAGGTCTCTGTTCTTCCAAAGATGGAAAATTATCTTGATTTCCCCCTGAGAGCTTGTTTTCTATTTTTGCTTTAAACCTTTGCAAACAATTAAGTGTGCATCTTTCAGACTAATCAATGAAGTGTATAGTTTCTATCCACCGTCTCAGATGGCCTTTGGGATTGGATTGTTGGAATCTAGTGGAAAAAATTGATAATAAAAGCCTAATGAGTTCTGCTGCCTTGTTGAAATTGTTAGATTAGAATACTATTTTGTATTTGGGTTTAGTTTGAATTTAGTACCATATCGTCTGTTGAGAGATTTATATCATGTATTCTCTGACTTATAATAGATATGATTATTAGATATTGAGTTTTGGTTCTGATTACTTTGTAACATGGTATCAGAGCGGATTTGAGAAATAAATCTCAGTCGTGCGATCTGATTACCTATCAATCTCATTCACAAATATATATATATATATATATATATATATATAAGGAGGCAGAAGAAAAAAGAAAACCCTAAATTTTCCTGATGGCCCTTTGATATGATCGATCAACACAGGAGATCGGGCTTTTGGTTAGCACAGGAGAAAGCCCTCTCCACTTCTTTACAGTTACACTCTTCGCCAACCAACGAGATCTTGCTTCATTCAGAGTTTTGCCTAAAAAAAAGAAGCATCAATTATCCTTATTACTGCCACCACTTCTCTATAAATTGGGTTATCAAAACTTTTTTTTATAACATCATTCACTTCAAGTACTTCATCTAATGCTGTTATTTCTCCTACTATCATACCTGAGAATCTATATCCTAAAAACCTTACCACTACTACTGTCAAGTAGAATGAAAATAATTATCTTTTATGGACTCAGTTTTTCAGGGTATTTGTTGGTGCCCAAAGAAAAATTATGCATTTACTGGATAATCCACTAAATGAAAACGATCCTATCTATTCTGATTGGCTTGTTAATAACTATTGCATGATTTCGTGGTTACGTAATAGTATGAAAGAAAAAGTAATTTCTGGTGTTATATTCTTGAAAACTATAAAAAAGATGTGGAATACCCTTAAAGAAGTATATGACAATGAAGAAATATCTTGAGTTTTTGAACTATATGAGCGCTTGTTTACTCTCAAATAAGACAAAATGTCTATATCTAAGTACTATTCATTTCTTCAAGACTTATTAGATGAGCTTGAGATTCATCTGCCACTGGTTACAGATTTTAAGACCTGAAGACAATATCGTTGGGATCTCATTATTGCAAAATCTCTCTTCGGATTGGATTTTTCTTTATTGACTCAGGTGAGGGATTAAATTCTTACTGGTGAAAGTGTTATATTTCTGACAACGACGTATTCTAGAGTTTTTCGTATTTCTACTGGTTCTACTGCATAAGTAACTCAAACCCTTAATTACAATGACTATTATGTCATATTTTCTGGTCGGGGTCGATGTCGTGGTCGTGGTCGTGCTTCAGGGGGGAGGTCGTGGTCGTGGTCGCGGTCGTGGTGATCGAAATTTTGGTTGTGGACGAGAATGCTGTGAATGTGATTATTGCAATAGAAAAAATTACACATTTACATACTATTGGGAGAAGTAAAGAAAATCAGAATGTGCATAAACTGCTAATACTTTACCTCAACAGAAGATACTGCATCGACAATGACTTCTGCTAGCATTTCGACATCTTCAATGATGGTTCAGATTTCACAAAGTGAAGTTGACAGGCTTCTTCGTCTTCAATTTACCATGGTCAGTCTGCATGTTACTCATGCATCCTTATAAGGTAATGATGCTCACATTGTTTTCTCTAGCCAACTATGAGTTATAAATTCTAGAGCTTCCTCCCATATGACAGGTATTAGAAACAAGTTTGCCTCCCTATATTTTTCAGATAAATATCCTCCTGTCCATATTGTTGATGGTTTCTCTTTTTCGGTTGTTGGTGATGTAAAAGTTCAAGCTATCAATTTATTAACCCTTGATAATATTCTGTTCGTTTCTAATTTTCCTGTTAGTTTGTTGTTTATTAGCCAAATTACCAAAACTAACAATTATTTTATAACATTCTTTCCTACTTACTGTATTTTTTAGGACCTTCAGACTGGGATGAGTATTGGTATGGGATGTGAGCTACAAAGATGTATTATCTCGATGAGATATCATCTATAGGGTTTGTTATTTCTCATCTAATTCTTTTTCACTGTGGCCTCAATGCCTCGATCATCCTTCTCTCATGAGTCTTCGTAGAGTCGGGTCTATCTATGTTAAATTGCGTGTCTTGTGAACTTGGTAAACATTATCGCGTCTCATATCCAGGTCTATTCAAATCACGTAGTAGTTTTCCATTTAAGTTAGTCCATTTTGATATTTGGAATCTATGTTGTTTTCCATCTTTTAAGGGTTTTAAGTATTTTCTTGATTTCTCTCGCATAATATGGATGTATTTGTTAAGAGAAATGTTTGTTATTCCTAGTATAATTGGACAATTTTATTAAGAAATTTCTATATCTATTCGTGTTTTGCATACTGATAATGTTATGGAATATATGAAGACTGATATTTCCTTATTCTGTACTAATAATAAAATTATTCATTAAATATCTTATTCTCATACATCCCAGCAAAACAGTATTGCTGAAAGAAAATATAGACATATTCTATATGTTGTTCGGACGTTAATAATTTACATGTATGTTCCAAGATATCTGTGATCTAATGTTCTGTGTACTTGTCATTTTATAAATAGGATGTCATTTTCTGTTTTACATGATAAAACTCTATTTTCCTGTCTTTATTCTGATACACCCATATTTTCTCTTATATCTCGAGTGTATGGTTGTACATGTTTTGTTTCTCGGTTTGGACAAGTTATCGCTTCGTGCAATCAAGTGTGTATTTGTGGAATACTATTGGACGCAAAAATGGTATATGTGTTATGGGCCAGTGTCTAGAAAGTATTTTGTTTCTGCTAATATTACTTTCTTTGAGTCTGTTTTCTACTTTACTTTTACATCAATATACTAGTTGGATACTTCTTTTCCTTACCCCTACATGTCTCTACTACTAAGGTTACATGTATCGGTGTCTCATAAAGGGGATGAACAGGTGTCTTCTAAGAAACCACTGTTGGTATTTTCTTGTCGTCAGAAAGTGTCTCCTCCCAGCTTATTACCGGTTAGTCCACCATCTCCAGCTGCAAGTCCCCAACAACCACTAACATTTTTCAGCTTCTACCTCTGATCTTTCCATTGATCTTCGGAAAGGTAAGCGCTCTACTATTGCTCATCCTATTTCTCAATTTGCTTCCTATAATTAACTTCATCCAATGGTACGTCAGTGTGCTCTTTCTCTTTCTTTTGTCTCTGTGCCTAGGTCTTTTCAGGAAGCAATATTAGTCTCTGTCTAGTAGTCGGCCATGGATGAGGAGATCCAACCTCTTGTCTCTTGTAGAACCTGAGATTTGGTTCCTTCTCTGTCTGATGCATGTATTGTTGGTTGTCGCTAGGTTTACTCTATCAAATACAAGCCGGATGACTCCATTGACCGCTATAAAGCTCGTCTTGTTGCGAAATGTTTTCCCTAAACCTATGGTGTTGATTATTTTGAGACTTTCCCTCCTATAGCACGTCTCAACTCTCTTCGCATTCTCTTCTCTTTTGTCATGGACCCTTATTCCAATTAGATGTTAAAAATGCTTTTTTATATAGTGATATATAAGAAGAAGTGTATATGGAACAACCTTCGGTGTATGTTGTTCATGGGGAGAATATAGTCTGCAAACTCAAGAAAGCAATTTATGGACTTAAACAGAGTCCTCGAGCCTGGTTTGAGAAGTTTTCTACTGTAATTGTTAGTATTGGATTTCAGCGTTGCTATGAACATTCTGTCTTCTTTCGGTATACTCATTCTAGTATTATCATTTTTTCTGTATATATAGATATTCTACTAATTGGGAGCGATATAACAGGTTTGACTGAGACAAAAAATTATTTCAAGCAATATTTTGTAACTAAAGACATTGAAAAACCGATATATTTTCTTAGAATTGAGATAACTTATCATAAACATGGATTATTTCTCGCTCAGAGAAAGTATGTGCTAGATCTATTGGAAGAGACCAGTCACCTTGAGTATAAGTCTGCTAATACTCCACTGGAATCATATTTAGACGTGTAGAGTAAACATAGTATTTTGTATGAAGATGTCAAGCAATATAGGAGAATGGTTGTCAAGTTTATCTATCTCACGATCACTAGACATGACATTTTTTTTTTTCTGTTGGGTTATTGAGTCAGTCCATGCATAAATCAAGGGACATACACTGAAAAGCTGGTATGAGAGTTTTGGCATATATTAAGAGTTTTTCCAGAAATAGGTTATTTTATAAAAAAAACATGGACATTTAAAATTTTTGTCTTTTCAAATGCTGGATATGCAGGAGATAAAATAGACAGAAAGTCGATCACTGGATATCTTACATTTGGTGGAGGTAATCTAGTCACATGGAATAGTAAGAAATATGACCGAGTTTCTATGTCTTCAACTGAGACAAAATATCGGACAATGATTTACACTACGTGCGAATTGTTTTGGTTAAAGAATTTGCTGACTGAATTTGGATTTAATCATAATGATCCTATGCCTATATACTGTGATAATCAGTCAGCCATTTATATTGTTATGGTTAAAGAATTTGCTGACTGAATTTGGATTTAACTCTAAAGATCCTGTGTCTATGTACTATGATAATCAGTCAGCCATCTATATTACTCAAAATCTAATGTTTCGTGATCATAGTAAGCATATAGAGATAGACTGTTATCTGGTTCGAGATAATTTGGTTAAAAAAATAATATGTACCCCATTTACTCTTTCATAAGAATAAATGGCCGATGTTTTAACTAGGGTTAATTACAGTCAGACCCTCTGTAGTATTGGGGTTGTGTAACTTAACACGCTTGAAATTTGAAACTCTAAAAAAAATCCCTGAACTTAGTTATTTTCACTCTCATTTTTTTGTTAAAGTGCACTCTTATCTCTCAAATTCCTATTCTACCCTCATCTCTCTCTTTAACCAGCACTCTTAGAGAGGGATAGAGAGAGAGTGACTGAGAGAGGGATAGAGAGGGAGAGAGAGAGAGAGAGGAGAGAGAGAGAGTGCTGGTTAAAGGGAGAGATGAGAGTAGAATAAGAATTTGAGGGACAAGAGTGCACTTTAATAAAAAAAAAAAAAAAGTGAAAATAACTAAGTTCAGGGAGTTTTTTGAGAGTTTCAAATTTCAGGGGTGTTAAGTTACACACCCTCAATATTACAGGGGATCTAACTATAATTAACCTTGTTAACTAAAATTACATCACCAACTATGTTTTCTAATCTACGTAACAAGTTGGGTATAATTGATATTTATGCTCCAACTTGAGGAGAAGTGTTATATTATAATATTATTTTATATTTGGGTTTAGTTTGAGTTTAGTACCACATCGACTATTGAGAGGTTTGTAATATATGTATTCTCTAACTTGTAATAATATTAGAGATTGAGTTTTGGTTCTGATTGCTTTGTAACAGAATTCATAACCATTGATTATTCTGAAGGATTGTCCGAAAAGTTTCAGACCGATCAAACACCAGAAAGCCTACAACCTTCTATGGATTGTCATCTTAACTACTTATCATCCGTTATTAGTACCAGTATATTGCAGAGTAATGATGAGCGTTTAAATGGAGGCTACTTATATAACAAGCTAAAAAGATGTTGCATCACAGCATTGTGGTCGTGCACATGGTTTTGTCGTGGAGGGCTTTGAGGTTAATAGGGATGCTGGTGTTAGCTGAAAAGGGATAAGAGAGTAATGGGAATAAGGGAATCAAGAAGTGATAGTCTATTCTCAAGTAAACATTAGGCTCAGGCAGTTAAAGAGCCATAAGGGTTGACAGGGAGATTAACCATCTTTATTCTCAAGTAATGGCCTTACTTTTGCTTCCAGGAATTGGATTGGTCTGGATATTTATTTTATCTTAGATTAATAATTTTGGTTAAAATCACAGAAAAATTGCATACATATGAGAATATGTTTTTCACAGAGTTACTTGAGTTTCCCTGCATATGCCACATGGCATATGTGGAATTGCAGGCCTTTGAGTAGCTTCATAATTCTTTAAAGCTTATGTAACTTTGACAAAACTTATCGCTTGCCTAATGATAAGTTACACTCTAATTTGTTTTTATTGAGTAAGAATCACGGACATGTGGTTCCTTGAGGATAAAAATGTCCATGGTAATTTTTTGAGAAAACCAGAAAGCTCGTGGTAGTTTCTTGTATTTAAGTACAGGTATAGCTAATATCAATCATAGAATAATCAAGTTACATCAGTGGGTTCTGATCACCTGCTTATGCTTTTAAAACATGTCAGGTTTGTAACTAGATCTGGACTTTCAATTGTTTGGAGTTAAATAAAAAGGGTTAATTACAACAACCACCCTAGTACTATTGCGGCTGTAATTTTCACATAGAGACTTCGATAGGGGGTATAAGTGTAACAAAACATAGCAAATTTTATTACACTCATACCCCCTACAAGGGGTCTCTCTATGAAAAATTTTTATGAGGGGGATTAGTGACCCCCCTAATAGTGCGAGGGTAGTTTCTATAATTAACTCCAGAAAAAAAAAAAAAAAAGCTATATTTTTATGAGGGGGATTAGTGACCCCCCTAATAGTGCGAGGGTAGTTTTTATAATTAACTCCAGAAAAAAAAAAAAAAAAGCTATATTTTTATGAGGGGGATTAGTGACCCCCCTAATAGTGCGAGGGTAGTTTCTATAATTAACTCTGAAAAAAAAAAAAAAAAAAGCTATCTAGTATAATCTAACCGTTGTCGTACTTATTCTTTACAAATATATTAATTTGTTTAGGTAAATGCCTGATTTCTTTTTTCTTACTAAAGTGCAAAAAGAAACGGAAATAACCATAAGAACCAATATGAGTGCTTGAGCATGTGCACATGCAAAATTGCAAATGCTTAGCTTATGTTGTTATCTTTTAATTGATCATATTAGTGCAATAAATAATTAAATATCTGTAAGAGTCTGATTTTCTCTGACCTTAAAATGTTTTGGCAGTCTTTCAGTTTGTGCTCTTTGTATTTTAGTTGCATATTTTCAATGTCCAGACCTGATATACTGTAGCAAGATATAATTGTACTATACTAATAAACTCTAGCCAATGATTAATGAGCTATGGTACATACATATATCGTTGAGGTTATACTTTCAATATGTTGCAGAAAATGAAAGAATCAAAATCGAAACAAAGAAAAGCCAGCAAAACCGAACCTGGGGATGGCGACAAGTTTGAGACGCCAAAATCTAATGCTGTTCAGCTTAGCATCACCCAGTTTTATCGTTCCAGCAAATCTGTAGCTCAACCAAAGGTTGGTGAAAACCTAGAAACCAGTCTAGTTAGTGACGGGCAGCTGAAGAAGAGGAGCAGAAAGATGTCAGCTGATACGGATCGCCCCTTACGCAAATCTGTGCGCCGTCGCCTTCTTTTTGATTAGCCCTTCATGGTTATATTTTGTATCTATTTTAGTTTTAATGCCATTCCATATTTCTGAAATATCGTGGATGGCCTAGATTAGCATGTAATTATTTTGCTTGGTTTTCATCTCGTAAATCATATCTTCCTTTTGTGTGTGTGTGTATATATATTTTGTTTATCTGCTTATTATTGTTATGTAGGGATGAGAATTGATATGTCTAAGTACTAGCATTAGAATCTGTTTTCTTTAAAATTTTGAATTAGAAAAATAAAGTTTTTATTTTTAATTTAAAATTTTAAATAGGACAGTTAAAGGGCTCTGGCCTTTGGATCCATTGATTCTCATCCCTATCGTAATGTGATATTTTCTGGTAGATCTCTTTCTTGCATTATCATCCCAGTACGGTTAATCATCCTTTGTCAAGCAAAATGTTCAACTAGCTTTTATTAATGTGCAACTAGGATTTTTGAGGGCAAATAAACATAAATGATACTTTATGCTTATGTTTTCATGATATTATTTAATAATGGTAGGTGTATATGATATTATGTACAGAAAGAGGCCAAATATAATAATTGATCAAAATTGGTATGCTCCTATGTGTTGTTTTAGAAATAATTCTATAGGAGATTAACTTCATTATGAATGAATGAATAAAAGCTAGTATTAGTAGTTTTTTTTTTTTTTGGGGGTAAAAAAACATTTTTAGATAGTGATTTCGTCCTTAGTAGTTTCATACTGTTGTTTAATTAAACCACTGGCGGTTAAGAAAATTAATTATTTATATAACTGTTAATGCTTCTATTCAGTATTTTGGTGCAAAATACTTTTTGCCCTTGTGATATAATATATTTACTGTCATTCGTTGGAATTAACATGAAATAAAGCAAGTTCAAGATAGTTTACAAGAGTAGGTGGAAAGCTTTTGTTAATTTTGTTGTAATTTGATTTGACATAAGGGAAAATATTGTTTGCAAGTCATTAGTTTGTGTGTGATATGATTATTTTTGTGGGTTCTCACATTTTCAGATATCTTAGCTTTTAGATTTTATCTATATGAACATGCTCTAGATTAGTTTTTTTCATTTAAGGTGCTTATTTCACAGCACATGCCTAAAATATAATTGTGAAAGGACGATAATTTGTGTTTTTTTATGCATGAAGTAGGAAAATGGACAGGTTTAAGAACCAATTTTTAACCTGTTCTTTTCAAAATTTTGAATTTAAAAAAATAAAAATTTTATTTTTTAATTCAAATTTGAAATCATCCATCTCCAGTTTCATCCTGCACAAGTATCAAGAATTCATCTGCTCATGCCCTCACAAACGCACTGCATCAGTTCCATCCACAGTGCGTCAAGAACTCTCCAATCGGTGGATGTGCAAGCACTTCCTCCTGTGGGCACCGGCGAGCAAGAAGCCCCCCCCCCCCCCCCCCCCCCCCCCCTCCATCGATCTCGTCCAAGAACTCCTCCTGAAAAAATGGCTGAATTGCCGTACACAATATCAGGCCTGATCCGAAGCCATGCCCGCTGTTCGCCATCCCCCATCCAAACTCTCATCAACTGTTAGTTTTCGTAAACTGCAACACTTCCAAAATTGCATTACATCATTTACCCAGGCATTCTGCTGTCTAACCAATCCAAACAAGTATAAAATGAATACAAGACATGAAACAGATGCACCATAATAGAAATGTCTACTTGTTTATGGAAATATCATTGTCATGTTTATCTACAAAGCTTCTGTGTTGAGCTCTGGTCATATTTCAGGTCAACTCAAGTTTTTCCTGCACCCATTAATATATATAAAATAATAGATCAGTTTTACTGAAAAATCTGGCTACGGCAACCCATTTTACTTTTTTTTTTTTATGAACTGGATGGTGATAAAAAAACCGTAACGATATGTATTGCATAGGGCTCCCGATGAACACGTACCGTATATTATCGGCTGGATATTTTCAATTTGATATACCTGATATTGTCGATTTTGATACCATAAATGGTTGTCCAATACTAATACAATTTCTATATTTTTAACCTAGGGAGGGCAAAAAAAAAAAAAAAAAAAAAAAAACCATAAATCACCACAGGTGTTTGATTCACTGGCAATTGGTTGATCGCCCAAGGCCTAAAAGTCTTATTGTCTTCATCATCGGCATAATCATTATTCAACGTTATATTTTCATATTCTAAAAGTTTCACTCGTGAAAGGAGACAGCTATAAAGGATCGTTTATGACCTTGATCACAATCTTAGTGACCCTTGAGCCTTGAAACTATATTGCTAGGCATTTACCACACTAGGTATGATTGATATATGATCCCTGTCTTCTTAACTTCTATTCAATTTTCGTAGAGAAAACCATTTGTCTTATCATATGAAATTGTTATTTTAAAAAATTTCTAGGTCCAACAAAGGCCTAAGCCCAACTTATACAGATTCAAAACCAATCGAGTGTTATGCATAAAAAAGGGATTAATTGTAGTATTATCGGGCCCAATAAGAGAGTCCAATTAATCACTCCCTGACCCAAATTGGCCCCTATCCAAGGGCATACTCACACCATAAATGATCAAATTACCTTTTCCATCTTTATATAAATAGGCCATTTGTGAAGTTTAATCTCACCACCTCTCTCCTTCTCATTGTTTTGCTATCTATAATTTGTTGACTTGAGTATCCAAGGGTCTTCGGTCGGGACCTACACCCACTTCCCCTGATGTTCATTTCCTTGCGTAGATGATCCATTACGGAGTTCCATCGACCCACCCCTCTCATCACTCACCTTTGCTAAAGTCACATGCTCTAGTTGTAAAAATATTAGCGTCGTATGTGGGAAAAGATGGACATATCCTGAAATGACTCCACCTAACAAGCGAGAGAAAGAGCGAGCTAGTCTGTCGAGCCAATATGCTCCGTGATAGTTCACCAACCATCATCTTGGGGCTTCGTTACTTGAGCAATTCTGACAATTCGCCCAGCACTTCATGACGCAAGTGGCAACCTAGGTGGATGATCGCTTCCAGGTCTTGACCAACCTCCTCATGGGGGAGGCAATATCCCCACATGCAAGATGGTTTTCATACTCCCAAGTAAAGTTTGCAATAGAGTTTCTACTCTACCTGTCGTCAAAGAGCATTGATCTAAGTCCTCGTCCAACAGGGAGTGCAGACAACCGACATCAAGAGTTGGTGCGATGTGAGGAGACAATTAAAGATGGCATCCAAGACAACGCCGCAAGAAGAATTCAGTTTGATTAATGAAAGTAGAGCAAGAGAAGAGAGAGTATATAAGAAAGTTTGTAAAGAGGTTCAATAAGAAAATCCTTGAAAAAGAGGAGTGTGACCCTAGGCTCGTCATTGCAACAATGACCAATGGAATCAGAGAAGAGAAGTTTATCACCTCATTGGATACTCAACCTCTTATCATAGTTAAGGAGCTCATGGACAGAGTATAGATGTTCATGATGGCTGAAGAGCTCATGCAAAGAAAGAAAGCGATGAATAAAGAGAATCAACAGCCAGTTGAGAAAGATGAGGGAAAGGCCAAACGAACAAGTGGAACAAAGAGTAGATATGAACAACAAAACCAACATCCTCTACTAAAGCCAAAAAAACTTCTCTCGACTAATAACCACTCCCTCGGACATTCTCATGCAAATTGCATAAGAGCACTTGCTTCGAAAACCACCTCCGCTAAAGGATTCTCATAATAAGTGTAAAGATAAGAGCAAGCATTGCAACTATTATCAATTTCATGGGCATAACACCAAAGTGTCGAGGCCCCAGTCAAAAAAGATCATCTCAAGAAATATATAACCTAAGGCAATTATGAAAATCAAGCTGTAAATGCATCTAACGAGTACATATTCCTTCTTTGAGAGTTGACAAGGCGCCTTGAAGTTGAAGTTGTACCTAATTATTTTTTGCGGAATTACAAGAAACAAGTCTTTTGTGATATTTAAGTTAGATGAGTTGTTTTATCAACCTCTAAATTGTTTTTCCACTTCAACAAAACTTTGGTCTCACACCAAGCAACTCAAGCCTCGGTTTCACACCAAATAACTCAAGTCTTGTACCGACTCCTAAGGCTTTGTGCCCACTCTTTAGGCCTTGCACCCTTTATAACGACTCCCAAGTCTAAGACAAACACATATTTTGTAGACTCACGAGTCTAATTAGGCCTTGCACCCACTCTAATGGTTACATCATCAAAGGAAGATGCCCATTTCACAGGCTCTCGAACCTAAGACCTCGCCCCTACTCATAAGGCCTTACATCCATTACAACACTCCTGAGTCTAAGGCAGACATCCATTCTACAGATGCGCGACCTAGGGCCTTGCTTTCACTCCAATGATTTCAGGATTTAAGGTAGACGCCCATTTTACAGACTCTCGAATCTAAGACCTTGCGCTTACTACAACAACTCCCTTAGGGGAATGGAATGGCACATAAGTGCAACAAAAAGATTGTAGAATGAATCTCATCATAAACACAGAGCTTGATCACGTATCAAAAATAAAAAATTCTAAGCATTAAGAGCGATGCGTTGTGCTGTATTGGCAGCTAAAGAAGATGATAACCTATCTTATCCCCCTCAAAGGGCCGAGGAACACATCATAATGAACCGCTACGCCTTAACAATTATTTGGATGTACAAAAGGATCAAAGGCTAATCAAGCTAAGACCATGAAACCATCAGATTGCAGACAAAATGTAATGCACACACTCAAAATTCTCTGCACCCAATGCAGACAACAAAAAATTTCGATGCAAAAATTTTCATCAAATTTCTTAGAATTAATGGTTATTTGTTTTGTGTTGGAGGTTTACACGTGAGGAAAACTAGCTCCTGTGATTAAGTGAAGAACACATCATAATTAACCATTAAAATTGAAGGCTCAACTTAAATGTTGCACTAGTGCACGCCCGAGCGATATATTGTGCGCGCCCAAGTGTTGCACCCTGTGCACGGAAGTGTTGCGCTGCACGTGCCTAAGAGTTGCTCCATGAGCACAAGTTCCATCGCACGATTCCAAAAGTTATGTGGTGCATACAATGTTTCTAGTACATGCATGAGAAAGGCTAAAGTCATAGAATCAATGGCACGTTACTAGCGCAACGCGTTGAGAAAAAACTTAGCCAAAGTTTTCAAAGAGACCGCTATCAAACAACACTTGGATAGACTCACATGATGGGTCTTACTTGTTACAAGCACGACCATGCACAAAAGGTGCACCAAGTACTATAGCGCATGAGCATGCGCAGTAAATGTTACAAGGCTCAAACGAAATGTAGACGACATCCAGATACCAAAATAATACAGCACCGAGTCAGTTGGGCACGCAAGGCATCAACAAGAAAACGACCAACACCAGAATAAGAAAAAGGCTAAATTTGAAGAGGAGTTGAGTCGTAGTACTGTAGCTAGCGCGAGTCCTTGTAGGCCCTTATGGACTCCTTTGCAAGCTCCACATACCAAGCTTCATGGTCTTCAGTTTCTCCTTAAAAGGTTGAACCATTATTTTCCATGACTTCTCATTTATCCTATATTGTGATTTGTATATCTGTCTTCCCTTTATCAGCCTTCAAGGTTACCACTTTCACCCTCAAGTCCTTTGAGCGCGCAAGCATAACTTTCATTTTAACAAGTTTTTTGCGGGGGTTATGTTTTTTTTTTTTAGTGTAAACTACATATTAGAGCAAATGACATGATATACAGTGTTGATTATTTCTGGATAAGTTATGAACACACTCTAATCAAATAAATAACTGAGATCACACTTCAGACGTCCGACTTAAAATTCCTACAGTCCTACAAAGGAGAGGATCTGCTTCAAGGCGTGGACAAGCATTAATATCAAAGAAAATATGCATAGAGCTTGAAATTGCTGCCCTAATCCCATAAAAGGATGGTGGGACTATTGCAAATGTAGCTTTTGCTGCATTTGCAGAATGCAGCTGCATATTCTGCTGCATTTCCCTTTCCAAATCCAACACCCCAAACAAAATAGCCCGTTAAAGGGAAGCATGCAACGACCTATTGCATGTCATTAATGTTGAACTCACAAGACAAGAAATGGAAAAGCTCCCTAAGATTTAGGGGCACACATACCTGATGTCAAGCATTCGCGAAGGCAAAGCCCATCAAAATATTAAAGTTCTGGAAAACCAAAGCTTGAGGTTTGCTTCCTATTGATAGCTTCAATTAGTAAATGCTTGCGCAGCGTGAAAGACTTAGCATGATCTGCTAATGCTGGTGAAGAAGTAACTAAAATCTGCTATTTGCCAACATAGTTTCGTTACTGCATACCACTTCACAGACTGGTTTCACTGGTAGCAGCTGCCTGCTCACTCCACTCTCTATCCGAGATCAGTTTACTTTTAACGCCAAGAAGAGAGAACTAGCCAAATAACTTAAGTGAGTTTAATCGGTTTCTAATAAAAGAACTCCTCTTCACATGCCCGTATAGGTCATTAGCAACATGATGCTAAAATAAAATCATTTCTTCAACTGCTTAATGAGCCTTAGCCAGAAGATGCACAAATAGAATCATTTCTTGAACTGTTCAATCAGTCTCACAAGACTGTACGTCTCAGCATCTGGTGTTGCTCCTCTTAGAATCATATTCGTCAATAAATCCGGATCATAAACCTTCGCCTTCACATGAGCCCTTAAAAAAGAATTATATACGAAGGTATATCTATTATATCTTGTTTCCTTAAATTCTTGAAATAAATTCTTTGCATTGTCCAAGTCACCCATATCTGCAAAACCTTCGAGTAGCATATGAGTAGTCTCAGACCAAGGTATAGATCTTCTTACTTGAAAGCTCAAGGCTTCATTCTTCCCCATCTCAATAGTCTTTAGCGCTTCCTTTACTAGACCTGCTTTTAAACAGCCCAATGCAAGGTGCCTGTAAGTTATGGCATTTGGCTTGCATCCATTTGCTTCCATTTCTTTGAACATCTCAGATGCTTTGTCCAAAAAACCATGCCTACAATACACTGATATGATTGCATTAAATTGCCGCGGTAACTTTATTTCTCTCCTTGATTTCATCTCTGCCCAAATTTCTTCGGCCCTGCATATGGAGCCTATCCTTCCAAATGCTTCAATTGCTAACACAAAACTTTTGGATCTAACATGAGGAAAATTCTCAACTGACTTCCATGTCCTCCCTAGTTCCTTCTCTTTGCCCAAGTAACCATACAAGATCAGGAGAATGTCAAAAGTAGACCAATTTTTGCCGGTTTTTGACTGTTCAATAGCTTCAGTATACATCTCAGATACCGTATAAAGTCTTGCCACAGCATGCGCTTTTGCTAGAATACCATAAGTGATTTCATTCGGTTCAACTTCTGATCGTTTCATATCATCGAACACTTTAGACAGCCCTACAATGTTATGATTGCTGGCTTCGATGTCCAAGAGAATGTTATAAGTGGATACATGTGGACGAACGCCATCTGCCCTCATTTGAATGAGGATTTTAGGAATAGATTTCTTGCGGCCAAATGAGGAATGCAGTTCAATTAGACGGTTATACACATGGTATGAGATAGGGAATGAAAGTTCTCTCATCTTTCTCATGTAATCAAGAGAAAGCCTGATCTTACCTTGATCCAGGCAAGACATGACTAGATTGTTGTACAACAATTCATTCTGATGCTCATGAGGGATGCGGACAAAGAGGCTTTCACCTTGTGATACTCCATGAAGCTTAGTTGTGAACTCGAGAAGATAAGAATAATCCAGCTCCCTCACTTTATAGGGTCTCTCTCTAATCACCCACTCCATAACCTGACAGAAAAATACATGGATCATATAGTTCAATTGGAATTATATTCTAATTGAATATATGGTATGGAATGTTGGGCTATAAAGAAACGTCATTCACAGAAAATAAGTGTAGCAGAAATGCGCATGCTCCGTTGGATGTGCGGCAATACTAGGAGAGATAAAGTGAGAAATGAAGATATTCGTGTTAAGATAGACGTAGCTCTCATTGATGAGAAGATGCGAGAAAATCGCTTACGATGGCTTGATCATGTGCAACGTAGGCCTACAAATGTACCAGTTCGAAGAGAGGACTTTATCAATGTAGAACAAGTTAAAAGAACGAAGGAAAAACCGAAGAAAATATGGAAGGAGGTGATACGCAAAGATATAGAGTCTAGAGATTTAAATAAGGAGATATTACTTGATAGAAATGAATGGAGAAGGAATATCAAAGTGATCGATCCGGCGTGATTCTTTTTTTGGTTCATGTAGCCTACACCAAATACTTGGGATAAAAGGCTTAGTTGTTGTTGTTGGAATTATATTCTAAATTCTTTATTGCTTTGGATAAAAGAATAAAGCATTCTATAAAAATGTGAAACGATGAGAGAGTAGCACATTTTATAATTAAAAAATATAAAGAATAGGGATATTTAAGCCTCTTCTTCATAGAGCATAAAACAACAAATTGCTCAAAAGAAGACTATAGACATTCTCAAATTGCCAGAAAACTATTTAAATCATCAAAACAAACGAAGAAAACCTAAAAAGCTCTTTTTTTAATTTTTTTTTTTTTTTAATTTTTTGAAATTCTATCAACCAAGTTGTGGGTTCTAATCAATGTGGCCAATCAAAGAACAAAATCAATTTTTTCTTTTTAAAATGACACTAATTACTCTGGAGTTCCAACAAAACCACAAGCTAAATCAATGAAACGAGCAAAAAAAAAAAAACCCAAAAGCCTCCATCAATTTTCTTCATTGGCATTCTATCAAACAAGTCGTAGGTTCTAACCTATGTGGACGTGCGCAGCACAAAATCAAATCTTTAAGCCAAAATCAACAAACCCAAGATCCTAATTGATAATTATCCTCAAATTCCTCAAAACCCAAAGTTAAGTAAACAAAATACAAAAGAGAATCCCAAAAATCTCTCCTTTTCTTTTCATTGGCATTCTATCAAACAACTGGTGGACATTGCTCACCTCGAGCGCTCGCTTGTTCTTCTTGAGCTTTCTCAACCGATTGATGGTGTGAAAGATATTGCCACGATGGATGGGAAAGCCTTGGCCCATCCAGCTCTGAAAGACCGAGGTGATGGGCTCTCCTCTTCGGAGCTGCTCCACTCGAGAGCAGAGCGAGTCTCTGGGCTCATCGTCACCAACGAGGACCTGTGCTTCTCCAGAAAAAGCCCGGATTTTTAAGGAATTGAGAAGAGAGAGTTTCGAGGAGGTTTGGAGGACGACTCTTTTGTGGAGGAATTTGAACAGCATTTTAAGAGGAGAGAGAGAGAGAAGACAAGCAGGCAGAATCAGCGAGGGAGCGAAGGAGGACGAGGGGATATTCTAAATGCGCACCTCATTTTACTAGTGAGCACCACAGACTATATAGTAAAGCGATTTACAACTTAGGGGAAAATGGTGCTCACTAGTAAAATCTGGTGGGCATTTAGAATTTCCTGAGGACGAGTGGAGATGAGAATGGGCCGGACATTTGTTGGGCCCAGTCTTTTTCGTTCTTTTCGAGAATGACCTCTCCACTTACCTAATATATTAAACCTATGCTCGAGAGATTACTTTTAAAGTATATTGTAGTAATGTGTTATAAAGTATTTATTAGAATTTTTATTTGTAAGTTTTTGGAGAAGTATTTTGAGATGTTTTTAGAGCATTCCTGAATTTCTGAGTAGGTATTTTGGAGTGTTTTTTATAACATTCTAGATCGGAGTGTTTTCGAGTATTTTTTATAATTCCTAAGTAGATGATGTTTTGGACTTTTTGGTTTGTCTATTCAAATCTTTGCTGTCATCGATATTTTATACTTCCATTTGTTTGAAGACCGCAAAAGAGGAAAGAATCATCATTGATGTTGACTATGGAAAGAGAGATCACTGTTTGTTAGTGTGGCTCGAAATCGCTTTCGGATTTGCTAGACAGAGATAGACAATGAGGGAATGTGAGTGTTTCGTATGAGCTTGGATTAACTGATTTCCGATACTTTCCCCCAATTTTTGACACAAGGTATGACTGGACCTTTGGGTTTCGCATACTAGTCACCATATGCTCAATAAGCACTGCATTTACTCCTAGGATGCAGACCAAAATCTATCGTCATGCACCCGTTCGATTCCAACAATTTATAAATATTTGTGGAGCTCAGAAGTCCATAACAATCTTCACATAGCTTACTGATGGGAGCTTCCAAAGGAGCACACTATTTTTCCTAGTGAGTCCAGTTTTCCTAGTAAGCCCATCATCTATTTTCAAAAGAGAGGATTTTCCTAGTGAGCACACTAAATAACCTTAAATTACTCTCCATCTCTTTTTCTCTCTTTTTCCCTTCCTCCTCCCCCAACCTCCATTCTTTTCTCCCTCTCCTCTCTGGCCACCTCTCCTCTCTTGCTTCACTCCCGACCTCACATATTTTTCTTCCTCTTCCTCTTCCCTACCTTCTCCACCCAACTTCGCTTCTCTCTCCGAATTGTCTGCCAATCTCGCTGATGATCTTGCCGCCGGTCTAACACATGCAAGTCGCCTGCCGCCCCACCGTTGCTTATTGAGTCGAGATGGGTGAGATCTCTTCCTTATTTAGCAAATTAATTTTTTTTTGTCTATTTTTTTGAGCAAAGAATCAAACCCACCGTCGCCTCGTACAATGTACTCATCAAGGCACTATGCGGCAATGCGAAGACACTGGACACCGCCGTCCGAGTCTTCCGCAAGATGGAGAGCCCCGATACTTGCACTTACAACACTCTGATAGATGGCTTGAGTAAGGACGGGAGAGTTGGTGATGCCTACAAGTTGTTTGATGAAATGGACGAGAGAAAAATTGAACCGATGGTCGTTACGTTTACATGCTTAATTCATGGGTTGTGCAGAGCTGGGCAGTTGCATGATGAAATGGGCGAGAGAAAAATTGAACCAACGGTCTTATTTTTGTTGCTTGACAGTGCGAATGCAAATTTATACAAGACACTTGCGAAGGAACTAGCGCAGACTTTGGAGAGGCAGTTCTTGGGCAATGTGGAATCAAGAACTGCTGGAAATGTGGAATCTAGTTAAAATATTTGTAGTTTGAGTATTATTCATCACTTTGTAGAGGCAGTTCGTACTAACTTCTTTTTTAATCACTTTGTTCGATTTGTGGGCTTGGTGTCCTCGAATTCTGTTGTATGCGGCTAGTAGTTTTGGTTATGAGACCATATTTTGCAAGGTTTTCAATTGACACAATTGTTATTTGTTCAAGATGATTGCAAGATAATCGTAGAGAACAAAAGTCTGTTATCTTCAGCTATAGTGCAGTATTTTTGAATGATACGCAGTTAAAAGTTTGAGTTTGGCCGAGAAGTTTGTTTGATTTTGTAATAAGAAAATTTAATTAGAAGTTTGCAGTATTCTTGAATGATACTCAAAAAATTTGTTCGAGAAGTTTGTTTGATTTTGTAATAAGAAAATTTAATTATTAAATTTAATTAGAAGTTTGCAGTATTCTTGAATGATTCTCAAAAATTGTTGCACAAGAAAATTTAATTAGATTCGTAATAGTTACATTTGTAATAGTTGCACAAGAAAATATATTAATTTGGGAAAATAAAATAAAATAAAAAGGGATTTGCTATTGACAGGAATCGAACTCAAGACACTCACATGTGAGATAAGGATACTCACAATTATGCTACAATGACTTCATAAATAATCAAACGAAAAAAATCTATTTATAACTGTCCGGACTTCCAGTCCAGACAGAACACTTCTGTCCGAACTTCCAGTCTGGACGAATTATTTTCGTCCGGACTGGAAGTCCGGACAGAACTTCACTGTCCGGACTTCCAGTCCGGACGGATATCGGACCGTCCGGACTCTCAGTCCGGACTTTGAGTTTTTTTGGATTCATAATTTTTTTCAATCCGTACAGTTTTTAGGATTTTTGAGTAAATAAAAACCTAATAAAATCAATTTTCAAATTTAATTTGTGAGATAATTTAATATAGGAGAAGATTTGATAGAATAGTTTTGGATTTTAAGTTTTTTTTTTTTATTTTATTTTGGGTTATCTGTAGTTTTAGAAGAGAAGGAGAAGAGAGGTTGAAGAAAGGACATTTTAGTCCAAAAAAATCGATGGCAAATTTGTAATATGTATGAAGTTTTAAAGTGGGCTCACTAAAAAATATGGTGTGCCCCTCTAGAAACTCCCCTTACTGATGGGCCTGTTACGTGTCAAAAATAACAAAAACTCGAGGCAACATTCCATTTATAGGGCACCCTGATGTGGACCCAATTTACGTGGTTAATTATATATAGAGTTTGGTAGATGTCAACGGTTGTGGTCTTGTCATGAGGCGTGGATCCATGCATCATTTATAGGGAGTCGATAGAGTTAGTGGTAGAACTGAAAAGGTTGAAATAGGAGACGAGTGGCTCAACAGCGATGACAATCGGTTAGGGATTGGGAAAGAGATTATGTAGGTGTAAACTAATACGTGATGGTCAACTCATTCATAATTGAGACACAAAAAATTGGATGTGTTCGTACTCAAACAGTTGCTACAAGATAGATAGATCCACATTCTCGAGCTTACATCGTTGCCAGGGGCAAGGGACCACAAGGTGTCAACCTTACTGGCTACTCGAGCAAAAGGCCCTTCATGAGAAGTGGATTCATCAAGTTTCATAAAACATACGACACAAAAAATAGTAAGCTCCAGAATCTATAAGATGGATCTATAAGATTGGTTCCTTGCAGCGAAGGTAGTGAAGAAGCATAATTGAGCGCAATAATCTCCCATTCATGCAGGAGGTCCAAAGGTCACCAAGCCCACCGTTGCCATGTCCACGCATTTGAAGTGGCTAAGAATTTTGCCCACAAGAGAGATATCCCATGGTCAAAATCAGTTTTCGACAATGGCAGCAGATGAAATAATAACCAATGTTGAAAATAACGCGTTGTGAAACCCGTTATATTGCATTATGAAACCTAATAGGAAGTCAACGTTACTTAGCAGTAAAAAATAACTCAATACACCGTAACGGTGCATTTTTTATGTTATTTTTGCATTATTTTACGTTACGTTACGTTAAATTACATTGTGTTACATTATTTTCAATAATTTTTAAATAATTTTTATATTGATTTTGATTATTTATTTTAATTGTTAGCCAATTGTTGTAGTTTTTTTACTTGATGACCTGTTGTTTGCTTATTTGATTGTTTGTGGTATTATTACCTTATACATCCTTATTTACTTGTTATAATTTCTTTCCAATTACTAAAATTTTTTACTTACTGTTTAAATTGAATTCTCAGCTAATCTAAAATAAACAATTAAAAATAATATAAATTGAGCATTACAAAATATAAATTACAAATATTAATAATAATTAAAACTAATTTGAAATCTTATTTTCCTATTTAGATAATGACTGAAATTATGGGTGTGAATATAATTTAATTTATGAAGATAAATATGAGAATTACTATGAAACTTGTTAGAAATTTAGAATTAATGCTGGAATATAATTTTTTTATATTTTTTTAGAATTTTTAATTCAATTTTTAATTTATAAAATTTATTTTATATAGTTTTATATTTATTTTTAATTAAATTAATATAAAATTGCATAACCTATGTTATGCTTTACGCTATATACTATATAACTTAACAAAAACAAAACGTTACGTTACCGTTATCGTTATTTTAAATATTGATAGTAACTTTGTTTGATAGGCATGATATAATAACCAATGTTGAAAATAATGCGTTATGAAACCCGTTATATTGCGTTACGTAACCTAACGGAACTCCAGCGCTACGTAACAACTGAAAATAACTCAGTGCACCGTAACAGTACGCTTTTTATGTTATTTTACGTTATATTACGTAACGTTACGTTATGTTATGTTATTTACTAGTATTTTTTTAGTAATATCTATATTTGTGTTGCTTATTATTTTGATTATTAGCGAATTACTGAAATTTTATTACTTGATTTGGCTTGTTTGATTACTTATAGAATTACTAACCTGCTAATTAGCGATTGTTTCCTTATTCGCTTGTAATTTATATCAGGTTGCTGAAATATCATACTTGTTGATTCTATTGAATTTTTAACTGAACTGAAATCAACAATTACAAAAAAGATAAATTGAATATTTAAAAATATAAATTACAATAAATAATGATAATAACTGGAATTGAAATAAAAACTTGTAATCTTATTTTTTTTGTTTAGATGATGACTGGAATTACGGTTGCGACTTAATATAATTTATGAAGATAAATGTGAAAATTATTATAAAATTTAATATAAAATTAGAATAGATTATGTATTATAAAATGGTTATATATTCTTTTTAGAGTTTTTTAATTTTTTTTTCAATTTATAAAGATTATTTTATATAATTATATATTTATTTTTATTAAATAAATAGGAAATTGCGTAACATATGTTATGTGTTACGTTATTGCGACATAACCTAACAAAAGCAAAATGTTACGTTACCATTATCGCTATTTTAAACATTGATAATAACCCCGGAGAGCCTCCTTGGTGAGAGGCAGATGAGATGATGCCTTGATCAGGCAATAATCAGCTTTAAAAGAGGGAGGAGCTTGGGACCCTAAGCAGACAACACAATAATTGTTCGCAGTAGAAATTTGCTTTCCTTCCATTAAATACAACTTAGATTACAACGAAAGTGAACAAGAAAAGAACAAACAAGAGGATTTATATTTATCGCTCTCTTTTACAATGAATTGTGGGATCTCGTAGCAATGAGATCTAACTAGTAGTTCTTTTAGACGATCTGACAACGATGATCTTTTTACTCTTGATGAAGAAGATGTCGGCCGACTTTGGTTGATCTTCTTTGGTCTTGATTCGTTCAAGACTCTCACGCGTAACTTGAACTTTACAAAAACTTCGCAAAAGATCATCTGAAAGATCCCTAGGGCTTCCTCAAATGGGTTTTTATAAGCTTAGGTCAATATGAGAGTTTCTATCTAAATAGAATTTGTACTCATCAAGGATTCCAATCAAATATCTTAGTTTTGATTTAAATCTCTTGATTTTAGAGTTATGATCGGACTTAATTTGGGTATTTGGATAAGCCCAAATCTTAATCTCAATCAATTCAGGATTCTGGTTATTTGCTCACGCGGAGCTAATCGTATCAAAACGCGGAGCTAAGAAATCAGAACGCGGAGCTATTGATTAGCTCCGCGTTTTACTCATACGCGGGGCTAAAATAGCCAGGCGCGGAGCTAACTTATTAGCTCCGCATTCTGTTGTGGAAAACTTCATTTTACTTGGAAATTTTCACTGCCAACAGAACCCCCTCCAAAGTTTTCAAAATGACTTAGAATTTAACAAATTTTGAAATACTTTGGATCTTCAAACTAAAACGCGGAGTTCAAACACCAAGTTATCTTCGCGTTTTGTATACTTGCGCGGAGCTAATAGCTTCGCGTTTCAATGGGTAATTGCTCAGTAATTGCTTCGATTCTCGCGCAGAATACCAAGGGGCGGGTTTTCTCATTTAAATAGAGTCTCTAACTCTTCTTCTCTCTCACTTCATTTGAGAATTCAAGAACTCCAAACGACCAGAGCTCAAGCGATTAAAGTTTCATGCAACCCGATCGGATTTTCGCTCATTCTCTTTGATTTTATCAAAATTTCTTCAAGATTCATGGCACCCAAGAAGATCACGAAATCGCGCGCCACCTCTCTATCGGCGGCGGGCGCTAGCAGCGGCGACAGCGGCCATAACAACGACACAGTCTTTGCCGCGCCTATTGGAGGTAAAAATCTCAACTTTTGGACTTTTTAGGATGATCTTGGGGTGATTTGGCTTGGTTTTATCCGGCCAATCGATTCTTTATCGGCGAGATCACCATTTTCCGGCCGTACGGCTTGGATAAGAAGAAAGGCCTTTGGCCTTCTTCTACGTGAAACTATCGCGTTATCCTCGCATTGGGAACGCAGGGCTATTCTGACTAGTTGTTGCGTTACGACGCGAGGCTACAGCTTCGCGTTTATAAATGCGAGGCTATCTCCTTAGCTTAGCGAAGTTATTTTTAGCTTCGCACGGACTAATTTTTAGCTTCGCGAGGAGTTATTTTTAGCTTCGTGCAGATTAATTTTTAGCTTTGCACGGAGTTATTTTTAGTTTCGCGCGGACTAATTTTTAGATTCGCGCGGAGTTATTTTTAGCTCCTCGTTTCTATACTTAGAAGATTTTCTGAGTTTTTTGAAAAACTTTTTCTAACTCTTAATTCTTCTTTTGCAGTGGGGTGTTCGGTGGATGCTCTCCCTCATAGGCATTACTTCGGATTCGCTGGGGGTGCGGATCTGACTGCCCAATTTCGTTTTACCACCATCCTTACTGCATACAAGCCGGGCCTGAGGGAGCGTAGGGAGAAGCTGATTAGGTATCATCCTGCTACTGCACGGGAGATCATAACTGATACTGTCTTCGAGGCTACCAGCCGAGAAGTGTTGGAGAAGCCCGCATTTCTCTTTGGAGATGCAATGGGGGTATTCAGACCAAATCCTCTTTGAAGAGGAGTGCATGTGGCTCTACCAGTCTGGCAACTTGCTAATGTTTCTGCCCAGCATGGAGCGCGCTATTCTCTGATCTATCTTCAAAGGCTTGCCATGCACTGATCTTCATCAGCAAAAGTAACTCTAAGGAAGCCAGAAGTATATACTTTACATTATAGTTGCAAGTTTCAAGCTCTGACTCCAAAAGGTAAATTTTTGAAGGAGTTACAAGAACTTTGTGGCAGCTCATTAAGTTTTCTTGAGGACCATTTCTGTTAGATGACAATCTCTGTCGCTTTCCAAAGCGATAGAAATGAAGTATAAGGGCTTGTAGCATGTCGAATTTAACTTGTGCATCTTCATTAGGATTCTTGTAGCAGTATCTTCAGATGATCTACTAAGAACTTTAAATAGATCATAGTTGACATTTGCAGAGGAGATCTTTTGCATGTGAACCAGGGAATTGAGCTGGAAAAGCACCTCGTATGGCACAGAACAATCAACAGGATAGTTTAAAATATGAGGGCATAATAAGGAGCCCCACTTTTGAAGAATCTCATCAGCGGTTGATCCAGCAATTTGCATTAAATGGCGATGACTTGTGCCGGCAAGCTCAACACTCTGTAGAGGAGACTCGTCGTCGAGTTATTGATGAGTCGACGAATAGGTTGAAGTTCTTGGGAGAGCTATAACTCCCTCTACTTTTGTAACTTTTTGCTTTATGAATAAAGACAATTCTTTTTCTTTTTATCTGTTGGCTACAAAATTTGCTTGCACAATAAATAACTTGTCATCAAAATAGTTTATCGTTTTTTTTGTAAAACAATCCAATGCTCATTTGCGTAACTTAGATTGTTAATACCAACCGGATTACAATTATTAACCTCGGTAAAGCCCTTTTAGACAGAACTAAATGATAGTTTGGTGAAAGTGTTTAATTACTTATACCAGAATGATCGGGTCATGATCATTAACTCAGGCAGAGGTGCTTAATTGCACATGTCTTAGTTTGATGGAGGCAGTTCAAGACTCTTATGCGTAACTTGAACTGAACATGCCAAAATGATCGGGTCATGCTCGTTAACTTAGATAGAGGCGCTTAATTGCCCATGCCTTAGTTTGGTAAAAAAATTCAAGTACTCATATGCATAACTTGAACAAGTGGATGGTTATACTTCTAGAGATATGAACCAGATGTGACAGTCACTCTGTCACCATTCTGGTTCTTTAGGCATAGTATTTCTTCAAAAATTTGCCATTGATCGGCATCATTATCCTATCGCCATTCTGGTTCACTAAGCGATAAGCTCCACTAGAGTACACCGTCTCCACAATGAACGGTCCTTCCCACTTAGGTTCAAATTTACCCTTAGTCTTGTGGGTTAGAACATTGGCCTTTTAATAGCCAGAACCAAGTCTCCTTATTTAAAGGTCCTTGGTTTAACGTTCTTATTGAACGCTTGTGAGATTCGGACTTGATACAATTTAATCTGTTATTGAGCCTGGAGGCATTTTTCATTCAACGCTTCTAATTCTCGCAATCTTTGTTGATGACGTTCTTCTGTCACCATCTTAGTGGCTAGGGCCACTCTTAATAATGGTATCTGGACTTCAAGAGGCAGGACGACCTCACTTTCATAAACCAAGGAAAAAGGGATAGCTTTTGTTGGAGTGCGAACGGTGGTGCGATAAGCCCACAAATACTCTTCTAGCTTCTCATCCCAGTCCCGTTTGTTGGAAGAGACGAACTTCCGAAGGAGTTTGATAATAGTCTTATTAAAGGCCTCGGCCAATCCATTTACCGCGGGATTGTATGGCGTTGAAGTAATATCCTTGATTCTGAACTTATCACAGAATCTTGAGAACCCCTGACTAATGAATTGCGGTCCATTATCATGAATGATTATTCGGGGGATGCCGAAGCGGTAAATGACATGATGCTTAACGGACTTAATCACATCCGTCGTTTTCACTTCTCTCATGGGTACGGCTTCGGCCGATCTTGAAAAATAATCGGTTATTGCGAGAATAAACCGATACCCTCTGGATGATGGGAGAGTTATTGGCCCCACGATATCCATTCCTCATGCTTTGAACGGCCAACTAGCAACAGTACTGTGCAAGTATTCTGGGGGTTGATGGATGAAATTAGCATGTACTTGACATTCATGGCACCGTTTAGCGTACGCCATTGCTTCTGTAATCATCTTTGGCCAGTAGTATTCTAGCCTTCTTATGCGGTCCCCGAGTTTTGGACTGGGCTGGTGAGCTCCACACACTTCATCATATGTTTCTCTCAGCACTTCATCTGCTTCTGCTTTTGATAAGCAGCGTAGTAGAAGACCATCACTTGTCTTTCTGTATAAATTTTGAAGTGTATGATCATAGTAAAATCTTGGGGCCTTCCTCTTTATATAGGCGGCTTCGTTTGAATCAGCATCCCATATAAGGCATAATCCACAAACGGAAATCGCCAATCATGGGGTTCCAGAGTTAAGCCTGTTTGGCATACCTCTTTGGTTTGGAATACCGTATCCGAATGGAGGTGTTCTTTGCTACCAATAGTGATGCTTTTAGCTTTACCTGGTGGGATTGCCAATGTTGCAGCTAGTGCGGCAAGAGCATCTGTATAGACGTTCTCATTCCGAGATATATGATAGATATAAAACTGTTCAAAATATCCTGCTAGCTCAATGGCTAGCTGATGATAGGGGATGAGGGCTTCATATCTGACTTCATATTCGCCTGTCATCTGATTGACAATGAACTTAGAGTCTCCATATGCCTCTAGATGATTCACCCCCAGTTGCAGAGCCATTTTTAAACCAATAATGAGCGTGTTGTATTCCACCACATTGTTTGTGCACGGCTCTGTTAATGAGTAACCGTTAGGCAGTATGTGTTTATGTGGGGATATCAGCACAACCCCTACTCCAGCAGCAGATCGTCTGGCAGCACCATCAAAGAATATATGCATGGTTGTTCTTTGTTAGTGGTGTTAATCTCTAATGCTTGTCTAGAGCTGAACCAAATTGGATGGTCTGCTAAGAAATTGGTGATCGCTTGTCCTTTCATGGCTTTTTGAGGAACAAAGTGTATATCATATGGTGATAGCAGTAATGCCAATTTTGCCAATCGGCCGTTTAAGGATCCTGGTTTTGTCATCGGGATTTTCAAGGGATTAACCTGTGAGATGACATGTATTGTTTACCCTGAAAGATAGTGTCACATTTTCTGAACAGCGAACACTAGAGCTAAACATTCCTTTTCAATCGGAGTATACCGATGCTCGGCCCCGATTATTGTCCGGCTTAAGTAATAAAGAGCGTGTTCGTGGTCGTGCTCATTATACTGAGCAAGTAATGCTCCCAATGCATCATCCATAGCCCTTATATATATGAGGAACGGTTGCCCAGGGACCAGTGCCATAAGAACAGGAGGTTTGGTAATGTACTCTTTGAGATCGTCAAATGCCTGTTGACATGTCTCATCCCATACGAAAGAAACCCCTTTTTTCATAAGTCTGGAAAATGGTTGGCATCGCCCTGATAGGTTGGAGATAAAGCGCCGAATATAGACCAGCTTTCCTTGTAACCCCCTCAATTCTTTAAGATTGAGAGGAGGTGGTATTTCGTTGATCGCTTTTACTTTTTCGGGATCAAGGAAAATTCCTTCTGAGGTAATTACGAACCTAAGGAATTTCCCGCTGCGTACCCCATGAAAAACTTGGCAGGGTTCATCTTCAAGTGATATTTTCATATCAGATCGAAGACTATTCTTAAGTCATGCAGATGATCTTCTTTGTTCTTACTTTTGACCGCTAAGTCATCCACATAGCATTCTACCATTTTGCGCAGATATTCTTTAAATATATTGCTCATTGCATGTTGGTAGGTGGCACCAGCGTTCTTTAGTCCGAAAGGCATTACTGTATAACAGTACACCCCTAGCGGCGTTCTGAAAGTGGTGTGTTTTTCATCATCTGGATGCATTTTAATCTGGTTATAGCCTAAGAAGCCATTAATAAAGGACATGCTCTCATAACCGCAGGTGTTATCAATCATTACGTCGGTAATCGGGAGTGGGAACTCATCCTTAGGGCATGCAACATTTAGATCCCGAAAATCAATGCATATCCAGATCTTACCGTTCTTCTTACGAACCGGCACTATATTAACCACCCAATCGGATATTGCTCTTCTCGGATAAATTCCGATTTTATGAGCTTATTGCCTCCATCAGTTCCGGCCGAAAACGCCTCTGTTGTTGCTTAACTGGCTTGGCATCTTCTTTGATATTTAGTCGGTGTGTGGTAATCTGAGGATCAAGACCAGGCATGTCTTCATAGCTCCATGCGAACACATCTATATACTCTTTGATAAGGGATATAAGTTCCTCCTTTTTCAAGGGAGTCAGTGTCTCGCTTATAAAGATAGGTTTCAGATTCTCTTCCGTTCCCATATTAACTTGCACTAGTTTATCCTCTATGGGCAGGTCACGCTGATCAAAGCGGACATCCCAAAGAGTGTCCATGTGTTTAGCCCAGGAATCATCTTGAACATCAATTGGTTTCTCGTCGCTTTCCGGTGCGGCTGAAACCATGTTTACTGTTAGAGATTGAAACCAGGCACCGGTACTTAGATCTGAATCATGGTCGAGTGGATGTAAGTCCTCATTGGCCGAAAAGCTTTCTTCGTATTTGTGTGGTGATGAAGGAGGAGTAAATACATAGCCCAACTCCCTTCTAGTTCTCTGATAATAGTCCGGGCTCTTCCCTTTTGGTCTAAACGAGGGTATGAGATTTCGTTGCCCTTTTCCAAAGTTCAATCCCGGTTTTTGGGTAAAATTATAACCCATCTTCTCTATTATTTGTCAGGATTTCTGTTCATATAAGTGAAATTGAGGTGATGTTTGTTCATCACTTTCACTACTTTGTCTTTGGTTAGGCGATGTAATCACTTTCCCAAAGACAATCTGTTTATGCGATACATGTTGTGGCGGTACTTCAAAGAAGTGATCTCGTCCTTTTGTTATTTTAGACCTTAAGATGAGAGACGACCTTATTGGCAAGTGATATGCCGCCAAAACTTCAAGTTCGGATAAGTTATCCGTCTCGGTGGATATACAAGAAGGCTCAGACTCTGTAGCTATAGCAGGCTCGTAGACTAATTTTATATTTTCATTAATAATCCACTCACCTCTGTTACATCAACTACATTATTATCAAAATTCATTTTAAGATCTATGCGAGGGTTAATTTCGTAATCACCCCCATTATCCTCTTCCAGAGATTCATACTCAGTATCGGCCTCGTTGCCGCTATCTTCGGGTTCTTGAGGCCTTTTACATTTATTGTTGGAGACTTCGTGGGCTGGCTTATAGAGCATAGCATCCGTGAAGTAGTTCTCTAATCATTTGAATGGTTGCCTATCTGCAACTAATGTTCAGACTTTTCCTTGATCATCGCAGTATTTCATGCACTGGTGGAGAGTCGACGAGACTATTATATAGGCGTGTGTCCATGGTCGCCCCAGTAAAATGTTATAAGACGTATCTGCGTCTATAACATAGCATGTAATTTCTGTCCTCAAATCTCTGATTTGACACCGAAGTCGGATTTTGCCAAGAGGACAGCTATCATTAGCGTTAAATCTGTATATAGTAGTGTTTGTTGGCGTCAGACGATGGGGGAAAATCCCTAATAGTTGCATCAGCCTTCTAGGAATAACGCTTAATGCAAACCCCGGATCGATTTGAATACGGTCCACCTTCGTAGATCCGACATATCCAGTGAAATATAAAGGCCTATTATACTTTATATTCCTTACCTGCATATCCTTCGGAGAGAAAATAATCTGCGGGACCCGCCTCCTTACTTGATGACAGCGGGGCAAGAGTCCTGTTCCTGGTCAGCCGGCTCAACAATTTGAGTTAGGAATGACGCAGAGTCTATGCCAAGGCCTCTCTTAACGCCTCACGAGTCGATTTCGACAATCGTAATAACTCGTAAAGCGTGACTCGAGCTGGAATATTTGCCAGCTGAGCTATTATATCAAACTTAAATGCAGCCTCCTTGGATTCCTCGTCTCTTACAGAATTCTTCTGGAAACGAAGTTCTTTTTGTTTTGCAGGCTTCGCGAGTTTCCCGTATATATTCTTCGGGTCTACTCTGGTGTAGTCCTTGAGATATGTTTTACCAGATCGAATGCCGGAAGGGCCCGCCCTATCCTGATGAGTGGCCATAGCCTTGGGCTCCTCTTCAGAGTCTGTAAATGACCCTGCAATTATGTATTCATCTTTTATTTTCTCAAAAATAGTATTGTTAGTCCGCTTTTTCCTTTGACCCCCTGCGGCGGTCCACTGCTCATCCAGTAGTAAATCAGGGTGGACCCACATGACTTCCCCTCTTTGAGTTGTTACGGGGACAGGTCCTTTCTGGGCCTTTTGATGTGGGTCATGATTTTTCATGACTAGCTTTCTCTCTGGTATTGAGGTCACCCCTGTGGGGAACTCATGGGTTCCGACCACTAGGGTTGCCATATTGGCAGTGACCTTCTTTTGCTCCTCTTTTAGCGTCAAGACTCCAGCTTCTATCAATACTTGGATCATGTTCTTCAGAAGATGACAATCTCTGGTAGGGTGTCCAACATTCCTGTGGTAGAGACAATAGTTGGGGTCGTTGGTTTTCCAGCGTCCTCCGGTTTCCTATTTTTTTAAGTTTCAGCATTCCCTTCCTAAGGAGCAGATGAAAAAGTATAGGCGTTTGTTCTGCCTTGAAAGTATATGTCCTCTCTTGTTGGGGCCTATTCTGTCTTGTGCCTTTTTTATTTTGAGGTTTCGGGCTCGGAGGATTTGTCTTCTGTGGAACGGCCTCTGACGCCATTGCGGCTTTCCCTTTATTCTTATTATTATTTTGCATATATGTCCTATTATTTCCAGTACTTCTTGATCCACGAGACTCTTCAACTCTGCGGATCAAGTCTTCAGTTTGCTCTCCTTATTTGAGCAAATCCTTCCAAGTCCTAGACTCTACGGCCCCCATTTTTAAGAACACGTTGGTCTTGAGATTATGCTGACACATCTCCACCAGAGTTTCCTAGACCATTCCATGTTTGCAATGCACAGACTTCTCCCAGAACCTTTCTATAAAATCTTTGACCGTTTCCTGTTCTCCTTGTTTAGTTACAAGGAGGGAAAGAACCGAAATTTCCGTATCATCATCAAAGAAACGTGCGAGAAATTGTTTCTCAACATCAAACAAGGTATTAATAGTACATAGGGGCAACTGCATAAACCAAGTGAAGGCAGGCCCTCGCAAGGTACTTGCGAATACTTTGGTTATTACTGGGTCATTGCCCATTAAATGCCCTGCTTGAGATAAAAATTAATAAATATGTTAACTGGGAGATCCTTTCCCGTCATATGGCTCCAATTTGAGCAGTTTGTATTTTTTAGAGTACGGTGCCAAATCTCATTCAGGCGGGTATGGTCTTGAGACCCCTGATTCTTCCAACTCCTTCTTGTGCATTAGTGCTTCGAGTTGGTTTTGTAGCTTCTCGATTTCTCTTCATGACGGTCATGAAAAGAATATTTATCCTCGTCCTCATATGCCAAGTGGGCTTTTTCTTCTTTATCTTCCTCACTCATTTTGTTGAACGAAGTTTCTTTTTCCTTCTTAGCGTTATCCTCGACAATTTTTTGAGTATTTTCGACCACTTTCGAGAGCATCATTTTAAGATCCTCAATTGTCTTTTGTTGCTCCCGAATCATCTGTTCTTGGGCTCAAATCTTTGGTCGATGTCGTCAGATTCGTCCATCATATGTGATGCTGACTTCTGCAATTTAGACGATGTCGAAGAACGAGGAGAGGCTATGGCCTAATTATCACTATCGTCGTCGTAAGAATCTTTCACAAGTTTCTTATAGTTTCGGGTCGGGATAGCGCCTGACTTAAGTCGGGTAAAGTGATGAGGTTCTTCATCACTTGATTCTGAGTCATCATTTCTTTCTATGATATTTTTACCCTTACCAACCATATTAGAAGTTACAATTCTCCATTTTTCTCGGGGAGTAGCCTTTGTTTTCTTAGCATGGTTTTTGTCTGACTTAGTTAATCTGTCGAACACTGATACCATGTTCTTACTGCAGCAACAATTATCCACTACAGCGGATACTGCTGTCATAAGCTCCTGGCAATGACAAGTAGGTTCAGATTGAACGTGCTATATACTTCTCTTCTTGGTTAAATACTCCCTGAGGTCAGTGACTTTAGACATGGAGTTATGGGGCCCACTCATCCATTGAGAGGGTCTAGGGGCCCACTGGAGTTTCTTGGAACTATCGGAGTTAAGTTTTGGTTCAACAGTGCCATGATCAACCCTGATTTTGTATTCAGGTTGATTTACGCGGAGCTGAGCAGTAGCTTCGCATTTTGATACGCGGAGTTGAGAAATAGCCTCGCGTTTGGATACGCTAGCCTCGCATTTTACGTTGGCTTGACGTCCTTGTAGAAATTTATCTTCTGGAATCTTAGCCCCGCGTGTAAGAAAATTCTTGCACGCTGGCTTATTCTTACGATTAACTCAAGTCATAACCTCGCGTTTAGCGCGATTTTTGCGATTAACGCAAATTTGCCAACCATCTTCGCGATTTATGAGGAGCTGAGGAGTCTTGCGATTAATGCAAGTATTACTGGCTTCGCGTTCATTGCTAAGCTCAGTATTAGCCTCGTATGGAGAATCACACGCTGGCTCTAAGGAGATTTTATCCTTGCTATTAATGTGATCTTCTCTGGTTTTAAGTCCAGATAAAATAGCCTCGCGTAGAGGATCACACGCTGGCTTGTCCTGGTGATTAACGCAAGTTGCAGCTTCGCGTTTAACACGATACTGACTGGTCTTGCGATTAACGTAAGCCAGCTCGTGAGGTGCTGTAGCCTCGCGTTTGGTTTCCAGAATAGCCTCGCGTTTAACACAGGCTCTTAGTGCTTTTCGCCTAGCCCTCCGATTTCTGTTCCGGAGTTGGGTTCTGGTTAATCCAGTTCCCGAGCCTTCTTCAGCCATAGAGAGATCATCCTCTGCTAGGGTTTCCTGTTCAAACAATGGCTCTATGGCTGCGGTCTCCAAGAGTCCCCGATTAACGGTGGATCTCTGATTACCTGATTTACGGGTATTGGAGTGCATGCAACAATAGTGTAGCGTTTCGGTCAGGTTACCTGACTCAGAGGAGAGATACTCCTAATACTTTTGCTGGTCGATTTCAACGACTAGCATGTTTACGTCGGATCCGATCCTCTCGACGTCAGATTGTGCCACAATCTCTTCTTTTGTGAAAAAGATGTCTCCCACTGTGGTCGCCAGTTTGTTCGTAGTAGAAATTTGTTTCCCTTCCATTGAATACAACTTAGATTACAACGAAAGTGAATAAGAAAAGAACAAACGAGAGGATTTATATTTATCGCTCTCTTTTACAATGAATTGTGGGATCTCGTAGCAATGGGATCTAACTAGTAGTTCCTTTGGACGATCTGACGACGATGGTCTTCTTGCTCTTGATGAAGAAGATGCCGGCCGATTTTGGATGATCTTCTCTGGTCTTGATTCGTTCAAGGCTCTCACGCGTAATTTAAACTTTACAAAACTTCCCAAAAGATCATCCGAAAGATCCCTAGGGCTTTCTCAAAGAGGTTTTTATAGCTTTAGGTCAATATGAGAGTTTCTATCTAAATAGAATTTGTACTCATCAAGGATTCCAATCAAATATTTTAGTTTTGATTTAAATCTCTTGATTTTAGAGTTCTGATTGGACTTAATTTGGGTATTTGGATAAACCCAAATTTTAATCTCAATCAATTCAGGATTCTGGTTATCTGCTCACACGGAGCTAATCGCATCAAAACGCAGAGCTAAGAAATCAGAACGCGGAGCTATTGATGAGCTCCGTGTTTTACTCATACGGGGGGCTAAAATAGCCAGGCGCGGAGCTAACTTATTAGCTCCGCATTCTGTTGTGGAAAACTTCATTTTACTTGGAAATTTTCACTGTCAACAATAATGAGCAGCCCGAGTTGAGAGATAAAGAGAGAGACAGGATGGATGAAAGAAGATTCTTTTTTTCCCTCACATGGCTGTGGCAGCTCTTCGATTATTAACAAGATGATATTATGTGTTATGTGCTATATACTCGGTCTTTTTTTTTTTTTTTTAATCTCATAATATGAAGTATTTTTTTAGTCAGTCCAACTTAATCAATTTCAGAGTTCTAAAATGAGCATCTATTATAAGCAGATGGAAGAAGCTCAAGTCAAACACTAAGATGAGCAATACATTAGGCCCTTGAGATAGTGAGGAATTTTTGAAGATCTATTTGTGTGTTTGTGCGCCTTCAAAGAAAAGGATAGCATGAAAGATAAATGGGAAATTCTAAATGCGCACCATGTTTCTCTTATTGAGCCCTAATTTCTTTTAGAGCTCTATGCAAATTTGAGACATGGCCATTTTTTTCTTAATGAGGATCATCTCTTTTCAACAAATATCCTCACCCTTCTCTCCTCCTCCGATCAGTCCCAAAATCCTAACCCTAGGCGATCTCCCTTCTCTCCTCCTTCGATGATCCTCAAAATCCTAACCCTAGTCGATCTCCCTTCTCTCCTCCTCTGATCACCCCCAAAACCGTCATTGTCCGTCGACCTCAGCTCCATCTCCTCCTCCCATATTCTCCCTCTCTAACCCAAAAACCCAAGCTCTAACCCTAACCTTAACTCTAGCCCTAGCCCCATGATGACGTTGACGGCTTCGAGCCCCAACTTCCAGAACTTGCAGCAGTCGGCATTTGGAGTCCACTGCCGATTCTCTATCTTTGCGTCAGTAGGTTACCGCCTTTCACGCCCGACAGTCGGATTCGACATACCTCAATTCTCTATCTTCGGCGGCGATGCGGCGAGGCAGTTCGTCGACGAAGGTGGGGCACAAATGAGCTTCGATAGCCAACAACTGCAGGGAATTGGGTTAAGGGTTTTTTTGTCCAAGAAAATTACGGTAAAGTAGTAATTATTTGTTCTTCAAGTGATAGGGCTCACTAAGAAAAACATGGTGCACATTTAGATTTCCCAAGATAAATTCCGGTGTTTTTAAAAGTTTAGATAAGATCTGATCTATAGCTAGCACTTTAAGTTGAGATGAATATTGGTCGGTTTTAATTCGATTTTTGCTAGTTTTACAAAATCAAACTGAACCGAAAGGAAGGATAACCAAAATCGTATTCAGTTCGGTTCGGTAAAATATTCAGTTCAAAATTTATGAATAAAAATTATTTAAAATTTATTAATTTGATCGTTTTCATAAACATATCTCTTTAAGGTATCTAGGTGGTATTAAATTTATTTATAACATATATGCATATATGTATATGTATGTACTTATATATATGAGAAAAATAAAAATGAACTAACAGCTCACGCAAGTTACCTGAGCTGCAGTTCATTTCCACTATTTCCAATAATATTTTTTAAAAAAATTCTTTTGAATTATGATCTCGACCCAATAAGGTTCACTCATAACCAATTTGTTGGAATTTAGTTTTGATTTGGTCCTCCATCAAGTTAACTTAAAATTAGCGGTTTTTAATAAATAAAATATTTTATATGCACTTGATGAAAATGCAAACGAACTCCAAAATTTATGAAATTTAATTCGAAAGAAGTTAAGAAGGTAAATATAGTAATTGTTAAAAAAAATTGAAGAAAAATCATTGGATCATTATAGTTTTGCCGCTAGCTCATGTAACTTTTTCTGAGCTGGCGACTCACTACAGTAATCATATATATATGTGTGTGTTTGTGTTATATAATTTTTAAATAATTTAGTTGATTTTTTTTCAGTTTCAAAACTCGAAACTGAAAAGCGAACTGAGTTATTTTGATTTGGTTCAGTTTTGCTTATTCTTCTCGGTGTCTTCTCTAATCCAAGTCGTAGCCTTAATTCTAATCTGGGACAAATTTGTAACTAAGACCTACTTTATTTGGGTCTGCCCTTAGATATTTGGGTGTGCCTTTAGAATTTCCTATGTGGATTGCACACTCGAAAATCGAGTGGCTCGTACCCGACCGACCCGACCCGTTTGCAGTCATTCTGTCTTCGTCCCCAAGCCAGCAAGCAGCTGACAAAGCCCTTTTCTTCTTCCAATTTCTTTCCCTCCCGCTCTAAACCTCCAAATCGAGAGGTTGTAAGAAATCTCGCCATGGCTCGCTATGATCGCGCGATCACCGTCTTCTCTCCCGACGGCCACCTCTTCCAGGTAGAATACGCCCTCGAGGCCGTCCGCAAGGGCAACGCCGCCGTCGGCGTCCGCGGCACCGACAATGTCGTCCTCGGCGTCGAGAAGAAATCCACCGCAAAGCTCCAAGACTCCAGGTAACAGAAACAAACCCTAGCGTTTCTTGGGTTAACATTAACATTTGGGTTTGTCTCATCCTAAAAAGATCCGATCTTTCAGATCGGTCCGCAAGATCGTCAATCTCGACGACCACATCGCCCTCGCCTGCGCCGGACTCAAGGCCGACGCCCGAGTCCTCATCAATCGGGCTAGGATAGAGTGCCAGAGCCACAAGCTGACGGTGGAAGATCCCGTCACCGTCGAGTACATTACGAGGTACATCGCTGGGCTGCAGCAGAAGTACACGCAGAGCGGAGGTGTCCGGCCGTTTGGGCTGTCGACCCTCATCGTCGGATTCGATCCCTACACTGGAGTGCCATCATTGTACCAGACTGACCCATCCGGGACCTTCTCGGCGTGGAAGGCGAATGCTACTGGGCGGAATTCGAACTCGATGAGGGAGTTCTTGGAGAAGAATTATAACGAGGTCTCTGGTCAGGAGACCATCAAGCTTGCTATCCGGGCATTGCTTGAGGTGAGTTTTGCAGTTAATTTTTTTTTATTTTGATCATATGTATTGTAATTGAAGTTTTGTTGCATACTGGTAGGTTTGAATAGATATTTAGTCAACTTTTTAACCAAGCTTGTCATCCGGGTATTGCTTGAGGTCAATTTTGCGGCTAATTGTTTTATTTTGATAAGATAGATTGTTATATTTGAAGCTTGTTAGCATATTGGCAGGTTTAATAGATATTTAGTAATTTTTATAACGTAATTGAAGCCACTAAATTGTAATTCTTAGAGAGTAGGCAGCTTACCGTTGAAAGCGGAGCCTAGGAAAAAATTGTGCTTGTGTTATGTTAAAGGAGAGCGCGGAAAAGACGTTTTCTTATAAAAAAAAAAAAAAAAAAAAAAAATCATTTTTTTAATTTTATTTTAAAAATAACCAACTAAATATTTAAGTTTAAGAAGGGTAAGTTGAGCCATACAAACACAAGCAGCATGAAATTGGTGTTTTGTATTTTGTAAGAAAATTATGAGAATATTGAGTTAGAACCTAGGTTCAAATTTTAGAAATTTTGGATCCGTGATTCCCAGCCAAGGATTCCTATAAGGAAAAATTTCTAGCTATGCAAAGAATTTACAAGTTTCAAACTCGAGAATGGGAACCCGACTTTAAATTTTAGAAAATTTGGATACGTGGTTCCCAACTAAGGTTTCTATAAACAAAATATTTTTGGCCGATGCAAAAAAATTACATCTTTTTGAACTTGGGTTTCGGAACTTGAGATTTTAAAAAATTTGGAAGCAAGTGTTCCTGTAAAGAGAACATTTCTTGTCAATGCAAACAAAAATACAAGTTTTGCAACCTCATGTTCAATTACTTAGCTAAAAAATATTTTCATTTATTTCCATAATAAGAAAAATCAATGCATCAGTTTATTAATCTTGTATACCATTACGATTTTGCCAATACACAAGAGTGACAGCACTAATTATATGATAAACCAGGTCTTCCACCAACACAAAATTATATTTTTAAGATAAACTTTATATCACAACATACATAACTGTAGAGAGAACTCAACAAGTGCCTTGGCAAGATATTCTAGTATTTTATCATAAATAGTATATTAATTAGTCTACATAAGTTAATTATGTATTTGCATCGACAATGTTAGCTGCGGAAGATAAATATACTCATTGAAAATATCTCAACTTGCATTATACTTGCTTTTGTTTTTTCCACTTTGTTTTATGTCTCGGCCTCGTGCATCACCACTATATGCATATTCAATTTCTAGATCCAGTTGATAACATGATTGCATTGGTCCAACCTCACTTTCGGTCTTGAAAATGCTAAGAAGGTCCACCATTGTCATGAGCACATTGAGATTGGAAACGATATAATAAAGCTTTACGTCAACTTCTAGTGCATCAAAAAACTAAATCAAGTATGACTTGTAAAGTTTTACATTGTCTAGCAATCTCCACAAATAGTGAGAGAGCACCTTGATCATGATTCTGACATAAACACTTATCAGCCTAACTCTCCATATGCTTAATCTAATAAATTAAATTTGTACAAAAGTAACTAAATTTTTTTAATATGAAATACCATCTCTCAATGTGACTACATGAAATAAGTGATGGACATATTAGTTTGGGTAAAAAAAATTTTACCTACGAGTAATCCCCCACTACTATTGTCCGCAATTGGTAGAGGAGTGGTTTGATTTTGAACTTGAATTTGATTCTCTTTGATTCCATAATTTTATGCTTGATAAGTGCTCAACTTCCTAGTTTCTACGGTTCTCGCCTTATAATCTTAAAGGTAATTCGCTCTATTGCATCTATGTGTGAGACAAACTATCATAAGACTCGATTATGGATAAGCATTTCAAGATTCTCAACAACATCAAAACATATGATGGGAGTTTAAAAGCTACACCTGTATTATATTTAGGAGGTAATAACCAATGTTCTAAAATGCGTTTTCAGTATGCATGCAGTTCAGGACCGCATAACGCATAATCGGATTACACGCCAATTATGCGGATTACGCGGAATTATGCGGAATATTAATATTTTAATATATATTAATATAATAATTATTAAAATGGATTTATTAAGTACTATAAAACTCTAAAAAATTATAAATAATAACTGTAAGCATGTAAAATGAATATAAATTGGTTCTATATAAGAAATTAAAATGATAAAAAGACTTATCTCTTAACTCCCAATGTAAAAGAAAGAACAACGCATGTATGTATGGATCAAAATCGTCGCTCACCTGCAAATCGAAAAGAAAAACTGAATGATGATCAATATATATGATATATAAGAAAGTTTTAACACATATAAATGAACAATGCATGTACAAATGAACATATGATAATAATCTACATATTGCTAATACATGTTTGTGTTAACTACAGAAGTAATTAGTTTTACACGTTTAAAAAATAATACAAGTTTATGTCAAACACAGTTCATCCCATTCAATAAATTCTCTACTCATTCTCATTGTCATTTTCATATTGAACATTGTCTTCCAACTCCTCGGAGCTATCATCATAATCTTCATTCGCATCATCACCCTCTTCTTCCAAAACAGCTCTATCTTGATCATGTTCGGAAAGATTTTCAACAACTATACTGGATGAACCCTCTTGTGCCTCCTTTCCACTGCAGCTCTCCTTTTTAGTGTCTTTTTGCTCCTCCTGAGTCTATCTTCATTAGCTCTACTTGCCGCAGCAACAAAATCTCATGTCAAGCCGGAACCAGGGAAGGTCTTATCTTCGTTATCGTTCTCTCTTTCTCTAACAAATTCATCTTTCCAGTGCAAAGCTCTGGAATCATCTGGAGCAATCAGCGCATCCTTACTATCTCCATCCTTCTTCTTTGCATTCCTTTTCTATATCATTTTTTTGTTAAACTGAATGAAGACGAGATCATTCAATTTTTTAGCATCCAGCCTATTCCTCTTCTTAGTATGTATCTATAAATTTAAATATGATTTTGTACAAGAGAAAAGAGAAGGTTAGAGTGTAAACTATGAAAATAATGTAATTGAAAATTCTAAAATATATAATCATTTTTAGTAATATTTAGTATTTACCCCTTCAAATACACTGAAATTTCTCTCGCACCCTTAAGAGCTACTTGTCAAGATTAGAATCTTAATTGCCATCTGTTGAAAATTTGGTGCCTTTCCTCCATAAAAATCCCACCAATGAGCTATTAAAGAAACACATAACAATATGTTAATAATTAGAAAAAATAGAATTTAGTATTCAATTCTTTTAAATTTCACGTATAAAGGTTACCTGGATCGAAATTATCCGTACCATTAAAACTCAATCGGTACCTTTCTACCATGCCACTCCTCAAAAGTCCCCCTTTATTCTTGTAGATGAGAAATTCATGCGAGCCAATCTGATCTTGGATGTCATCCTCAGGATAAAATATGCATATACAATGCATGACTGCATTTTTTTACTAGTGTATTGTCTTGGATTGTCTTATCCCTATAATAATAATAGGGATTAAGATAATATGCTGTCAAATGTAATATACTATCAAGTCTACCCCTGGATTCTTTCTCAATTATATCAATAATTAGTCTAAATGTAGACTCTTTTCGATTGCAAGCAGCTTTGATCTCGTCATTTGCATCTTCCAGCATTCTACAGACAAAACCCATTAAAGGTTTACGATCAGCATCAATAATTCTTAGCAATTTAAATAAGGGAGTGTATACTTTCAGAAACTCTTTAGTGTCTTTCCAAAAGGAGTCAGAATATATTGTGGTTTTAGTTGACTTGCCCTTCTTTGTCTTGGGTCATCTGTTGTTTTCCTACTTATATGAAGATACCATAGAAGCCAACTGTGATTTCTTGTCCACAAGGCAGCTCAAGTTCAGGAAGGTGGTGGCAAATCTGATGATTCCTGGACGAACCAGCTCCCTCCTGTTTGTAAATGAGCGCATCAAAGCCAGAGTACTGTGATATGCATAGAGAAAAACTGTCATTGATCTTGCCTTCTCAATCACTGCTTTGTATTTTAGTATCTTACCAATACCCTCCAACATGAGATCTATAGTGTGGGCTACACAACTGGTCCAAAATATATTAGGCCTCCTTTCCTTCAACATATTTTTTGCTGTCATATTGGATTGATGATTATTAGTAATCACTTGCAGCACACGCTTCTCACCAACTTCCTTAATGCAGTTTTCCACCCAATTCAATATATATTTACCAGTGTGTGTATTGGTCGAGTCCTCAATAGACTTAATGAAGCTTGTGCCTTACTTACAATGGACACATAAATTCATAATACTTTTATACTTTTTGTCAGTCCATCCATCAGTCAAAATACTGCAACCATATTAATCTCACGCTTCTTTTGACTTCTCCAAGCTGTTTTTAAATTTTTTGTATGCCTTATCTAAAAGAGGCACTCTCAATTGATATTGGCTGGGCCCCTTATATCCTGAACCGTGCTTACCGACAGCCTCGCAAAACACATCAAACTCCTCACAGTCAAAAGTGTTAAAAAGAATGCCTTTGGCATATGCCCACATGGCCGCGTAATCATGCACCAGCTCCTTCCACTTCCTTCTCTTTCCTTCATTCGTCCACCAATCTATTCAGTGGGCCACTAACACGGGGGCCTATGATCTCTAGTGAGTTCGGGTTCTGCTCTCTCTCTTTCTACTGATATTTGCACCTCTTTCCGGAGCTCATAATCAGTTTTCCGCTTGTCAACTTTTCTCTTCTTGATTCTCTCAAGTTCTTCCTGCATATGCGCCTCTCTTCATCTGTGGCAAGCACACATGTTGACATTTCTCCTCAAACTCCTGCAATATGTTGCTTCAATCTGTTTATTCCCCCTTTCATAATCTTATTACATTTGATGCATTTTACATCATTATAGGATTCTCTCTTTATTAGCCTTCCATAATTTCACCCAATGTCATTTGATTCTGGAGGTTTCAATGGAATCTGACTATTTTCCTCACTCGATGGCCTTCCACAACTACTTGAATTAGAGGCCATTGATGATGACATACAAATAAATTTTTATGCCTTAAAGAAATTCCTACATTACCATTAAGAAAAACAATAAACTCACTGAAAAAAATTGAACTATTTTCAAATTATAGTAACCGCAAGTAAAAGAAATTTTAGAAAACATAAGTTTTAAAAACTGTTTCAAAAGATTTAATTAAAACAAAAGAGGAGTTTAAACTCTACAAATAAGTCCATAATTTGTAAAATGAAGAACTCTGCAGCTTCCAGTAAAAATAGTAACAATGTAATCAAGCCTATATGACTTGTGAAATGCATGACTGCCAGTAAAAACAGTAACAATGCAGTAAAAATAGAACTCTACAAATAAGTCCAGAATTTGTAAAATGCATGATCTTTGAAGGATGAAATCAAGCCTGTCTAACTTTTTTCCTGCAAACCAATCTGATATTTGAAGGATGAAATCAAGCCTGTCTAATATTCTTTAAATATCATGCATCTTCCAGCATTCTCCTCGGGTTATTTTTTAAAAAAATTGTGTACAAAATTAAAAGAAATCTCACCGATACATGCAACTGAAGTAGCTGAAGCAACCAGAGAAATTAAACAAGCATACATGCAACTAGAGACTATTAATTCTCTAGTTAAAGAAGGGAAGCAGCTAGCAAAATTTAAACAAAAATTATAAAAAAAATTATGTACAAAATTTAGCATGTAAATTATAAAATTAAACAAGCAAAAAATGCAAATGAAGCAGCTACAGAAGAAAGGAAAAAAATTACCGCCGGAGGGGGAACTGCTCGTTGGAGGGGAGAAGCAGATCGGAGGAGGCAGAGACACAAAGGAAGGGAGAGAACTGTTCGCCGCTGCACGATTGGAGGAGGCCCGAGGGGAATCACTCTATCGAGCGATCACTCGATCGACCGATCACTCGATCGACTCGATCGATTAGGCTAACGGGACGACGAAAAAGGGATTTAAGGGTCGGCGAAGAAAAAAACCTTCCCGATTGATCGATTGACGACGGCGAAGGCGATCGGAAGGGAGGGAATTGGTGATCGGAGAGGAAATTTGGACGCTAGGATTTTTTTTTGGCGAGTGAATTCTGAGGATAGGCTCGATGCGAAGAAACGAGAAGGGAAATAAAAGAGATTTGATGCGGGTCGGGTCGGGTTTTCAAAACCAGTACGAAACCCAAGCACCCGTTATGCGCCCTATGCGGATTATGCGGCCGCATAGGGTTCATAATCGGCCTGTCCGCTTGGACAGGGCGATTTTCCCCTTCTTGGTGTGGTTTTACACCGCATACGTTTATGCGGGCACAAACGTTTTTTTGAACACTTGTAATAACACTAAAATGACATTACTTTATGGATCGTGAATCACCTAAAACATAGAGAATTAGAGCATTTCAGTATTAATTTGTTTGGCTTTAAGAAGTTATATATTAGTCATGTATTGTAGTATTATTTGCTTCATCAATACAATTACATTCCACAAATATATATATATATATATATATATATATATATATATATATATATATCAATGTTGAAAATAACACGTTATGAAACCCGTTATATTGCGTTACGTAACATAACGGGACCCCAACGCTACGTAACAACTGAAAATAACTCAGTGCACCGTAACAGTACGTTTTTTATGTTATTTTACGTTATATTACGTAACGTTACGTTATGTTACGTTATTTACAATTATTTTTTAGTAATTTATATATTGTTGTTTATTATTTTGTTTATTATTTTGTTTATTAGCGAATTGCTGTAATTTTCTTGATTAATTGTTGGCTTATTTGATTACTTGTGGAATTTCTAATGTTTTAATTTGTGATTGTTTTCTTGTTCGCTTGTTATAATTTCTCTCCGATTGCTGAAATATCTTACTTGTTGATTTTATTGCATTTTTAACTGAATTGAAATCAACAATTATAAATAAGATAAATTAAACATTACAAAATTATAAATTAAAACAATAATAATAACTGGAATTGAAATAAAAAATTAAAATTTTGTTATCTTGTTTAAATGATGACTTGAATTACGGTTGGAGATTTAATATAATTTATAAAAATAAATGTGAAAATTATTGTAAAACTTAATATAAAATTAAAATAGATTATGTGAAAATTCTTTTTTAGATATTTTAAATTTATTTTTGAATTTGTAAAAATTATTTTATATACTTTTATATTTATTTTTAATTAAATAAATAGAAAATTGCATAACTTACGTTATGCGTTACGCTATATGCGACATAACCTAACAAAGATAAATCGTTGCGTTATCGTTATCGCTATTTTAAACATTGATATATATATATATATATATATATATATATATATATATATATATATATATATATATATATATATATATATATATATATATGTGTGTGTGTGTGTGTGTGTAGTATTATTTGCTTCATCAATACAATTACATTCCACAAATATATATGTGTGTGTGTATGCGCGCGCGCATAGGCTCTATAATGTCACTCTCATTGTGATAAAACTAAGCTTACCTAGTTGGTGTTTGATCGAAGGAACATCAACATTCCATCTATGTCATAGCACCAAACATGCAAATATTTAACTAATCTTAGTAACTTTCTAATACAAATATAGCAAATTCATAGATGAATATGTAGGCATATGATTTACTTGCATGCTAATGGAATATCTCCATCAAGTTATCGAGCCCACAAAAGAATAGATCGCTCAACACCTAATCCTCCCATGACCATGTTTAGATGTTAGAAGTTTTAAAAGATTAATATGAATAATATATCAAATATTTGTAAGTAAATTAAATAAGATTTACACGATTTACTTGCAAGAGAGTGATAAAAATGTGGAACTTTTTTCCTAGTGACACCTTTGACAAGCTTGTAGGTGCTGTCCTGTTATTCAAGTGAAGTAAGATGTAAGATACATAAAATGAGAGTATGTGTTGATTTCAACCGAGGTTTTAAATTTTGGCCAATAGCGATATGTATTGCAGATATATTATGAGATTTGGAGGCATCGGATATTGTATAGTCTAGCCTGATAATATCAACACCTATATTTCTATTATTGGTGATACGACACATCTGATATTGCCAACTTCTGATACTATAAACCATCTACTAATACTGATTCTATGATTTTAAACCTTGATTTCAACTTATTTCATTAAATTTACAGGGATAAGCTTTTGCACTGATAAATTTTTATTTCAACTTAAGGCGTAAGCTTCTGCTTGCTGTCCGTGTCATGTTTTGACAGGTCATGGCCATATCTTCTTTTTTACTGGTTGCTTGAGTTTATGTACTCTGTTTTTTTTCTTTTCTTTGGATGGTTTTCCAAGAATTATTAAGAACCACCATGAAACTTTCACTTCTTTTGCATAATACTACCATATCATGGCTTTATTATAGAGAATTACAATGAATCTCCTAATTTGCTATAGTAAATTACCATGTCCTTCCTCCTTTATTTTAGTCCAATCAAGATCATTCTCTTGGTAATAGCATGTTGACTAATCATCTTTCTATATTGCATGTGAGACTTGAACTCCGTTCCTTTTTTCTAGCTTACAGGCAGTAGTAACATATGGCAGTTTACAAAATTATTTCTGAAAGAGCCCGACCAAAATTTCCTGTAGTAAAGCAACTTTTGGGTTGTTATCTACGAATATTGTGAAGGCTAGCCAATAGACTTGTTCACCTATTGTATGCTGTGCATTTGGTGAGAGTGTCCAGCTCTCTATAGCTTTTTTTTCTCTTGTTTTTTTTTTTTTTTTTTGGGTGGTGACAGAAACAAATGGATTACATCCTAACTGAAATTGCATTTGTTAATTTTTATTTACTGGGATTTATTTACAGTCTATAAGTTTTTGATGCATTTGCATAATTCTTTTTTTGTTGTTTCAGGTTGTCGAGAGTGGGGGAAAGAACATTGAAATTGGAGTGATGACGAAAGATAAAGGCCTTCAACAACTTGAAGAAGCTGAGATTGATGCCATTGTTGCAGAAATAGGGGCAGAGAAAGCTGCTGCTGAGGCCGCTAAGAAGGCTCCCAAAGAAACGTGATTCTCAAATTCGTAAGCATACCTAGCTATTACCAGTTCAAACAAGCAACTCTTCTATAGTTATTTTGATATATTTCATCTTATGATTACTGGTTTGCTTGTATCACGATTAGAATTCAGATGAACCTTACGTGCACATTGTTCTGGTTCGGTTCAGATATTGATATTGTGCCTTTCGTTCTTTTAGAAGCGAACTAGTATTGATGATCTTAAATTGCTTATTATATGCCATGTTTGCAAATAGGAAACAAATACTGAGCACTTATTTTGCATACGGATCATATATTTTTTTGCAATATGATTTCTCGAGGTATCTTTTTCTTTTTTAACTACTTTTGTGTATAAACAACTTTGTTATCTCCAAGTACCATTATTTTTGTTTGTAAATTATCACTACGTTGCGTCAACGTCCTCCATCTCTAGTCACTTAGTCCCGGCATCTGTGTTTCTTCCCCATGATCTCTTCTTACTTATAAATGCTTGAATGTCCTCACCGGGGAGTCCTAGTCCTGCATGCTATTGTACCATCCTCCTCTCTATGTGTATTGATCTCTAACTAGGCTAACTAAGGACAAAAAGAAACCCGAACATGGACTTGATATCACTATGAGAACAAAAACTGGGAGTTTCGAACATGAACTTGATATCACTATGAGAACGAAAACTGGGAGTTTTTAGATGGGCACAGCATATTTCCTAGTGAGCCCACTTAAAAAGTTTACTTTATTTACCTTTTTGCTATCAATTTTTTTGGCCAAAATTACCCCTCCTTCCCCTCCTTCTTCATCCTCCCAACCTCCCCTTTATTATCCCTGCTCCTTCACCTCCTCAGCCAACATGCACAAGCATCTCTACCCACAAATTGTTTATTGATACTTTCCTTCGACTGTGAAAACAATAAATAAAACACTCATCGTTTGCCAATTGGATGCACACACTCGGGTAAACAATCCATAAAGAAAAAAAAGAAAAAAAGAAAATAATAATAACTAGAGACGGCATCAGTGCTAAGAGATTGCATCTTGGGCCAGTTCTTCGATCTCCTTGATGATTAGATCTTTCTCCTCTTCAAGTTGTTCGACTTCAACCTAAAACAAGTAAAAGAATCCCAACAAATATGCAAGAAATGAGGAGAGGCTTTATCCGGACTGGCTAACCCGGATCAGGGTTCCCTGATCCGGGCTAGCCAGCCCGAATGAAGTCTCAACATCCGGGCTAGCAGCCCCGGATACGGAGCATGGGTCCGGGCTGGTTAGCCCGGATCAGGGGGTCAGAATTTCTGGCCCCCTGTCCGGGCTAGCCAGTCCGGACCAATGCAAACTGTTCGGGTCTGCTAGCCCGGATCAGTTGCATTGGTCCGGACTGGTTAGCCGGAACAGTATGCCCAAACTCCTGACTTCTTGATCCGGATTTACAGTCTCGGATCTCCGAAAAATGATCCGGTTCTGTAAACCCGGATCATGGATATAGTGCCAGAAATGCCCTAATACGGTGTGTATAACCCGATAGATAATTAAAAAGTTATCAATATCAATACTTGTCCATATTACATACTCCCAATTTGGTATCAAAACACACAATATCAACAAATCATTCATAGTTTCAAACACAAAGAACAACAGCAACAAAAATTCTATGTATCAACAAATCATTCATAGTTTCAAAGATTCAATTAAAGAGTGATATTCAAGACTACAACTTGATATATATAATATGTTCCTTGACTACAACTTCATTTAAAGGAAATGACAAATTAAAAGGAATCTATATTACATGCTAACAACTTCATTTTGAGTTTGAGACTCAATTAAAAAAAACAATAAATTCTAAATTCTTTGAGACTTCCAAGCGGGTTACTTTCTTATGGGTTGACGGCGTCTTGAAGAGCTAGGACCTTCGGTAGGGGATTGCGCAACGGGTTGTAATACTGTGTCAATATCAGTTTGTCTTGAAAAGCGGGTTGCTTCCTTGTGGATCCCCGTTTTCTTCTTCCTATTCGACGTTGTTGGTCGAATCCGAGATGGTTGCGCCGGATCCATCTGTAAATCACCAAAGATTTTATTTACACAATAAAATTTTAAATTATCAAATATCACATATCACAATATGCTAATTATATTTGCCTATCTAAATCCATTAAATATCATAACATAAATACACAAGATCTACATTTTAATTTTTTCCCGATTCGAAAATCAAAAATTAACCATTTAATCCAAGCACAAAAAAAAACCAACTAATATTCACAATATAAATTTTGCACTTAACTATTACAAAAGGATTGGCTCTCCTGCAATGTCCATCTGATAATGTCTGTTGGTAGGATTGGTTCTCTTGCAATGTGACACACCAAAAAAGAAATAGCCAGTATAGAATACAAAGGTACTGTCCTTCTCAAATAACGGAGCCATATAAATTTGGCTCTCTGACCATATGAATTGCAGGGTTCTGATGTATATTTAGACCTGATACGCTTCGCAATAGATCTTTCTTCAGAAAAGAGCTGGGAAAAATTAGTAAATCATATAATAGATGAAGAAATAGCCATATATGCTAATTAATACATTAAGTATATGAAAGATGCATCTGAATTGTTCCAAACAATAGGATAAACAATTAATACTGGTAATTTACAAGTAACCTACAGCCAGAATTTTGTTTAGGGAGGCAATCCATTATAGTCAAAAAGGATCATCTACTAAAAAAAGTTAAAAAGTCATGCGCCTTCAAGCCATCTAAAGGTTAGCTGCAACTCAAACCTCTAGTACTGGTTCACAATAAAACCATCGACCTCCAAATTTGATATGCCTGACCTTACAAAAACTACTCATGAGATTTAGAGACAAGATGTTTGCAATGTTATTAGACAATTCCAGAAAGTGCATAATTCTAACTTTGCCTGGTAATTTTTTGCACTGAACAAACCAACCCCGTGGCCTCTGCAGCTACATCCGACTCCCGAATCACCTTATTTGGCCAATCGTCGGCGAGCACCTGCGTAGCCGCGACGAGCCTCAACCAGATGGGCCCCACAACCTCGACAATGTACGAGCTCACCCCGAACTTCTCGACCAGCACCTCGCACTGGCCTTGCACCATCACCTGCAACCCCTCCACGTAACTCAACCACATCCCATCCGCCACTGCCTCCTTATCGGAGCACCCGGACCCGGACAATCCAGAACCGAAATCCCTGGGCTCCGACACCTCATCGTCATCGAAGCCGGCGAATTTGACGAGGGCGAAGTCATTGGCGTGCAGGGCATATGCCTGCTCTAAGTGCTGAGAGAGTTCCTGAGAGAGCTGGGCCTTGGACAAAGGGTTAGGGTTTTGGGACTGGGAGTAGGAGCGAGCGTAGCTAATGTTGTAGAGGGCGCCATCGGCGAGGAGGTCCTCGTCGGCGGTGGTTGTATGGATAAGGTCCTGCGACTGGGACCCGCACTGGGAGCAGTAGTAATGGCCATCATCGTCGTCGCCGCGATAGAAATCGTTACCACCGCAGCCCTCGCAGTAGAGGTTCCGATGTGACGACGGTGACATCTGAGTGGCCGCTGGGTGACTCCAATCGCCGCCATAGTCATCCATTGGAACCGGAAATTTCTAGATGGCGGAGGGTTGGGAGGGGAGGGACAGGGCGGGGGGAGTGGGGAGGGGGGAGGAGGGGTGGAGGAGGAACCAGAGGGAGAGGGACCAGAGGGAGAGGGAGGCGGGGCGGATAGAGAGGATTATGGCGGGAGAGGGGAAGGGGTGGAGCTGGGAGCAGAGGTTGAAGAGGAGAGGAGAGGGGGAGGAGGCGAGGGAGAGGGTGGGATCGGAGAGAGAGAAGAGGAGAGGGGTAGTTAGGGAATATTGGTGTGTTCACTAAGAAAAATCCCTCTTTTCAAAAGAGAGGGTGTGCTCACTAGGAAAAGTAGGCTCACTAGGAAAAAATTGTGCCCATCTAGAAATTCCCCAAAAACTTAGCACCATGAGTGAAGTGAATGTTTAGTATGTACACCACTACAATGGAAACAGGATGAGCGAGTGAGGGACACTACAATGGTAATAGGGTGAGAGAGTCAGGGAGATGGTTGTTGAGCTAAGATTTGCGTTTATCTTCATATATATTTGTATTCATTAATAAGAAAGTCACTGTTGAGGCGTACAATTTGATGAGACTTCTATCATTATACATCGGTTTCTCCTGTTTTCGTTTCAAATCAATGATCGGTTGACATTTCAACAGGGCTGGTCCATTGGTCTGTCCTATACAAATTTTTAAGTTAAAAAAAAAAATCAATTTAATTCAAACTTTTAAATAGGATGGATAGAAGGCTGGTCCTTGATTCTGCATATCTTCATCCCTACTTCTAACTCCTCTACTTGTCCCTCCAGGACCAGTCCCGGTTCTAACATCATCCCGTTATCAGTTTCACTTGCAGAGAGCACGAAGAATGTCACTTTTTCCTATAAACATTCGTGTGTGAAAATGTAAAAATTTTCAGAATCGATGTATTCGAGTGTCCCTCCCACTCTTGTGGGATGCTTGGACTTACCAAAGGGAACCAGATTGGCCAATCCAAAATCAGCAACCTTGACAGTACGGTTCTCATCTAGTAGTATGTTTGACGATTTCACATCTCTACGGTATATAGGTGAGACTTGATGAGTAGATAGGAATGTACGTGTGATTTCAATGGCAATTTGACACCTCAATTGTCAGAACGGGCCAAATGTTGGCTCGTAAACTGTCCATTCTCATCCCTAATTCTAGACCATTTTCAAGTACTCAATTGTAATTTTCTGAGTATATTCGCGTGTGCTTGGCTAATGCACAGTGAGTAAAATCTCCCCGTTTGTTTCGAAGTACCTTGGATTGAAGTTTGGTGAGTCATCAATTTCTTAAGAAGCCAGAATGCCAAGGTTGAAACTTCACCTGCAAGTCTTGTTATGATTCTGTAATAGAAAGATTGAGAGAGGAAACTTCTCAAAAGCATGGTAGAATGTATTAAACTGTTATAGAAAGTCATATCGAGTTATTGAAAAAAAAAAAAAAAAAAAAAAAACTAGATGACGTGTACCTGAAAGTCGTTAAGGTACAAAGCGAAAGTACTGATCAGAATGGGAAACAAGAAAAAAAAAGTATGGACTGCCAATATTTGTGGGCCCTGGACTCAAGATGAGACCGATGGTCAGCCACCGGGAAGCTGCGTCCTGCGGGACAAGCGTCAGACAATCCTAGAACCGACTTTATTGGTAACAGCTGGAGAATCAGGCTAAGTCTTAGGCTCGTACATTTGGCCCAACCACCTCATTGGGCCCAAACGACACCCGCTCGGAAACTTCCTGCCGCGTTACTTTTTGTTCGTTTGCGGCCCAGGCCCAGGCCCCAGATGAAAATGACCACGCTAGAGTTGGAAATTGTTTTTTTCGCTTGCAAACGATCTGCTACCGTTAGGGAAATACTATTTGAGGGCTCAATGAGTGACTGTGTAGCAAAAAGGTGTGCTCAAATAGAATTTCCCCTAATATCTAGAATGATGTATATTCTTATCCCAAGTCCAGACATTATAGTTGGAATGATGAATTGACCAATTAAAAGTAAGAATAGTTGGAATTTATAGAGATTCTAGGTTACAAAATTGAAATTTAAAGAAATTTAAAGAAAATCATCCACTATTTGGCTGATCAATTGAGCATCATACACATAGATGCGTAAAAGAAATTTAAAGACATAAATAACATTCAATTAAAATTGAATTTCCAAAAATTATCCCAAAGCTATTCCCCTGTTTCTGTACACAAACAAACTAATCACATCGCTGTATCTCTAAGACTAGACGGAGTAGCTCCACAATGAAATATCATCTACACACTCACTAGTATCTCCCCAACAGTAACTATCGCTGCAAGCGATGGATTCTGACAGCATTGTGTCCCAATACCAGTCTCTACTGATCTCCCACGCAACTGTCAGGTCATTTTTCACTACCGAAGTACTCTGCTTTAGCTGATCAACATCAATGTCCGACATTTCTAACGGCGGCGGCGGTGGTGGCGGTGGCGGCGGCCTGAACATTTCAGCAGCTGCAGCGGCCGCCTGCCGTATATCTTTGTGAGAAGCAGAGTCCGGAACAGCAAGACGCCATGCGGAATCAGCAAAGTTGAGGCACGCGTTGCGTCCCCGAAGCGCCATAGCAGCGACGTCGTGCGCCCGTGCAGCCATCTCGGCCGTAGGGAATGTTCCAAGCCATATCCTGGTCTTCTTGTTCGGCTCCCGCACCTCGCACACCCACCGCTCCCCGTTCCTGCCCCGTCTCCGCACTCCTCTGTAAACGGGATGCCTCGTCTCCTGGAACTTGGTCCGGCCTGCCCGCCGCTTCGGAGGCGCTGAAGAGACGGTGTTGTAGGCGTAGAGCTCCTCGGGAGCAGGAGGGATCTGAGAGTCCATCTGGATTAGATTGGGAGTGGGACGGTGGGGGGTTGGGGTTTATATAGGTTTTTGAAATGGTCGGTGCGCGGACGCGGATTTGCCAGCGTAGGGATAGGGTGGGGACAAGTGTAGATCACTGGATTTGAGTTGGATTGACTAAAAAAGGAAATGGATTAATAGAGACAAAATTGACCGGTTGGGTCGTGGCAGTCAGTACGAGCGAGATACAAAAGCCAAGTCAGATTTGTCGAGGCAAGAGTACAGCGAGCACTAGTGACGTCACAAAGAGAGATGGATATGTCCACGTGTTCCTCGAATGTTCGTTGATGGAGAAGACTTGTTTGGGAGTGAGTGTTGACTACTGTGATTTGTTTGGACCCACGGGGACAGAGGGCTCACTCAGAGGGCAAAGATCTATTACATTTTTTTCTTATCTTCTAAAGAAATGGTGAGTCAGTTGGGGGAGATTCCAAATGCGCACCACATTTGACTTAGTGAGCACCATTACCGCCTATTATGGCTGTGTTTGGATTGATGGAAAAGAAAAGAAAAGGAAAGGAAAAGAAAAAAGGAAAGAAAATGATATGGAAATTAGTTTTTTTTTTTTTTTTATGTTTGGCTAGAAAGAAAATAAAGAAGAAAATCTCAAGGAAATTTTAGAAGAAAGTAGTTTCTTATATTTAGTTGCTCAATAAAAAATTAAAAGGAAAATATAATTCTAATTAAACTATAGAGAATTTTAATATTAATTTACATATTATTGATATAATTTTTAATTTTTAAATAATTAAGCATATAATAACCAAATGGTCAAAACTTTATAAAAATTAAAAATATCTTGGGACTAAAATTACAAGAAAATTTATGCAAAAATTTCTCTCCATTTTTTCTTTTTCTCTCAACTTTCCTTTTCTTTCATTTTCTCTTGGATTTGAGTAAGAAAATAAAAAAGAAAAAAAACTTAATATATTTTCTCTTATTTTCTTTTCCTTTTATTTTCTCTCTAATTTTCCCTCTAACCAAATATTAGAAAGCAACTTTCTATTTCTTTTTCTTTTCTTTTCGTTCATTTTCCCTCAATCTAAATACAGCTTATGTTGTAACTTAATTTATTTACTATAGTATAGGATGTGGTGCGCACTAAGTAAAATGGGGTGCGCATTTAGAAATCGAATCAAGTTGTATTAATTTAAGTATTATTTGCTCGGAACAGGCGGAAACAAGTGTCAGTTAGATTCAGTTCCAAAGAAGGAAGGTGCTTGATGGTCGCCACGCAATGAAATGATCTTATCTTCCTCTTTCTTTCTTTCTATTTTTTTTTGTTTTTTTCCTCACGTTTTTTGTCTGGCAAACAACTGGAGATTAGAATAGGCAGGTTCACAGATCAATTTTTAATCCGTTCTATAAATATATTTTAAACTGGAAAATTAAAATTTTTATTTTTAATTCAAATTTTTAAATAATGTGAATCAAGGATTGATCATTGGACCATTCATTCTCCCCTCAGCGAGAACTAACATTTTCGACATTATTAATACTCAAATATCATGTTTGTATAGAGGGATTAAATGGGATAGGATAACTAGTCTTACTTTAATCTATATTTATTTTGTCAAAGTGAAGTGAGATAAATTATTCTATGAGATTAGCAATCTTTCCAATTTGGAATTAATCCCATCCCACGTTCCTTTCTAAAATCAATAATCCTTTATTTTTAATCCTTTAAATTTAGATGTCACTAGGACATTTTCGTCAGATAATTGATTTCTAAACATATCTATTGTTTTTTTTTTTCAATCAAAACCATCTTAATTCTCTCTTATCACCAATTTGAAGTGGCAAATAACATAATCACGAATCATAATTATTTTCAAATTAATTATCCTATCGATGGTCCAATTAATCCTACCTATTATGTAAAAGCTCTGTCTCGGTAAATCTTGTCATTAGTCACATCATCTTTTTTAGATTGAGAGAGATTTTAAATTCGATTGCAAAGAAGATTCAATATGAATAATATTGTAAAAAACATGTGTCAAAGTTTGACGGGCAAAATAAAACTATTATGCTTTCGTTCTTTCTTTCTCCCTTTTGCTTCTCGAACAAAGGCTTTAGCCCTTCATACCTTGATATTTTCATTTAAAGGATGTCATATCTAATGCAAGTAGTATCTGAAACTTAGGCCTCTTGTTTAGAATTATTGCATATTTATTATTTTTTTTTACTGTTCTAAAGTTTCAGGTACACCCTCCTCCTTTATTCTTTTGGAGGTTGGTTAGCTTAACTCCAGAACCATAATTAAAGAGTATTTGCAACCAAAAAAAAAAAAAACTATTTGTTTGAAATTGAGATTTAGATAAATCTCAATTATCATGAGATTGATATTGAGATAACTCCAAATGAGAGTATTGATAGCTAAATTTCACTCCTCCCTATGTTATCTCTTTTCTTTATTTAACTTGACATGTTGAAAAGTTTCAAAAATTATTCCCACCTGAGGCACGGCTTTTTAAGTAGATTTGATTATTCTCTTGAGCTGCCCGAGATTGAAGTTGGTTTAGAATTGGACTTGGTTGGCTCGAAAGAGTTTCAAGTATAGTAGGTAACTGCCTCATTGCATTGGTTAGTTGGCCTACTTCCAAATGTAGATTGAATATTGCTTGAGAATTGACATTGTATATTTGATCTGTCTTATTGATTCATAGTTTGCATGTGGTTGCTTATCATCGGCATTGAGAAGATAATTTGATGTAACTCTCTTCTGGTCATATCGATCTATGACTCGGTATTGATATTAGTCCAGTACAACATATATTGGCTCTATCTTGTATTTCTATATTTATTCCAAAATTGATTGATATTCGATTTCACCTCCCTTAGATACATCTGACATTCTATCACTCTAAATTAAATTCCAACTTGAGGTTATCATTTTTATAGTTTATCTAATTTATTACAATTTTCGGAGATTTTCTTTTTCCAAGAAAGTCCATTTTTGACGAAAATATCGGTTATTGATCGATAATAATTTTTTCTTAAGGTTTTTTTTTTTTGGGGTATTTACTGGTTTGTCCCTCAAATCTTTAAATATTATGATTTTACCCCCCAAATCTTCATATTTATGAATTTGCCCCCCAAATCTCATAAGTTATAACAATTTTGCCCTCCTTTCTACTTTCCCGTTTATTATTTTTTTTTTTAATTATGAAATGTCAAAACTGCCATTCCCTTTATACTTCTCAACCCGAATAGAGACCCAAATCCTTCGTTCCCAACCCGAAATCCTTCGTTCCCAAATTCTTCGTTCCCAACTAGAAAATAGAGACCCTAACCCTAACCGAGGAGAGGCGATCGGCGAATCGACGAGTCGGCAATAGGGGATCTGTGTGGGGATCGGTGATCGGCGTGGGGATCAAGGGAATCGGCGATTGGCGAGTCGACGAGTCGGGGATCGAGGATCTGTGTGGGGATCAGCATCGGCGATCGGCGTCAGCGATCTTGGGGATCGGCGAATCGGCGATCAGCATGGGGATCAGCGTCGGAGCGGTGGGGATCTTGGTTTATCTCTTTATCATCTTTTTTGGTTTCTGATTTCGTTTCTGTAGTTAGGGTTTTTTTGGTTGTATTATATGCTGCAATCTCCCTTTTGGCCGTGGATAGATATGTTCTGCTGCTGCTCTCTGCAATAGTATTATATCATTTACTACATATAAGAACCAGTTCTTTGTTGTTGATTGTGGTTTGGCATTCCCTTTGGTGAAATTGCTTTACTTTTCTAACGTGTTCGTTTTGTTGCCTGAACAAATGTATAATGGGGATGGCCTTTTTTGTTTTTTTGCCCTACCTTTTTTATGTTACTGTTGCCCTATGCCTGTATAGCCTAAAATCATTTGCACATTCTTTCTAGCTACTTATATAGTAGATATATCAGGAGGTTCCTTGTATATATCTGTTGCCACTTAGTTGTTAGTTCTATGATTAGTATTTTGTGATATGTTTTTTTTTTAATTCCTAGTTTGTATCATAACTTATCATTACTTCACACAAGATAATTTGGTCTGTTCAGTTAGTGGTTTGTATTTTATAATGCATCAATAAATTACTAGTTTGTACTTTTTTTGATAGAAATTATTGTTTTAATTTGTAGAATGGATGCCGGTATTGTTGAAGTAATTCTACGCTACAATGGTTATTGGAAACTAATTCTTAGAACAGGCCGGAAAAAATATGAGTGTGGGAATCAAAAAACAATTAGAGTTGAGGTGAATGATATAACACTGAGGAGTTTTAGACAACAGATTGCCCAGTCCTTCCTACAGCCCGAGGGTATTTACTGAATCTTTCATACACTATCCCAAATACAAACCCTAGGTTATTTGGATCTATCAAAATAAATTTAGATTTTATTCAAGTTTTGAGAGAACATGTCCTGAGAAAGATGTTCTTGGTGCTAGATGAGGGAGATAGAAGAAAAGGAGATAGTGGGGTTGATGATGATAGATTTGTTTCGTGGGATGATATTTTGGTTGAGAAAATAGAAGGAGATCATGTGGATAATGATGGCCTTAGTTGTTATGCAAGGGATGATGGGCGTAGTAATGAGGCTTTGTGTGAACTTGTGGTTATCGAAAATGAAGAAAGAGCTGAGGATGATGCAGATGAAATTTGTTCAGAAGATGGCTACCATTCATTTCATAGTTCAGAATCCGGAGATTCTAATTGTAGTGATGTAGAGAGTAGTGAGGGTCCTATATACTCAACGGATCTCGAAAATCCAGAAATAAGTTTGGGAAAAAAATTCAAAGATAGAGCTTAGCTCAAATTTTATCTTAGACAATATAGCATAAAGTCTAACTTCAATTACAAAACCCAAAAGAGCGATTCACTTCGTTTTGTTGCATGCTGTGTTGAAGAGAATTGCCCGTGGAGAGTTCGGGCTAAAAGATTAAATGATGGGAAGAGTATGGAAATATCAAAAATTGGTGGTAACCACACTTGTGTGGGTGTCAACAAGTGTTTGAACACCCAGGCAAATTCAAGCTGGATTGCACAAACAATTCTAGGGGAGGTAAAGGCAAATCCGAACATATCACCTAGGGAAATCATACACACAATCCATAACAAATACCAATTGAAGTTATCATACCATATGGCTTGGAGAGGCAGAGAGCAGGCAAGGGAGAGTATTTTTGGCAATGTAAACAAAAGTTATGATTATGCAGAGAGTCTACGCTTAGATAAGGAGAAATCCTGGATCTCATGTTGATTTAATGGTTGACTCTGACAGAAGATTTTTGAGGATATTTGTTTGCTTTAAAACTTGCATTGATGGATTTAGATTGGGTTGCAGGCCTCTAATTGGCCTTGATGGTTGCCATCTCAGGGGCAAGTACCTCAGAATGTTGCTCTCTGCTACGGCACTCAATGGAAACAATGGTTTATTTCCTATTGCATTTGCAGTTGTTGAGGGAGAAAGTGGTGATACATGGCACTGGTTTATGAAGAATTTGCAAACAGCATTTCAGGGAGACTTGAATGGAGTATCTTTCATCTTTGATCAAGAGAAGGGGTTACAGGAGGCACTTAGTATATTATTACCCGACAATGAACACAGAGTGTGCATGAGACATTTATGGAAATCTTTTAAGAAGAATTTTTCAGGAGATTTCTTTGAGCAGACCGTGTGGGATGCAGCCAGATCATATATAAGTTTCGAGTATGACATGCATATGGCAAAGTTGAAAGGGATTTTGGAGCCGGCTTGGAAGTATTTGAAAGAAAGGAGGCAAATGTAGTCAAGGAGTCAGTTTTCATGTTCTTTGGGGTGCTGCTAATTAACTAATAACTTGTCAGAATCTTTCAACTCATGGATTTTAGATGTACGAAGCCTACCAACCGTAGACCTGGTTGACAAACTAAGACAGAAAATGATGCTAAAGATGAATACAAGGCAGATTTCTGGGGCAAAGTGGAAAGGAAAATTAGTTTCATATGCTGATAGATACTGTCAGGATATTAGTAAGAAACTTGGTTCTTTTGAAGTGCGCCACACAAGTGAGTTTGAGGCAGAAGTTGAAGATGAAACAACAAGGAGAACTTTAAATATTAGAGTGAAAACTTGTTCGTGTAACCGCTGGCAGTTGTCTGGTTTACCATGCATACATGTAGCTAATTACATTAGTACTATCAGAAATGCTAGGTGGGACCAGTACTATGCTGATTATTTCACAATTCAAAGGTATGTATTTTAAATTCACATTTTAAATTCACATTTTAAATTCATATTTCGTATTCAAGTGATACAAAGAATTCAATTATTGCAGGTACAAGCTTGCATATGCAAAACCAATTGCTCGCTGCCATCAAAGGACCATATTGACAAGGGCTACATAATTGGACCGCCTAATGCAAGGAGACCTAGAGGAAGACCTAAGAAGAAAAGAATACAGCCAAACAGGGGAGATGATAGGTCGGATTCTAGCTTGTCAAAAAGGACTCACAAGTGTGCTAGATGTCAAGGATATGGCCATCACAAAAATACATGCAAGCAGCCACTTCACACTTCTGGGAGTGAAGATGTTGCCTCTTCTATTGGTGCTTCACAAGTTTCTTCAAGGTATGATGTGTAAAAATAAGTTAGAGTTATAATTTATGACTATATTATTATTGTCTATGCGTGTCCATAATAGTGTTGCAACCAGGTCCTGTACTGCAATGTCAAAAAGGAGGAGATTCGAGGTTAATAGGGGTGGGGGTTATTCCCAAGGAGTTCAAAGAGAGTCGGCACCATCTATTACTGCTTCTCTGAGGTTGAAGTATTTCATAGCATATAGTCTACACTTATGCTTATAAATTATACAATACGTTACGTGATTTTTTTATTTACTATAGGGCACAACCCATTAAGAGAAGAGTAAAGGAACTCCCAATCAGAGGAAGGAGTGTACTACATGTACAGCCACATGCACACGAAGATGCACAACCACATGCAGGACAAACTCCGCAGCCACTAACATGGATAGGAAGTTTTGATCAATCATCTCAAACGCAACAATTACAGACAACGCTCCGAGATACAGAATAAAAGCAATATTTGTCCAATATTTGTAATGAGCTTTGTTTATGAATTTGGGCTATCTTTATTTGTCAGGAATTTGGAGAACTTGAGATAATTGATTTGGTGATGAATATTTGTGATATTGTGATATGTTGATGAATTTGGTCTAATTGATGAATTTGTGATATGTTGATGAATTTGCATATTTGTGAATGTTGATGAATTTGTGAATATTTGTGAATATTTGAGATATGTTAATTTGTGAATATTTGTGATATTTGTAAAAAAATTATATTTCCAATACCCAGATCTCTGGACTGAGAACATGTTCTCAGTCCAGACAGGTTCTCTGGTCCAGAGAGAGTATTGGAAATATGATTTTTTTATTGCAGTTAATGTTGAATGATACAATTTGGACCTTAGTAAATTCTATATATTTGATTTTAATTATAAATGTTGGGGAAAAATTGATTTGGAGAACTTGAGAGAATTCATTTGGTGAATTAGAGGAAAACTGCATGAACATGAAAGAGTAAAAAACAATGAAGAAAAGGGGAAGAGAGAAGGAAAAGAGAAGGAGAAGAGAGGAGGAAGAGAGGAGAAATAATGAGGAAAAAGGAGAAGAGAGGAGGAAGAGAGAAGAAGAAGAGAGAAGGAAAATATAAGAGGGGTAAAATGATCAAAAAATTAACTAAGTTAGGGAAAGTTAGAGAGGGGGGCAAAATTATTGTAACTTATGAGATTTGGGGGGCAAATTCATAAATATGAAGATTTGGGGGGTAAAATATAATATTTAAAGATTTGAGGGACAAACCAATAAATACCCCTTTTTTTTATTTTATTTGCAAATAAGAACTTTAAAAATTATTGGTCATGTTTCTCTCACTCATATCTACCTTGAAAATTTTTGAAGATCGCCGAACAAGCAGAAACCGGGAAAATAATTATTTTTCTATTTAAATTATTATTACTAAGCATGGCTTAGTAATAATAATGTAAATAGAAAAATAATTAGAAACATGAGGTGTAAATCTTCGTTCATACAACAAAATCCCCATACCCTCACTTATTCTCATACCTATGCAACTCATCTCGCACAACAAAGTCCCAATCCTCTTCAAGCTATTCTTATCAAAATTCTTTTCCCATCACTCAGCAGCAGCGGACCAGCGACAGGAGCAAGATAGCAAAGAGTAGAGACTGGGTGCTGCAATCCAAAGAGCATCACGGAAAGTAGAGATTCATCTTTTTCAAATACCAATTTTCTCCAATACATGTCATCCATCCAGCAGGACGGAAGCAAAATTAGATTTTGTGGCGGTGAAATTAGAGTAGAAATTAAGGTTAGTTGGGAGACAAATTAAGATGTTTAGACCTCACGTGCAAGCAAATCACACATCATTTTCTCATGAATCATTCGAAAAAGAATGATTTGATAAAAGCAAATCGTATGCTTTTAATTTCATTCATCATCTCTCACTATATAAAATTAAGATTTTACAAACTATATATATTAAAAAATCCCAATGCAACAAGATAATAACAAATCTTTTAAAATGTAACCAAATCTTTAATCCAATCTAATCAAATCTAACTAAATAACTAATCAAACCCACCCTCCTCTGTTTTGAAGTATTCTAAGAAAATTTATAGAGGTAAAAAATCCAATTATCTACTTCAAATATATAGATTTTGCCTGGATTGCCTTTCTATTATCGTCTTGTTGAATCCTGCATTAGTAACTTTTAGTAAAAACAAAATATATTAAAAATAACATTCGAACTCAATTAATTTTGAAAAATTAATATAGGCTGTATATTCAATTATCTACAACTTTTATATATAATTTTTTTTCATAATTCTTACAGAAAATATACGTTTTAGTTTAATTATTATATTGTTACCGTCATGCTGTAATTCTGCAAAACTAAGTCTAAAATATGTTTAAAATAGTAAATAAATTTAAATAATTCTAAATTTTTCTATACCTACATAATTAAATTCTCCACAACTCTCTTTGAACTTCTTTCCATGATTTACAATCGTCCATGATTTACAATCCTAACTATAGGATTTGGAAAGAGGAGAAGTTGGGCTTCCTACGAAAAATCTAATATTTAAAAAATATTAAATTAAATTATTTGGCATTAAAATTTTTACGATAAGTACCAAAGTAGATGGTTTGTGGAATTAAATGGTAACCTGAAATAATTCATTACCACAACTTTAAATTTGTTGCGCAAATAATATGATATAATACATAAACTCGTTCACTTAGTGATTTATACATGGAACATGCACATTGAAAACTTGATTATATACATTGTTAACTATGAGATGCACAGTGACACGTGACTATAAACTTGATATTTGATTTTGAACAGAACTCAAATAACAACAAAGAGAGCATAAATTAGGACCATTCCTAGTGTAATCACCAACCACTTACTTTTGAGTAGTTATGATTAGTTAAAGAGTATTTTGAGTGTAAAGTACACGTGTCGGCTGCAACAAGTGGGCGCCTGATGTTCTCCATTGAACTTTTGAATTGAGCAAATGTGCAGTCCCAACTCATGTAGTTTGCCAAAATGGCATAAGAAAAGCTGGTGTCATATTGAGCAACTCTAGCCACCAACAGGTTTTCTAATGTTCTATGATAAAAGATACAAAGAACAAATTCATATATATCTTGCAAAGAAGCGAATAATCGCAACCGTGCTTAACACATATTTTGCTTGAAGATACCAAGGTTCATCATCTCCAGACTGGTGCTATACAAGTTTCATGGCTTTGTTTATGCCCCTAATCAATATGGCTTATCCCTATCCATTTGTATAGCATCAAGCACAGGTTACTAATTTGTTTAGAAAAATGCTAGAAATAAAATCTTATAAAAACTATGTCAATAGATGTTGAACATGACTTGAAGATGAAAATAAAATTAATTTCAAAGTACAACTTAAGCCAATAATTCAGGAATGATCTGAATATCTGTAAAGATCAAAGAATTCTGCATTTTCTCTGTTTTAGTAGTAGGAATACTAATCACTACTCCTATAGTTTGACTTAGTGCAGTAAGGGTACGAAGGCAAACAATCCAATTCCCTATTGAAGGTGCACAGACCATTACTCCACTTCAGCCAAATAATCATCAATCTCAGCAGGGGTCAATACCCTACAACATGAAATAAAAGGGCAAAATTAAACGATATGACATTTTATAACCAAGTTGCAAGTAAAAGGCAATTTGCTATGGCATTCTCTACATGCAACAACGACAGAGCCTTAATACCATAAATTTTGAAAGTCGAGATCCTATAATGCCCATAAATCTAAAAAGACACTGCTTAGTGCCATTAAATAAGTGTATATCAAGCTACCGTCCCAAAGTCCTGAACTAATGAATAGGCAAAATGCTATATTTCAGAGGCTTTGAGGTGAACAATGAAACTTGGCAGAAGGAACCACTTGTTACGCTTGGAGTTGGGTCTATTATTTCAACACATCATTCTACAGTTTGAAGTTTGAACAAGTTCACCTTGATGTAGATAAGGATAAAAAGATTTATCCCACAACCTATAGTCTAATAATAAGCCAATTGGGAAATTAAGCAAGCTCAGGAGTGACTTGATTCATGGACTGTCAGCAAGGTTACAAACACGGAGAAAAGGTTTCAATAAACACTCAAGGTTTGAGAATACTTCTGAAGGTCCACCCACATGCCAAAATTCATTTAAAGGACTAACACCTCAGAACTATTTCTCCTCTGGTGGTACGTGCATTATTCAGGCACCAGAGCTTTTTGCAGCAGCAACCAGGCGTCAAGGTTTAGCAATTCATCCAACTGCTTGCTTAAAAATATCAAATTATTGATAATATAAGGGTATCCAGGGAAATCTCCTCAAGATAGCAATTCATCCAACTGCTTGCTTAAAAATATCAAATTATTGATGATATAAGGGTATCCAGGGAAATCTCCTCAAGAGCTTGCGACTCCAACAACTGTTTTTAGATTTGAAGAGTATAAGAACCAAGGACTATCTTTTATGTATGATAACTATGACTTGGACAACTATAATGTGTGCAAACAGGTATGACTTTATCCGACCATATCTGGATTTGGAATCGAAATTTTTTGAAAATGGTAAAGATTTTGTTGCCGAACTAAATACAGACACAAATGTTGTTTGCTCACTTCTTTTTTGGCTTAATCCATATCCGAATCTCAATATCAGTGAACATCTTAATGGGATTCAGGTAATAGGTTCTTCTATTAATATTACTTATAGAAAGCTAGTAATGTATTACCATACTTGTATCTATTTTCTTCTTCCGGTTACGAATATGAATATGGATATTTTGCTCACTCGGATATTAAATCTACTATCTATTTATAATTTGCTCACTCGGATCGGATAATTTGTATTTGTTTACATCCCTAAAATTAGCATTATCAGCATTCACATCATAATTTTAAAAGGAGTGGACATGAATATCCAAACCACAACAACAACAACTAAGCCTTTGTTGTTAAATTTGGATATCCATGTCCATCAAAATAGGAATATAGAGTTAAATTTGGATTAGATTATTTGTATTTGTTTACATCCCTAAAAGTTGGTCCATATTTTGAGTCAAGAATCAAATCTAATGTTAAAGTAACCAACAAACGACACTTTATGAAGGCTCATCTTTTTGATAATATATTCGCACTATGTTTTTATATAAATTAGACATAAAATATTAATAACACCACATATCCAAGTGACTTCCACACATTTAGTTATGAAGTTACTCTTTCCAGATTGGAACTGTTTTTGTTTTCGTAGATATCCAAATCAGATTCATTTCTAATTTTCTCAAACTTGATAATGATTTTCACATTTGTTAATGATCTGGATCCGAATTCATATTTGGGTCATAAAAACAAATATGGATATGAATTTAAATATATGTCTGCTCTGTATCTGCTCCATTTACACCACTGACAACTGTACAAGCTGAATGAAGAACCCCTATTGGGATCAGTTTGACCACCATATTATGCCTTTATACATCTGTTTTGCAAAATAATTTAATAATTTATTCTAAGGCAAAACCTGTGTTGCATGAAACAAATAATAAACACTAATAATCTTCAAAATTTCGCTAACAGAGCAAAGGAAAATTTGCAGGCTATTTAGAAGGTTCAACAGGACCCTGTAGAAAAGTATTCAAACTCTAAACTTCAGAGCCATATTGAATGAGTTACAAACAAGAAAACAAACCTGAATTTCCGGTCAGCACCAATGATTCCAATTTCAATGTTCTTGCCTGAGATTTGCCCCTCAAACCTACACAGTTGCAATACAGTTAGCGAGACTGCAATCAATGTAGATTGTGATCAGTGAATACCAACAAACTGCAGGGAAATGGATAAATACCCTTCTTTTAGAGTTAATATTGCAGTGTGAACAGCATCATCCAACTCCATATCATCAGTGTACCTACAAGTGGAAGAAAAATTTAAATTTACTGTTACCAAACAATTTAAATTTACTGTTACCAAACAAAGAAATATGTATGCTTGACATGAAAGAACAAAATCATTCTCAAAGAGATCGGCTAAACAGCAAGGTTTTAGATCTCTGCCAATGCCGAGACATATCTCATGAATATCGTATGAGATTTTGATGAATCAGAGACAATAAAATGATACTAATATTGCAAATATTGCCGATATTTTACCAATGCTACAATACATCTGATATTACTGATATTGCAAACAATCGGCCCACACCAATACCAATATCGAGATTTTAAACCTTGCTCAACAGTAAAAAATGAAACAAAATGAACGGTGGAATTGGGTAGAAGAAGGGCCTAAACAGAATAAATTTCATATCAATTGCAGATTCCTTGAGCACAGAGGAACATAAAAATTTACTATCAACCACCGATACATTCTGCACAAAAATTCATGTATAAAATGGGAGAACAGAAAACTATCACTGAAATGCTCTAAAGGATTAATCACAACCTGATTTGTCCAACTAAAAACTAAAAGCTGATGCAGCGGCAGTGTTGCCTGGGCCAGAAAGCCTAGGCATCTGATGGTTCCACGTTCACATTAAAAGATTACCAAATTAAAATGCAAAAAGAAATATCAATAGGACAAGTTGCACACTCACATTTCACATCATAATTGCCTATGCAACACAGACACATATATGAGATATAGATACAACATGCACACGGACACGATAAAATCCTTAATAAAAGGATGTAGGGTCACAGCAAGCAACACTTTATATTATATATGTATGTATGTATGTATGTGCATGCGTGTATATTTATATATGAAATATCAACTAACATATTATTATTATTATCATGAGATATTCATTTATAAAAAAACAAGTACGTTCCTTTTCTCGGTTGCGTTTTCAAGTTGCTTAATCAAGTAAAAAAAAAAAAGAATATTTCAAACAGCAGAATATATCCAATTCAAATAATAAAAAATTGTTTGGTTAGTCATTTAAGTTTTTTCTGTTAGACTCTATAACCTTATCGGAAGAGTTTATTACAATTTATTGGTACAAAAGAAATTGTGAATACTACGAATGTTATCAATAAATGACTACTTAGTCAGCATACAAGTACTAGTACAAGCAAATATCTAATTAAAAAATAAAACCAGCAGAATTTAGGCTTATTAACATCCATTATCAAAATTCCCCATTTTGCTCAAACAACTACTAGTACAAGAGGTTAACTATATCTAGATGTCAAATCAAATTACGTTACACCTAAAAGATTTCAGATGAAATAATATGAAATATGAATAATAGAAAATAAATTGACCGTGTCATCGCGTGTTTCGTATTGACCACGAGTTCGATACAGATGTTTCATATTGACGGTACGTCGGACATGCCAAATTTGGTCCAATATGTATGGGGCATGTGCCCTGCATGAATCGTTTCTAATACGTGACGAGCATGAATACGAAGCCAGATTTGGTGTGTTCATTCTTCATAAATTATTACAAATTGAACATCAAGGTTCTCACTTATTTTTCGTTTGAAGAATAAAGGAAAAAAAAAGTGACAGCCTTGATGGATAATCAAGTCACAAAGTAGTGCATCATCCATCATTAGCTTATTAACTTAAAGTGAATGTCTGCCAACCCCAGTGTATCACTTCATTCTAGTTTTAAATGTAACAAAATATATTAGAGATATCAGATACATATCCTGTTCCTTAGGTTGGTGTCCAGCATGGATGTTTAAAAAAAGCAAAAGCCTGTAGAAGTGGGATGCAGTTCTGTGCAAGGGGCATTGCACACAATTTCGTAGAATCGGTATAGTTCATGTGCTCAAGGCATGGACGGCTAAGATTAAATGCAACTATACTTCCTTTATGCCTAATTTTTCTCTCCTATCCAAGCTAAGTAACTGCAATTTAAATAGAAATTAAACTTATCTCACACATCTTTTTGAACAGAGGTCTTAGCAGAAAATAGAAAAAAGGATTAAATAAAACTCTGAACAGTATGAAAGTGTCCTGCTATGAAAATTGGATATTTCAAATTAGAGACATTAATTCTAATCGTTAATTATTATATCTTTTTAAAGATTATCTAGGATTGATCTAGAGGTTTATAGTGAAATTAGTCTTTTTTTTCTTTTTCAAAGAAATTCGAATATAAAATTACATTTTGTAAGAACAAAGAATATGGTGTTTGCAGTTTCCGAACTTTAGTAATATCTAGCAAGCCTATTTTTGGATCGAGAGAACAAGTAGGCATAAAAAGGAGGACATATAGTTGCTTTCTCCCTAGTCATCCATGCCTTGAGCACATTTAAGGGTAGACAAACCAATTCTACCAAATTGTATGCAAGGCCCCTTGCACAGGAATCACACCCTTACACATGGGAATATCAAAAAGAATTGATAATGATGAATTCAATAGCCTACTCATAGTCAGGAAAATGTAACTCCCTGTACAGTTCTCTAAAGCCTCTGAAACAAAAATTTATAGGGACTAATGTCTCACAAGTTTAGACATAAAGTTTCAGTACAGCCATGAACAGCATTGTAATGACTTGAAAAGAACTATAATAAAGCATTAATTGCAGGCAGATATCCCAGATTTGATTACCTCTTCTCGAGAAATGTTTTTGCATTAGAAACATTCTTCCCCATTGCCGAAGCTTTCCATGAGAAGTATGATCCAGACGGGTCAACCTATAAAAAAGAATAAGTATTTTAGAAAGGATGACTTGCAGTGTAGTTTCAAACCTACTATCATGTTCAGACTTGTAGCTTCCAATAAGAGAAAGGTAAGGGCCTAATTGATTATCAAATACCTTTAGCAACAGAAAACCAAATCTAAATAAAAAAGGCAAGATGCTACAGGATTAAGAATCTAATCTGCTGCACATGCCTACCGGTCAAGAAAATTAGTTATGCACAAGTGTACTACTAGTTTTTAAGTGTTCATGAATATGCCAGGGCACCAGCCCTAAAGAAATAAGAAAAAACAGGCATTGATCTTAAACTACTGAAAGGACAAACTTGTCTCACACAAAACTAATGAATAGCAGAAAAATGAAATGCAGAATCAATATACCTGAAATAGTTGTGGGCCATTATCATCATACCCAGCTATAAGCAAAGAAACTCCAAAAGGCCTCACACCACTACAAAAGACAACGAATAAAAAATTTACATAAAAAGAGACAACTCCAGCTTTAAGTAGAACAGCTTTAAGTAGAAAGAAGAGGAAACAAACATACCAATGTTAGTAACTAAATCATTAGTTAGAATTTGAAACATTAATTAAAGAAGCTTATTGTAACAACAGCTTTGCAGTATGACACTTGAGTGCTGGAAGGTTCTAATCATTGTCTAAATTTTTTGATCCACTCCCTTGACAAATTCAATGAGGAGGTAACTAACAAAGTTAGAATCCAATTGACCCCCAATTTAACCAACAATATTTGTTGCTTTTGAGTTTAACAATGAATGGTTTTACATAGATGACGTCTCCTGCAGAATATAGATAAGGAGTTCGATATCAAACTCTATTTGAGGCATTTCAAGTGCAGTTATTTTTTGAAGATTCCTATTTATGTCTTCAAACACTAATAATTGTGTCAAAATAGATAAACAAGCCATGCATCCAACAAAAAATAATATAAAAAGTTTATGTATGTCACCCCTCTCCAGTGGATGTGTTCCCAAGAGTACCCATAAAAGGGAACCTCTCTTTAGCCATTTCATTTCATTTCGGGCTAATGTGAAAGCGCGTTTCTCTCTATGAGAACAGTATGTTTCAAGGTGTGAGGAGTGAGCATATGGATAGAAGTAAACAGGAATTAATTCTAACTCCACATGAGGGGGAAAAAAGTAAAAGGTCTCGATAAGAAAATAATCTTATTTGCACACTATACATTGCTAACATCAGGAAATAGAGCAATGGCAAATTTTGAGTAACAGGCAAAATATTCAGCCAGCTTTTTAACAGGGAAGTAAACAACCACCTAATCAATAATCACTCATATTCAAAAAGATTTCACTACTTATGGTCCTTACCGTACGGTCGGGGTTGTTTCCCTCTCGACTTTGGATCTTAGCACCCAATGCAGTCTGTATGTAGAAATGACAACAGCCTATATTCATTGTTTCCCTATGGTTTCTTGTTCATGCTAGCCATTAGTGGAAATCAGAGTTTCACTGGTTGTTTAACATGAGGCAATAAAATCGTTGTTTTGGCTATTCCCTTTGATTTTCCTGGTCTCACGGACTCGCTTTCTGTCTCAATTGAAGTTTTGGGATCAATTGATTATGAAAGTGAGTGTCGGTTAAGGTTGGTAGTACCTCTAACTGTCCCTATCTCTAAAGGGGCTTATATGACTGGTGTCACTAACTTAACCGCTTACCGGCTTTCCTTATCATTTAGATCTCAAACAAATGCATTTTTCATTCTCATATTTTTAAGGATGGATGACAGTTGGTTTCACCAGACATCTCTGGAATGCAAATTTCGTATGCCAGATCTTCAATTAAATATCTTCTTTGCTCGAAAGGGTTCGGAAAACTGGCTTTGACAATCACCAGAGGCCATGCCCTTGTTATGCAACACACCAACAAAAAACCTGGGTTCCGTTATGCCCTGTTTTCTAAGGCGGCTATTTTGCACGGTTTAATTCATTTTCTGATCCAATTCATCTGATAACGTACAAATATGAGTAGCAGGATGGATGGTAAATTATTTGCATGTAGTCTTTTTCGACATGACCTAGACTCCTTTTCAAGCCCCGAAACAGGAAATTATATTTTAGGAAATTATATTTTAGTAGCAGGATGGATGGTAAATTACTTTGCATGGGTAAATCAATCATTTGTCCTTGGGAATCTGACATTAATCTACTCATACCTACCAATTGACGTAATTGAAATGCAAAGTTGCCCCTTTATTATGGGGTTTTACGCACAAGGGAGATGCACAGAGGAAGAGAACAAACTTCATATATCCATTTTCTACTCAATCAAGAAACAAGATAGGGCATGATTCTAGTTCATCTCCATTTTAGTAACACTCTTCCTCAAGTAAGGCAGCCGATTAGTTATTGAAGGGTTTGTGCGAATAACGGACTAGTAAATATTACTCATTTTAAACTTTCCCACGATGATCTAATATCTTTTCAAGAAAATGAGGCAAGAACCTGCTTAAGAGAAACGAGGCGCTTTTAAGCCCGTCAAAAGAATTCTGTAATTGGCAAATTTTGTACCGACACATAAGATCAAATTAGAATAACCTTTGTTTTATAATACTAATCTCATGTTAGGGGAAAAAAAAAAACAATACTAGTTTGTTCATATCGAAGTCAAAATGTCATGCTATTATTACATGAAAGTAAGGATTATTCCCGTACCGAATCTCAAATGGCAATGCGCAATTGCGCATTGACTTATTCTATCTCTCCTCTAGCTTATTACATCTTTGTGTCATAGCAGGACGGCTCTCTCTTCTAATAAAATGATGGTATACTTGATGAAGCAATAAAATATATTTCCATTCCATTAATTTATGAATTTACGTACTTATTCGAGACTGAAAATGTGATCCCACTTAAACCTATCTTTATTTTGTTTTAATGCAATTTTCTACAGCAAACCATGCCATCCTATCTTGTCTAGAATATTCCGTTGTCTAGGGAAATTTGGATGTATGTTCACTGTTCTGCATTGCAGAAAAGCTAGGTTCACCTGCTCGCAAACTAGCCATCAAGGTTATACGCAAGACCCTCTCTTGCTTGCAGTTACCTTGGGTTAAGAATTTGTCACCATTAATACATAGAGGCCAGACATAGTGTTGACAGGTGGCCGTAACGAATCATTAATGGCCTTGCCATGCTCAGCAATCAATCCCATTTGATGGAAAAGGCTTATAGCCAACCATCATGATAATGATAAATGATAACAACGCTACAAGAGAGGAAAACTAAAATTTGATAATGCATGTACAGATAGCAAGTAATCACAGGTTTACCTTTACATAAAGGATTATCTTTAAGATTGTTTTGAAAATAAATAACAAACAATAAGCATACCCAGATTGAGTGAACTCCTGCATAACAGCTGCAGTTTCCCTTACAAGTTGTGTTACAGGAATTGGTTCCTGCATTCATGGAGAGTCATGAAAATCAGATCGCTTAGAGGACGAAAGATCTTGAAACAGACACGTATTTGATTAATCCAAGACCTTTGCAAATCCCTATATCGTGTACTTGGAGTCAAAATGTCTATAAAGAGAAATAGAGTCAATGGATTTCATAAATATCTGGACCAAACTTGTTGTCAAGGGTAATATATAGAAACACCAAGGTAACATCAAAACAATCCTTGCATTTGACATAGCTTTGGGCTCCTCCATTTCTACTATATCATTTGAAGAACTTTACCATTTGATGAACAGACATCCAAGTCAACTGCCTTTTTGGACATGAAAAGATACCAAGTGCACAACATAAAGAAATCAAATTGAATCATCTGGTTTGTATAAGAGCCAGTATGATATATGATAATGTATAGTTCCAGTGGCATATTTGTGTTCTATGAAAAGATAACATCTATCCAACAAAACCCCATTGGAAAACAAAACGGATAGGCCCATAATCCAAAATGCTTGAAGATTATAATCTAACATCTAATATTGAAGATCAATAAATGCAAATCGAAACTTTTGTTCAATAAATGCAAATCGAAACTTTTGACAACAAATGATAAAACTGAATTTGATGATCAGAGATGAAGCAGGATGCAACTTGGAGAGACTCAAAGAATAGTTGCATGGAAACTTGAAATATGATACAGAAAAAGTGTGGACCCAGGATGCGATGTCATTTTTGTGTAAGGGCCATTATTGTACATCCCAGTCATAATTCAAGAAGCAGGACAATGTTTACCAGAAATCTTCACAAGGAACATATTCTTCAAGGAAAAAGGTTGACAAGTTAAAGGCAACAACTAGTACCACGTATAGTATGTACATGTGCGACGTAGACTGTAGTTATTTGAGTATAGCTACATGATATATCTATACCCAAATAACCAGCAGCAGGATAAGATAACTCCCAAGAATTGGCCTTGGTAGAGTGAAAATTATAAGGGTTTAATTCTCACAAAAAGCTTTACAAGATTCGTCTCAAGGCGCACCACAAGGGAGAAATTTTAAGAAAAAGATGGGAAATGAGAACTTACTTTATATAGTCTATAATATTGCTGTGCTTGTTTTCGGCTTTTCCTCACTAAAACACGGGAATCTGGGCCCATCCCGCTGAAACAATAATATAAAATAAATGAAGACATTAAAATAGAAACTGGAAAGCCATAAAAACAAACACAGGTGAAATCGACAAAAAGGTTGAAACCACAAACATCAACAAAGCTTAGTAATGATGAAATGAGATATTAAAGAAAAGAAACATCAAACATCATGACTAAATCATCATTATTGTTGGTCTTATCCCCTTATCGTTATTCTCTTTTCATGGTGTGATGGCTCTTTTTTTTACTTTTTTAATTTTGGGATTGGTTGTGGGCAGGTGAGTGGGTTGAATTTGTTTTTTTTTTCTCCCTTTTTTTTTTTTATTTGTTGTGGGGGGGGGGGGGGGGGGGGGGGGGGGGGGGGGGGGCTCGGTGTGGAAGCGTGAATGGGTTGGCTTTTTTTCTTTTTGGGGTTGAGCCTGGTTTTGGGTGATACATAGATAACCTTTTATGTCATGATAATTATATCAAGCAGTAGCTACTTTAGTCAGTTCAAACTTCCTTATTGCATGTGTGCTTCCCCAAAGGCACACACAATAACGAGATGCAGATATAGATTAGTAGAATACTTTATAAATTTAATGATTTTTTCACTTCTACAGATCCATACAACCTTCATGCACTTAAAATATCCTAAACTGCTATGGGGATACCATCAACTAAGTTTGAACAGCTTCAGTTAAACTTGTTCTTTGATAAGAATCGTTACAGCCTCTTTTAAGGTTCCTGCACTAAATGAAATTCAGTGGAGACCATGGAGATGATATCTTCATCCATAGAATCCCAAGTGCCTGGATTAATCAAATGTTCAAATCTGTCTGAACTACTCACTCTGGAGCTGCAGAGGAGGGTATGGGTGTTGTAGAACTCTCTAGTATTTCACAGTATTAGAAGTTAGGCAACTGCAGCATGTTCCTAAAGCACAATTGAGTAGACATACACCAACTCCAGTCTTTTTTGAGATGCCAACTATTTCCTGCATCTGTTCTACATCCTCCTACAAAGATGGATACAGTTCCCAAAAGCAAATTTATCATCTTCGCTGTCTTTTAAACTCTTGTGCAGTCCAGAAGAACTTTGCAAGGTTTCTCCTCCTTGCGTAATTTAAATGCCATAGTCACTTCTCCTACCCTCCAACCAGCATAAAAGGTTGTGTGGGAAAACCCCTTTCTAGACCATGGTTTCCATGACCAAAAACTTAGCACCAAAAGGATTGATGTCAGCTCGAGAGCCCATCAAAAGATTTAGACAAACACATGGAGCCTTATTGATAAGAAGTTATATTCATTTGCTTCATAAGAACATTTCAGTTCACCACAGTGTTAACTCTTTACTGGTAATTTATCATAATTTACTGATATCTTCACCATTTCACCACAGTGAGTACAGCCAGCACAAATACAAAGAATCAATGATAAATGTTCAAGACCAGGCTATGTCCTTTGTTCATAAAAAATAATTAATCAGAATCTAGAAGATACATTAATCAAATTTAAGTAATCAAATTATAGTTCATATCTCATGCCATGTTTTAACAGCTAAATATTACTGGTGGGTATTTCTTAGGGTGTCTAATGCCTAGCCAATTGTACGGAAAAGTACCTGTAAACTACTCCAATATTTGTTGTCATAAGTTGAATTTTTTGTACCTGGAACAAAAAATACTTTGTCAAAAATTTTTTACATTCTCAAAAGAGTGATGTGGTAGTGCAACATGCTATTTAAACAGAAATATCTATCTACCCATTAAGCCCAAAAGCAAATATGTATTTTTAACTCAAACTGTAAAAAAAACAAAAAACAAAATCACCTTGGGAAAAGAAAGATAAATGATGCAATCATATATTAAATCAAAAGATATGTCAGTTGGCAAGGAGATGAGCACTTCACGGAAAGCTGGATAAGCAACTAGAAGGTTTTATTCATACTGATCAATTAAAAAAAAATGCAAAGAAGTAATGTTTCCATCAGGAACAGAGAAGGACGTTGATGATTCAAATAAAATATGGATATTTAAGTAAATACACACCATCATCAGAATGACTGCAATAAAAACAATTTTAAGCACAACAAAAAGGCAGATAAAAACCAACTAAGAATGGTGTTCAAAACAGGGGGGGAAAGTAGAAAATAAACTGCAAAAGTCAAACTACGCTAGTTGCTGTAAAACGATTTCAATAAATTGCCAAATTACCACAACAGGATAATAGAAGAAAAAGAAAAAAGCAATATCTGTGTGCTTACAGATGTCTCATCCACTAAAATGGAAGGCAATTTCTTCTCCGTTGCGATAACAACACCATTAGCAGCTGTCATCAGCAAAAACACAGCAGTATGAATAAATACATTAATGAGAAATTCGTCACATATAATGATATTTTAAAAAAACATAGGAAATAAATAAAACTCATCTTAGGGTGGCATAAAACCATTAACATAATCAACAAAAACATAGATAGCATGAATACACAAATAAGAATACTTAAGAATACTCACACACACACACACACATGCACACCATGTGTGCATGCACGCACGCTCGCACATACATACATATCGCGCGCACATACATATATATCTATAGAGTTATATATTGTATGTTGAAAATTATTAAACAATTAAAACAATAATGACAATTATTTATGTGCAATAATCACAATTTAGAAACTATGTGCCATGAGTTACTTTGCAAAGTGTTGAATTCACCCGCAAAAAAACCAAGAGACTGAGAAGATTGAGAAAAGGGAAATCCTATTGAAGTATTATAATAAAGAAAATGAATTCAAGGTTATTAAGGGAATGTGAAGATTTTGAAGAATATTACTATGTTGTTAACTTGTTATAGCCCCTCACTCTCCTAAGATAAAAGGGGAGAAAGATGGGTGACTTTCAAAATGGCTCAAGATCTTAAAATTTTGTCATACTGAGTTTGGATTGATTTTTATTTGCAAATAGGCTTGAATAGAAAAATATCCAAATGCACAGTTGCACGTAAAAGTAGATATGGGGTTGCATAATCCACATAGACCCGAGTATGCAGGATTCTCACATATTATGTGTGTACAACCCAAATCGGTTGTGAAGGCGCATACTTTTACATGGTTGCAAAAGTGGCCTTGCAAACCTTTTTTACAACACTGAGCCTAACAAATAAATAAAAATCATCTCATGACGCATGAGCATAATCTCCAACAACTAATCAAATTTAAGTACTTTGACTACATGATTCGTATATATCTCAACCTAGCCCCATATAGAATATAAGGCCCCTCCCACTTTCAAGATAAAGATACATATGCATATAATCACTTGGACCAACAAGCGCAAAGTTGACACAAATTAACTATTGCACCTAAAATCTAGGCCCAAGCCCTACTATAAGTAATAACAGTTGGCTTAAGCCACCTCTAAGCGGATCAGACTAATGCGGTCCTAGAATAAGCTCGGCTCAATTTCGATCCCCGATAATCACACTATCCCATGTAAGTCCAGAAATGAAGCTTGATTAATACAATCACAATAACCTAGATGGGAAAAAGTTTGTGATTTAGCATCAATCTAACGTAATTTGTGGGAGTCCATCAATATGGTAGAATGACATACATGGATTCCAAAACATGAAATATCCTTAATCATACATGAGCAACAAAAGGTGAATCCATGAAATATCACTTTGATTCAATAACATGTGGAGGGTTAATAAGCAAAGAATGCACATTGGATAGTAACAGTGCTTGGGAAACAAGGCTCAGTCATAAATTGCAAACAACACAATCATCCAAAGCACCTTAACCTCTCCTTGCAAAAATCCTTAACTCATACAATTATGTCTTTCCGTCTTCCTTATCTCATAAAAGTCCCTCTTCTATTCCTCTCCACAAAATGGTTCATTCTTATTGTGTCCTGTATTTTGGAGCGAAGAGTTCACTGTCGGCTAACCTTTATCTTGTAAAGGTTCAATTTCTAACAATCATAACTCATCTATATATCTCCTTCATACGAATATATACATGTATTTTGTTGCTGTTTGAAGTTATATATAATGTGGTTTTTGTTGTCATCTTCTTCATGGTGGCAATTAACCCTCATCACTTTCCCAAAGTGGTTCCTGCTGTCAGCTTCTTCATTATGGTAATTAACCCCGATGACTTTGCTTAATTCTTAGCATTTATTATTATTTTAATTCCACCTTGAACCATCTATTCCAGTTGGTTTCGTGTAATAACTACTTTACTCTGTGTCACATTGAGTCTCATAAATTCATTTATCTGAAATTATCACAACCTTGATTTATACTTAACCAACCTTCTAAGGTTTAGTTGTTGTTGTAGTATGTCGATGTTGTTGTTGTAGTATGTCGATGTTGATTTATACTTAACCAATACTTGGGATAAAAGGCTTAGTTGTTGTTGTTGTTGTTGTTGTAACCTTCTAAGGTTTGTTGCAGTAGTATGTCGATGTGATGTTCTATCAAGCATGCATGTACATCTTATATAAACTATGCTTTGCACGATTAAAATACAAAAATTAGAGCCCGTCTAATTGTAAAAATGAGCTTAAAGAAGATTACTGGTTGATGTCTACATATGAAGCTTAAAGAAGATTACTGGTTGATGTCTACATACGAAGAGTGAACAATGAGAAGAAAAAGATAAGAATGTAAGAAATATCAAGGAGTGAAACAATGAACAAAGCAAGAAGAGATGCGTCATCAACACAAACACACACCTCATTCATCATAATTCCCCATTTCTCAATAAAATTCAGCTTTCTTACATGGATTCGTTGATGAATCTTGAAAAACATTAACTGAATTGAACAGAATATTACATAATAATCCTCCATTGTACGATTAGGAATGTATCTCTGATAATCTTTATTAAAAAAAATTCACAAAGGTCTCTGATCTGATATGGCGTATAAGTGCAATAACTTTTTACTTTTTTTTTGCACTTATACCCCCTATCGAGGGTCTCTCTATGAAAAAATTCCATAACAGGATATCAGTGATACATGTCCAATAGTGCAAGGATAGTTATTATAATTAATCGTTTTTTAAAATTAACTATAGTTTAACATAAATATGCACCCCATCATCTTACGTAACCTAAATCCCATTCAGCAGCATCAATAGGTCGCAACGACTTTCCAATGCAAGAGCCTAAATGTATCAGAACACAGTACTATACTTTACATGCAAGGTAGCCTAGCCACTGATCGAGATTCCAAACCAGGATTGGCTTAACACATGTACCAGAGCGGTCAGATCAGAAATTACAGCAGATTACAATAATGAGGTTCACAGAAACAACAGGTCAACTATTATGACTACAACGACGTATACCTATATTAAGATAATGAATATATGACTCCAAAAGAAATTACAATGTACGTGCAGAGACAACAAAAATTTCTTCATAAGTTCCAATTGGGCAACAATTTGGTGAGCAAATGAAGAAGGAGAAAGCTTATTAAAGAAAGCTACACAATAAAGCATGAGATAATAATTTCGTAAAAAGATCCTAGACCTCTAGATTAACAAAGCAAATGTTGTAGATACTACCGTCAAAACTCCAAGTTTTTGGGTGGCCTGAGATTTATAATATGACGGTTGATGACCACTAATCTGAACCAATAATAAATTTCAAGCAACTTAGAGGGTTTGGAGAAATTTCAATATATGAAGATATGGAGCACTCTAATATCAAAATAAGGCAAATCTTAGGGTCTAATATCAACAAAAAAATTCTTAAGATTAATATATGTTAGTGAATAATATCCAGGTAATGCTTGCAAAGATATCCATTAAACTCGAATTGAGTTGTAATGCCTTATTCTCCTCGGACTTATATGCCTCTAATTGACTCCTACATCACTTGCATCATTCTAGGAAAGCCGAGTTTATTGCCCAATGACCATCAATCTTCTAACTTGTTAGGCTTTCAAAACTTCATTCATGATTCCATTCCTCACCCATTACTTTAAGCAAACCAAAAAAATGATCTTTTAGCATATTTCTAAGATCAATTCTGTTGCCACCATTGTTGTCAATTCTTAACGGTCTCTGTCTACCTGAGCCCAACTTATTATGCTCATAATCCATGCTAATGTACACTTTCATCAGGTTTGCGTAATGTTGCTCATAAAGAAAATCCATGGCCCAACAAAGACATTACAGATGACTTATCCACAATCCTAAGTAGGTTCAATATACTTCATAAGTATTAGAATTGCATAGGTTATACCCACACTTCCTAATGACATCATAAGCTTTGTGGCAAGGATTCAAACATTTCTATATCCAATAATGAAATAGATAATACTCTTCTACCAAAAGTTTCTAAAAAGATCCGCTCCCTTAACCGTTGCGCCAAAGAGATCAATCATAGTTATTTTTAGTACAACAGTGGGTATTTTCCCCCCACACTCGATTAAATAGTGTTTTATGAAGCATAGCATACAAAGATAGGTTGGGTTTCTTAGTAAGGAGAAGACCATAAATAGATGTAAAAATAAACAAATATATAAGATTGCCTAAAGAGAACCACTAAAACAATTATAAAATACACAGTGATAGCTTGAATCCAAAGCAACCACTAGGACAAGTTGCTTGATAAGAGACAATGCAAACCCTTCACTTCAATCCTGTCAAATCGGCTGAGATAAACATTGTACTTCAAAATTGAAATTTGAAATTTAAATTCAATTTTTTGTTAAATCACATAGCTGTTTTTAGTTATCACCATTTAGTTGAGCTGCAATGGTTCTGCCATAGTTAACACCACGATTCCTACTTTTGCTCGCCCTATTACTCCTCGTTCCCCTTCCACCGCTCTCCTATTTTCGATCTACTTCTCCGTTCTTGCCTAATGCAAGCCAGCATCTGACCATCTATTTAGTTATCGATGTCAAATCAAATGACGCCATCCATAACTTTTGTCCCGAGTATGACTCGAGCTTGGCACACAGGTAAGGAAGCCAAGTAGCACGATAAGCCCCACCTCCAGCTGCATGTGATGAACCCCTCTAATCTCTACCAAAAATTTCAATACCCAACAAGAGCATGATCGCAACCCAAGGCTCTTGCTTGTAATTTTTGACATTCCTAAAAGGGCTCATGTTATGTCGCTGCTAGCATTTCTTGCAACCCAAGCTCCTACAGCGAACTTCCTTTTATGCAACAATTGTTCACTATATGACTCCAAATCTGGTTGGGCCTTGGATTATGCTCTCCCCGTCCCGACTTACATTAAACTGCCTATTGTGCAACAACCATTACTGCATGGCCCTAAATCTGGTTGTGCCTTGGCAGCCAGCTTCTTACCACTCCAACTCTCTCAAGCACGTCTACGAACATAACATCGACCACCTCCAATCTGGTTGAGACTCTCCCTAGTTTTAGATGCTAGGAATTTTGGATGTTAGAGAATTACTGTTAGGGAAGGCTGATCAAAACTATCAGACAGAATTAAAAAGTTCGAGGAAACAAAAACAAGAGCTTATGAATAGTTTATTTTTAGAGATCATTTATGGTTGCTGAGTAAATGCTAAATTTGTTAATTAGTTAGCACAATACAAAACTCTAATAAATTATTGTTTCCAGCTTTAACGAGTATTTCACAGGGCTAAAATTCCAAATTGGGTCATTTATCAACTTTGCTTTAACATACAGGTTATCGATCATTGTCCCATACCAATCACCATTTTTCATCTCAATCAATCAGTAAAATTTGGTGCTCAAGAATGCTTTTAAGATAAGGAACCTATCTCAAAAACGATAAAAAACATATATACATAAATACATGGGTATTAGATTATCTTGCTAATGGTTCTCTTAGCCATCATACAACATGGAGCGCATGGAGTGCACTTTCAAGTATACAGTGCACCGCATTTATATACTCTACAAGAGCAAAATCCTTAAGAACATACACAACATTTGGAATTAATAATGAGACTATTAACTCTCTTAATCAACCCCTAAACTTATCACAACTTCCTCCTTCCAAGTACTTGACAATTGTTGAGCTTAAACAATCCCAAAATTTTGAATTTTTACTTATCCATGATTTAAGTTGTTGATGGGGGCATCGACTGATTGAAGCACAACAGTGATGGATCAGTGCTCCAAAGTCAGGACCTTTAATCAAAAGTCATTGTATACTTGTCTCTCAAATTTAATCTAAAGCCCCACATCAACAGAAATTTCCTAAAAAAACATGATTTATTCGCCTAATGACATTGACATCAAAATTGGGGCCACAGGTTCCTGATCAATACAATCTACTGAAACCAACACTAAAAAAAATTTACATATCAAATTTGTAGCATTGGCTATACTCTAGATGTCCATAAAAAAACAACTTTTTATATCCAGTTTGCATCATTTGATATACTCTAGATGTACAGATCCAAAGAAGATGCAGAGCACTCAGTATTGACAGTCTGACCCTATATACCAACCACAAACTTAGCAAAACCTTCTCCAGAATTCCAATTTTTTTTTAGCTTAAAGAACCCCCGAAAATTGTTTTTTTTTTTTTTTTTTTTCTTGACCAAGGTTTGAGTTACTGATGAGGGCATCCATAGGTTGAGGGCAAACAGGCTCCAAAAGTCGGATCCTCTAATCAAAAGCCATTGTGCGTGTCCCCAAAATCTGACTAAAGCCCTAATCAACACAAATTCCTAAAGAAGCAGCACTTATTTTGCCTAATCACATGGAGATGAAAATTGAGCACTCTAATTCTTTATCGACACAATCAACTGAAATCGATTCCATCTATTCGCATACCTTTGATCCCGAGCGAAGTTTGGCCGGATCCTACGGCGGTGAGCGCGTGCTCGATCTGGACGAGCTTGCCAGAGGGGCTGCCGGGGGCGATCAGATCCGAAAAAAGAAAGAGAACTAGGGTTAGACCTTTAAACGAGATCAGATATTGAAATAAACGGGAAGTTGAGGAACTGAACCTGAAGGTGGTGAGAGAGAAAGAGTACTGGCTATCCCCCATGGCGTTTGTTTGTTTTTTTTTTGTTTTTTTTTTAAGGGTTTTGTGAAAAGACCGAGCAGAGAAGAGGAAAAGGAGAAAAGATGAGCCCCCTGTGCAAGAAAAAGAGCTGGGCAGTTTATTTAAGGGGAAATTCCAAGCGACCACACCACTTGACTTACCAATCGTCATTTTGCTTTGCTAAGTGAGCACATACTCATTTTTAAAGGATTTTTAAATATCGGTCGCTTAAATATTTAAAAATTCCCCCAAATACTTTAAGTTAATTCATTTTAGCCTCTCTGAGTAACTTCCGTTATGCTAGTTAAATTTTTAGTCTGAATTTCCTGTTATACTTTTGGAAGCCTCTTCTTATTAAGTTCAATTCTCCATTCTTTTTCTCTCTCTATTTCCTCCAGTTAATTTCTCTCTTTCTTTCTTTTTTTTTCCTTTCTCTAATCCTATATCTCTCATCTTATGAAGTATGACTTTTTTAAATAGCAAGTTCTCTACAAAATGACTTAAATTAAAACTAATTTAGAATATATCAGTCATTTTCTCTACCTCTTAAATATTTATTATTTATTTGAACTCAATAGCTAACAGAGAAACTAAAGTGAAGTAATTTAAATGATTTGGGACTAAAATCAAAATATGAAGATTTTAGAAAGTAAAGTCTAATTTTTAAAGAATTAAAGGACTGATATGTAAAAATCTCTTTTTTAAAAATAGGGTTTTTCCGTGACCATCCTCTTCTTCCAATATATCTCTTTTCAAGTCCTTATCTGCTTTCTCATCCTCCTCTCTCAAATTCCAGTCCCTTTAAGAGGATCGTCAATGTAATTTTTTTTATTCCTACTTTCTTTTTCATTTAATTTTTAAAACTTTTCTTATATAATGAAAAGAAATTGGACATCAATTTAGGATTAGATTAGAAATTGAATTATTTTCGTATTTCATATATTTGTTATCTTCTATTGATAAATTGTTTAAATTAATTTACATAGAAAAAAATTTAATGAATGGATTTAATAAATTGATTCAGAAGGGAATGGAGTTTGGGGTTTAGAGTTTAAAAGCATAAATTTAATTTGGAAATATATGGTTTTGTGTGTATGCTCAGAGAGAAAGACTAAACGTGTTGGGGAAGAGGAGAATGGGGTGAAAGGCAACTTTATCTTAAAAAAATCTAGCTTATAATTTTTTACAACGAAATTCAGAACAAGCACACCACTTGACTTAGCGAGCATCATTTGCTTAGTGAGCACAACCTTTTTTAATAAAGAGATAATTGTTTTTAGCGAGCATGCACATTCTTCCAATTTTAACCTCTCAAACCCACATTTCCCTTTTTTCCCCACCCGTATCCTCTTAAATCATCGTTATCCCCACTTGCTCTCTCATGCTCGCCCACCTATAGGTCAGCCATTCACTTAAACCGAATGCCTATAAGCCAGCTCTACATTTCTCTCACCAAACACACCCTCCACACCTCCCTGACATTGTTCCCAACACTCTCATCATAGTATACACCAAGCATGAGGACCTCACAAAGTACATTCAATATGTTCAACACAATACTCGAACGAGACTAGATCTCCTGAATTCGTTATCACCGCACTCTCAGTGTTCGATAAAATACCTGAATGGGACCGAAATGATGGGTAATTTTATCAAAAAAAAGTGCCTAACTTATAATTCTTTACAATTTAGGGTGGGGTGCTCACTATGTTAAGTTGTGTGCTCACTTAGAACTCCCCTTCTTTACAACTGAAATGTGGTTCTTAATGTGCGCAAGCCCGGACGAATTATACTACGCCTGGATTGCAAGTCCGGACAGGAAAATTTTTGGATTATCAACTTGAAGTCACTGTCTGGAGTGTATACCCCAGACAATATTAATTCCGTCCGGAAGTGCATCGTGGACATTGTTTATTCTATCCTGAATGTTGCCTCCGGACAATGTTATACACATTTTAGATTTCCTAATGAATATTTTTTTATGCTAAGGTGAATACAATACGAAGCAACCATACTTAAAACATCATTAAAACATAATATAATTTTGAATGACAATGTGAATTTAAGTTTTACTTATAACATCATTTAATAAAACAAGGATTCCAACGACAATATGAATTCAAACCATAATTACAAACAATAGTAAAACAAAATTTATACAAATTATCGTTTCCATATCAAAGTTTTCGATCAATATAATCTAAAAATAATATAGCATTTAATTACGGACCTTCAAATTATGACTCTAATCTTAAAAGAAAATTATCTAATGTCTACGAGTCTCCAAACATATTGTTACTGCAATAGAGTACTGACACCTTCGACCTCTCTTAGACGTTCAAAGGTAGATATGCCATTTTATTTGGATGAATGTAATTTTAAAGGAGAATCTTCGGTCTCTTCCAGAGCCTTTAGAAAGGTATATATGTCCATTTTATCTGGATAAATGCGATTTTGAAGGAGAACCTTTGACTTCTCCCAAAACCTTCAAAAGGTAGATATGCCATTTTATTTGCCTTCCTTCGTTCGGGCCATTGGAGAAACCATAACTGTCACGCCCCGCTCCCGATATACGGTATACAAGCACGTGTAACAGGTATCGGCAACATATTCAGTTTGAATATGCTAAAACCTCAATAAATTTGCCACAATAATACTCAGTAATTACGATAGAAAAATTCAACAAAAGTCTGACTTTTCATTTATTGGAATGAAGTTTAGATACAATTGAAACAAAATATAATAAAATTAAACAAAAGGAAGAAGGGAATCTCTAATCCGTTATGGAGTTTTAATATGATGTTTAAAGTACAGCAGATCCTGCATCAGTTTTGGCGTGTCCATCGGTAAATCTGAGCATGCACACCCAGGTCGTCGATTGCGACCAAAATAAAAAAACGCAGAAAGAATATGAAATATAGCAGTTATATCCAAACATAATAATAACACAAGTTTTAGAAAATATGGAATGAGATGTCTGTAAAATGATGTCAATTAATTTAGATTATCTTAATATTATTTTAACGAAGTCAACTTTATAACAGAGATATTTTTGTCTAGGATGTCATGTAATTGGAAAAGCTAATTGATGGGATACCACTGTTTTGATTGTTTCCTGTACAGACCCAGGAAATGGTCACAGGATTGTCCGGTGCTGAGTCGGACCTGCCGTCAGGCAAACAGGAATTATAGTCAGGTATGATCCAGCAAATCATCACGCACCCATGGTGTGCGAAATATTCAGTTGTACAACTTAACAAGTTTACAACCGAAACAGAGTATATTTCCATCATTCAGTTTCTCTCCCAACCCAGTGTCATTTAGGTATAGTACAGTATATTGATTATATCAGGTACAATATTTCAATTGGATGTAACAACATGATTTATAGAGTCCATTCACTTTATACTTTATTCAATAAATCACAATTAACTATATTTAAGAGTCACTGATTCGAGACATCATAGAGATATCAGCCATGCAATTATATGGATGCTGGGAAGTTTTCCGTGCGTTGCACGTTCCTTAATTAGAGAACCAGCATACAAAATAACTTTTCTAGACACCGACACAAAATGATATCACGAACAATATTTTTTCGTGAATATAACTTTTATGTGATTTATCAAATTTGTATATATGATTATTCTAAAATCTAACTATACTATGTAATTTAAATTTAATGACAATTGATAATAGATTTTTGATGAAAAAAACATAATAAGTAATTGATAAATTCCTACAGAATAACAAATCAATTTACACAAAATAAATAACATGATTGAAACATGTACATAAAATAGCATGATTAGTGAGTCCAAAAATGAACTCACCTGGATTTTATATCCCGATGTTGCTCAATGGAGTAATCTACACATTAAAAATATTCTAAGAATATTAAAAACATATTAATATGAATTTAGATGATTTTTAGGGATTTTTCTAATATTTATAACATACTCAAAAATTGATTTTAGTATTAAGCGGGTCTGAAATTAGGAAATAGGTTTGGCTCCATTTTATTGGGCTTATAAGATGATGGATGTTTTTTTTTAGGTTATTAGGATTATTGAGTAATTAAAGAGCTAACCTATGATTCATTAAAATAATTTAACTTAAGAAGAAAAAGAAAGATAATATCTAACCTCTTGTCAAAAGGTGAGAACCTAAAATGTGGAAAGAGATGGAAGGATATGCTCTTCTCCGGTGAAGTAGTGATGGCTCCAGCGGCGGTTCCTTCGGCGTGATGAGAGGAAGAGAGAAATTTTAGAGAATGAGTGTAGATTGAATTTAGAAAATATGTTAGGTTTATATAGTGTTGGATTTAGGAGTTATAGAATGTGAAGGGTTTTGGGAGTTATAGAATTTAAAGGGTTTGAGGTGTTATGGAATTTCAAGAGTTTGAGGGGCTTATGGAATTTGAAAGGTTTTAGATTAATTTTGAAGGATTTAGAATATGAAAGGTTTTAGTTTAATTAGGGAGTTTAATTTTGAGAATTAAAGATGGGAGTTTCATTATTGAAATAATGGAGAAGATGAAGAGTTTGGAGGTTGGAGAAGATGAAAGGTTTAGGAGGTGAAAGAAAATGAAAGGTGTAAGAGTTATGGAAAAATATAAAATGTTATATTTATTATTTGTTTATTTTTATTTATTTATTTATAGCTATAAAAGATGAAGGGTTATTACAATAACAATCGAGGCTAATTTCGTTAGGCTCTTTAGCAATATAGGACTTTACTAATATCGATACCTTAACCCCTACAAGTAGATAAGTATAAATATTTAGCATACAAGTGAGAAATAAGACAAATAAGTCAATATATTATCATGAGCCTATTCTTTTAAAACTCTTTTCAAATCTCAATTATAGTGCTAGTATCAGTAATGTATTATATTTAAAAGGTGCTTACACTCTGGAGTTATTATCCATTTTTCGTTCAAAGTAGCCATGTGAAATCTTTCAAAGGAAAGCATTTCAATTATTATCTTGATACATATATGATTTCTTTCAAACACATGGATTTTTCAACTCAATTGTTCAAATATCACTTGAATTTCACTTTTGGATTTGCAATTTTATATCAAAATTAAATCCCACCAAATAGAGCTAAAGAAAAAAAGCTACAATTTTAGCCCCAAAACATTCTTTAGAGTACAAAATGCCCTAAAACTTAAAAATTTCTAGATAGAGGAAGATGGGAAACATGCTTGTGTGGATACTGACGATGATGAGCGACTACCTCCATGACTGAGATGGCTTCCTCAAGAGCTTGCACCGAGCGGCGATCGATGCCTGTGAAGACAGGGATTGGAGAGGTCTGGTTCACCGCTGAGAGCGTCGGGGATTCGTGAGCGAGAGGAGTTAGAGGACTTTTTGAGGATGAGAAGGTGTGCTCACTTGAAAACTCTTGGTGGGCTCACTAAGAAAATGGGCTCACTAGAAAATGGTGCGTTCCTTGAGAAACGCCCCGACTTAGGCTCTTTTTTCAGAAAGCCCCTTCTCAAAGTCTTATATTAGTTCGGCTCAGGATTTTTACTGTGGAACTAGGAGTGGCTCTCGAACTAGCTGGGTCATTTTTAAAATTAATTTAACCCCTTAAATTTATCATATTGCACTTGTAATTTCAAAATCTAAAAATTTCATGACCACCTCTCCTCACACAACTTGCTTGCAACCCACAAAAGAGACTACAAGATGCGCCCATCTAACTATATTACTAAGCAAAAAGGTGTGAGAAACTTTTCAATTTAAAAATTCAATAAATTTAAAAAAAGGAGGAAATTCGGATGGAGTATCGTTATTTTTGGAGAATTTTAAAATTTTTATAAAAAATAAATAGAAACAAGAAACGTATATCTAACTTCCCCCAAAAATAGGAACCACTACTAGAATAAAATTTAAAAAAAAAATCAAAAATAGGAACCACTACTAAAATAAAATAAAAAAATAAAAAAAAATGGTTTCCCTAATTATTAGGAACAAGTTTTAATAACTAATACCTCACATCTCTATCATCTCTCTCTAATAAATATTTACTTTCATAGGTTTCTATCAAATGTCTTTCAATCAATTACAATAATATCATATTCTCATATGCATTGAGATTTATATATAAATACAAAGTAAGTAATCTTTTTTAATGTTTAAAGTACTTAATTGTTGATTTTCATCTCTAATTTTATAGTGAAATAATTTATTATGCTAAATTTTAACTTTGTAGGTGTCGTTGAAAATATTTTATTTGAGCAAAATAACAAAACTTTGGAAAGATAATCGGAGATATTAACCAAGTAAATGTCTTATACCCAAAATTTCTTTTGCAATTTTATATTATCTTACTTCCATGAGAAATTCAATTTTTGTTCTTTTACTAGCGTAAGAGACATGCATTATAGATGAACATTTTTATAATTGTTATTATATTATTCATTTTTTTCCTTTAATACTTTTAACAAGTTTTAATTTTATTTAAAAAATTAACATGCATGAATTTTTTTGTATCTATTAAAATATTATTATTTTGAATCTTTTTTAGTATTCTTCAAGCATATTTGCAAAAGAAATTTCGTACGAACATTTGCTAAAATTTTTTTTTAATATTTCTTATATGGTCTTTTATTATACGACTTAGGCATTACAATTATGAAGCAATATTATTTATGTTTTTTATAATTCTCCATTCTCCATATATAGCAAACATTCGGTTTTTATCATGCTTTCTTTGTTCCAAATCTATTTTTATTCATTCTACTTATGGATTCCACATGTTTTAATAAATATCTTTTTTGTCCAATAATAATTTTAACATCTTGTAATTTTTTATTTTTAATATGCTTATTCTAATTTAAAAAATTAATAAGCACATAAGTAATATTCAATTGTATATCTATTCTCAAAATCTTAAACTTTATTTATTAATTTTTTCCTCTTCTTTTCTCTTTTTTTTTTTTAATATAAATCTCGATATGGAAGAGTTTGTGTGTATGTGAAAGAGGAATCTAAAAAAAGATAGAAAGACGTGTCTATCATCAAATGATAATCTTAAACATACAAGATTTCAAACTTTAATTATTTTAATGTTTATTGTAACTATGAGTTTATGGCGAACATATAATTTAATTTAAGTCATAATAGATGATAGAAAAGAAATTACAAAAAAATGCAAAGAATGATTTCTTATATTTTTTTTCTCCTTTTTCACTCTTCTCATAACACAAGAGACATGCATTATCGTTAAAATATTTTATAGTTTTATTATGACTAATTTTAATTTTAATTTTCGATTTTGAATCAATTTATTTTTTTAACCAAAATCTTCTTAATAATATTGAACATGGATATCAATATTGATAAAAAAAAATTTAATTTTTTTTTATGTATTTTCATCATATTATTTGTACATACAAGATACGAGACAAATTATTTAATAATATAATTTATCTTTTCTTTCTCTCTTGATTATAAATTTATCTACAAAGAGGGAGAGAAAGAAATATACTAAAAACTGTAAAATTTATGGCATATATTAAAAAAATATTCTATTTGTCCTTTGTCTATTAAATTTTTTTTAAAATAAATTATAATAATCAATTTATTGGTAGTTCTCTCCTCAACTCTCTCTAAATTTCTTTACTATTATCTTTTATTTTAATTTTTTATTAAGAAAAATATTATTAAGGAAAAATTCTTTTTCATTATTCTAATATTTTTATACTCTACATAGAATTTTAAAATATAGATAATATCTTTTTTTAAATATTATTTGCATAATTTAGTCAAAAAGATTTTTTTTCACACTTTTTATTTAAAAAAGTTATTTATCTTATTTTCAAAATAAATGATGTAATTTATTTAAATAAGAAAGGAAAATCCAAGAAATAAAAGTATTGAGAATAGTGAAAAGAAATACGTTTCAATGCAAAAATCATTAACAACCAACATATTTAATTTTCCTTTCTTACTATATTATTAGGCAAAACCCTTCTAGAAAACTGGGATCTTAAAAGTAAAAAAATTAATATAAAATTATAGTAATAACTTATTAACAAAGTTATATTTCCATCTTACATTTTATCTTCTTTTAGATTCAAGATAAAATTATAGTAATACATTAATGATAATGTTATATTTTCATATTACAATTCAATTTTATATATTAAATTTGTAATTTTTGGGTAAAATGTTAGGAGATTAAATCCTACTTACAATAATTAAAGAGAGAATTGTGTTAAGAATGACATTTTCCTTTCCAAAAATCACCTTTCAATATTTTTAATAAAATAAACCATTAGTATAGACAAATAATAACAGAACAAATTTCGCTCCACCTTTCATCAAAATAAAAAAAATATAAATATTTACATGCATTTGGGTGGGTTTCCCACTTGGATGCTAGCTAGAAGAGAGAAAACAATAAGAGATTCCAAGTTTAAAATTGGACTATATTTTTAACTTAATAAAATAATTGTTTTGAATATGTATTTTGAATTTTCTTATTATTGAAAACATATAATATATTATACATTTAGATTGAATTATTTTCACATAAAATATTATACATTTACATTCGTTACCCAAATATTTCCAAGCATTTTGCGCAGATTTCCCACTTGTATTTTTCTAAGTGAACTCCAAAAGTTAGAGCAAAAAATAATTCCCCTCCATAACTTTTAACTTTTGGGCTCCCTAAAAAAATCATGGGCGCCATATAGTAACTCTCCCCACAAAAACTTCAGACCGCTAAAATCAATTCTATCATCCCAAACCTTTTCCCTCTCTCTCAAGCCATGCAAACCCTAATCTCTTCTCCCTTTCCTGCCACTAGACCCCGCCTCAAACCCTCCCCCCTCGGATCCAAGAACCCGAACCCGAACCCGGTGCGGATCTCGATCCGCCCTCCTCCACCTGGATTCGACTACCGAGATCTCTCGGAGATTCTGGAGGAATCTCGGTCGGCGGCGGCGGAGTTGGGGCCGGACCTGGCTGATCTGGTGGAGGACGGGAGCTTGGTGCTGGTTCAGAAGAAGCGGTTCGGGCCGGTACCTGAATGGAGGAGGGAGTTCGTGGAGCCCAAGGGGATATGGCTGGTGGGGACCTCCCACGTATCGGAGCAGTCGCCGGTTATCGTAGATCGGGTCGTGCGTTCTGTGAGGCCTGATAACGTAGTGGTCGAGCTCTGCAGGAGCAGGCAAGTATGATGTTTTGATTCACTAAAGTATTAGCTTGAGCTGCTTTTGTTGCCCTAACTTTGAATATTTATCTAAGGTATTGGGAGTTCTAACTTTTGTTACATAATTGATGATACTTGCAAATATCCCTAGGATTCGAGTAGTGACACGTGTGTTATTATCCGGTTGCATCTGGTTTGGCAATATGAGCGAAGTTTCCATTAGTGGTGTAGGCTACCACTAGATATAGACACTAAAAATAAATACAAGATTCCAATAAGAAGTATCAAGTGCAGAAAGTTGACAAAAATCAATGCCTAGCAAAATATAGAGAAAATCTTTAGTTTCAAAGTCTAGAGAAATTCTCGACAACTCATCTAGTCACACTGAGGGGAATAACATGACTGGTGTAGCTAGGCAAATCATACCTGTTGATGGCCGAGGGTTTGCTGAAAATCCTATACTCCCTAGATGGAGTTATTCTTTTTGCCAGCGATGCATATTAAATCCTTTCCTACTGAGCTAAAATTAAATCTCTGATAAGAAGATATTATTCTAAGCTCTTATAGAAAAGATCAAGATCCATCTATCAAGTTAATATTATCTTTGATGATCAAAATTAATCTATCAAGCTAACTTGAAAATCAAGTTATTAACTTCACATCATCTCTCTGATGATTGAAAATCAATTCATCGAGGTAATGTCGTACATTTGATGATTGAAAAATAGTGCATCAAGTTTGAAAATCAAGTGCATAAAGTTTTATTTATGCATAATATTTCTCCAAATGGTTCAACATAATAGTAGAAGAAGTTCAAAGTAATTTGGATTGAAATCAAATTCATTTTAAAAACTTTGAACGGGTGCTTGCGGAGAGTAAAAAAAAAAAACGTAATTGAAAATCAAGTGCAGAATGGTGACTTAGCTAGCCAAAGACTAAAACTCATATAATAGTACAAAAGAAAATTTAGAGTCCAGAGCGGATGAAAAGGATCTAAGAGTCAAGTGGGAGCTATGATTGAAAGCTCAATGCAAAACTTGCTCTTTTGACCTCCAAATAGTGGACAACGCCGCTACTAACAGTCAAACTGCATTAAAACCTAGTTAACTTTGGTGGGAAGACGTCGGTGCACTTGTATCGTCTCTTCGTCAAATCTCCAAGAACTTTGCTTTGAGCATATCTCCATTAACACAATTGTCTTGATGTTTTGGCTTGTAATTTCATTTTTATTGTAAAGGAGTTCTTCCTCTTTTTTTAATCAATTTTTAAACCAATTGAAGATATTGTAAGTCTTGTTATTTCTTAGTTTCATGAGATTTGCAAACAATCAAATTTCAACGGAAGTGAAGATATTGTTTTAGTGCTTGTAGCAATATATATATAAATATAAAATATATTATATATATATATATTTCTTGTGTGTAAGAGATGTATGGGCTGTGTATGTCATATAGAGAGGAGTTATAATGAGGGATAGGTAGAGAGATGTTTTGATATTTTCTTGTGACATTGTTCTTGTATAACAGATCTCATTTTTCCTCGTGAATATATGTTAAGTTTGGTCAGTCGAACCATATTATGTTTGGTTTTCTTTTTCTTGTGTGTTTGTTTCTCTTGTGATTTCGTAGTGATTTGAGATCTGTTTCTCTTGTGATTTCGTAGTGATTTGAGATCTGAGTTGGGATTTTCGTACCTCAATACATCTATAAAGAAAAATACATACTGTACATCACTATATTTCCACCATGTAATGAAAAAGCCAAATCTATCATATTGAAGTACTATATCGTATCTCGTTCATATAGTCAGCCAACGATCTTTGATAAACTTGTCAACATTGACTCGCTGATCACTGTCGATCACTATCAGTTAGTATAAAACCTACTTTAGATAATTGATTTGGTCCAGTTTACATTCACGAATGCGTTTAAAATGCTGATAAACATGAAATTCTACTTTTGGATCATCCAAATTCGACAATGATTTGCCAATCTACACTCCAATCAACCTCGATCGTCAATCGAATAATACAAATCATTCTTTCAACCACTCTTTTCGTATTTGGAGTTTGGAGTTTTACCAAAACCACTTTCTGCTCCTTCATTACGGATACATTTCATGAATCCAAAAGATTTAATGTTTCATGTTTCATGCAACACATAACACCAATAATTTTCTCTTCTGTCATTTATGATAGATATTAGAATTTGATAGACAACTTATGTTCTCGAGCCTCATACTTTGATATGTGAGCTGCTCCTGGTTTTAATCTGAACTGAAGTCCCATTAGTACTCTGTCACTCATTGCCTCATGGAGAGAATCGTTGAAGTCTTGCCACTTTGATAATCTTGCTTGCCCTGGTTCTTGAGAGCTAGATCTCGCCATCGAGCACCATCAATAGACTGTAGGAAGGTAATTGGCTGCAAAGAGCTAGCTGGTCCAAGCTAGTAGGAGCTATTGGAAGGTAGGTTTGTAGAGGAGGTGGAGGTGACTTAGGAATGCTAAATCTAGGTATTATGGTCGTTGAACCATAAGTTAAAGTCTGGAGTATGCGCGTGGCTGCAAGGTAGTGCGGCCGTAAGGCTTAGAAGGGAGATGTAGGAGGCACATTTAGCTCACGGTAGGCTGTCACTTGTACTTTGAGGGAGATCTGGTTTTCAAACAATCAAATTTCAACGGAAGTGAAGATATTGTTTTAGTGCTTGTAGCTATATATATATATAAATATAAAATATTATATATATGTATATTTCTTGTGTGTAAGAGATATATGGGCTGTGTATGTCATATAGAGAGGAGTTATAATGAGGGATAGGCAGAGAGATGTTTTGATATCTTCTTGTGGCATTGTTCTTGTATAACAGATCTCATTTTTCCTCGTGAATGTATGTTGAGTTTGGTCAGTTGAACCATATTATGTTTGGTTTTCTTCTTGTGTGTTTGTTTCTCTTATGATTTCATAGTGATTTGACATCCGAGTTGGGATTTTCGTATCTCAATACATCTTTAAAGAAAAATACATACTGTACTTCACATATTTCCACTATGTAATGAAAAAGCCAAATCTATCATATTGAAGCACTATATCGTATCTCGTTCATATAGTTAGCCAACGATCTTTGATAAACTTGTCAACATTGACTCGCTGATCACTGTTGATCACTATCAGTTAGTATAAAACCTACTTTAGATAATTGATTTGGTCCAGTTTACATCCACGATTGCGTTTAAAATACTGATAAACATGAATTTCTACTTCTGGATCATCCAAATTTGACAATGATTTGCCAATCTACACTCCAATCAACCTCGATCGTCAATCGAATAATACAAATTTTTCACATTCTTTCAACCACTCTTTTCGTATTTGGAGTTTGGAGTTTTACCAAAACCACTTTCTGCTCCTTCATTACGGATACATTTCATGAATCCAAAAGATTTAATATTTCATGTTTCATGCAACACAACACAATAATTTTCTCTTCTGTCATTTATGATAGCTATTAGAATTTGATAGACAACTTATGTTCTCGAGCCTCATACTTTGATATGTGAGCTGCTCCTGGTTTTAATCTGAACTGAAGTCCCATTAGTGCTCTGTCACTCATTGCCTCATGGAGAGAATCGTTGAAGTCTTGCCACTTTGATAATCTTGCTTGCCTTGGTTCTTGAGAGCTAGATCTCGCCATTGAGCACCATCAATAGACTGTAGGAAGGTAATTGGCTGCAAAGAGCTAGCTGGTCCAAGCTAGTAGGAGCTATTGGAAGGTAGGTTTGTAGAGGAGGTGGAGGTGACTTAGGAATACTAAATCTAGGTATTATGGTCGTCGAATCATAAGTCCAAGTCTGGAGTATGTGCGTGGCTGCAAGGTAGTGCGGCCGTAAGGCTTAGAAGGGAGATGTAGGAGGCACATTTAGCTCACGGTAGGCTGTCACTTGTACTTTGAGGGAGATCTGGTTTTCAAGAACAAAGGCAAGCAAAATTTCGAAGAAGCGAGACTTTGACAGTGCTATGTGTGACGGCGAGTGGTGAAACTCTAGTGGGACTCGACACAGATGAAATATGGAGGAGCGACACATAGATCAAGCAGATTAAAGTCACTAGTCCTATGTGCTAGTTGTCATACATGATGGAAGAGTAATTATTGGTGTTAAGTTACGTGCTAAACACAAGCAAGGTTTTGTATTCATGTCATGCTATTCACGTGAAGAGGTGGAAGGTGGTTTGGTGTAAAGCTCCAAACCAACATGAAATGAGTGGCTATAAGTATGTGAAACTAAAAAGTTTGTGATCAACGATGGTTGATCAAAATACAGACCGGTAAGTTAGTGTCGGGTTCGGGTGATCTAGGATCGAGCTCTATATTTGTTAGTATTATGGAATCAGTGGTGTATGCGGATTGGACAAAATCTACTATTTAATGTATATTTTGTATCGATCAACAGTATCGACAGTGATCGGAGAGGTCGTTATTGACCGAGTTGATCAGAGGTTAATGTTACTGATTGTAAGAATAAGGTATGGTGTAGCGCTTCATTATGATGACTGTGTGGTGCTTCATTATAATGGATGCACTTGCTACATTACATGATGGAAACATGGTGATGTATAGTCATTGGTGCTTGTATTAAAAGTTGGTTATGATTTTGAACTAAGATGGAGTAGAACGTAGCGCTCACACTAGTCCGATACAAGATATGTGACCATAAGTGCTTAGGTGGTCCAAATGTTTGACTGTGATGTAGCATGTTGTAGTAATTAAGTGCATTCGATGGAGAATGTGGTGAGCAATTACGAGCATTCGGTGGAGAGCATGGTGTAGTAATCGTTAATGCTTAAGGAGCTTGGTATATTGATATATCAATGCTCATGAGGCAACATGATTTAATGGTCATGAGTGGTCAGGTATTGGAGATGTTAAGTGTGTTTTCCCGAAAGGTGGAATAAGACACATGTGCATTATATATGAGAACTAACAGTGTATCTCCAAGTGTTTGGACTTTGGACTCAAGCCAATATAGGAATTTTTGGGTTTGTGCCTCGTTTGTGATTGCAATTGGTTTGGCAATAACTCGAGTTTCATCAACGATGTGGGTTACCATTAGTGAGGGTAGTGCATGATTGCTTGTATTACTATATATATATATATATATATATATTTGGCTTGTGTAATAAGTGAGAAGAGTGGTAGGACGAGGATAGGTGATGCTTGGATCTCTTCTTTTAACTTTTTTACCATATAATGTGTCTTTTTCATTGTGCCTCATGGAGTAGGCCGGCTGAACCATGTTCTTTTGTAGTTCTTCTTGCTTGTATGTTTGTTTGTTCTTTTGATCTGGATGTTGTAATCTCATGGTGATTCAAGATTGCAGTCAGAGGTTTGTATCCTAACACTTGAGATTTGGATATACGCTTGAATATGCCGATACCAATCCAATCTAGAAATGTTGGCAATGTGTTGTGCCTACTAAATAGAGTTTAAGCATTTGCTGAAGGGTAACATAACTGAAATTGCCATGGTTTTGTATTAGTAGATTGTGTTGGAAATAAGCCGAACCCTGATTAGTTACCCAAGTTAAATCTTTGATCGACATACGTTGGAATTGAATTTAGAACCTTCCCTGTAGGAGCAGGGAGTGTTATCAATGTGCTAACCTGTTTTCACTAATTTATAAGCAAGTAGCCTAATTAATTACCCGAGTTAAATCTTATGATTAACATTATTGGAAATCGAACCTAGAACTATCCTTATGGAGCAAGGGAAATTATAGGCTGGGTTTACCCGCTTTCACTCGACGATGAGACTAGAAAAATGGTTTTGTTATTAGTTGATGGGACTGGAGAAATGATTGCCTCGAAACTAGAAAGAGAAGTCCTAAAAATCTAAATTATTTTGAAGCAAGGATGGAACAACTTATATATATTGTTAAGTTCAGCAGTTCTATGGTTATAAAGGGTGAACTGTACGTTCATATTGTTAACCAAGCAATACCTAGGGATGACCTTTTGCTTAATCATTCATCACATTGAGGTCGAGGAAGATTTTGTTTATATGTTCAAAGTACTTATATATCCATTGAATGAAATTGAAGTGTGAACTTTATAAGCTGATGCAAAAGATCATGCTTTATGAGCCATAATTTTGCTAAGAAAAACCATGTAGAATGTTGAGATGATGACTGAGAATATGCAAAACTCTAGAATAAGAAACTAGTGCATGCATAAGAAGTTAGAACTAGCTTCAATTTTGGACAAAAAAAGGGAGAATCATTGCGATGGTTTGATGGCATTTAAAGCGGAGACCAATAACTGTATCAATTAGGAGACTAGGAATAATGACAGACCTAAAGAACCATGGATAAAGTCAATTCAAATGGATATGGTAGTTGTTTTCCTGTGCAGAATGTGGTTCTTTTTAGAGTTGACAGCTGTATGGCATTGTGTATCCCTTAAAGACTTAAGAGGCTTGTCGTTTTGGTGATGTTTTCTAAAAAATAGAGCTTGAGGGTTGGATGATAAGGAATTTGAGTTTCAATTAATTAACATCTTACAGAGTCTTTATCCCAAATTCAAATACCAAACTCCTTTTTCTTCCATTTAGTTCTGTACGGTACAGTTTCCTCCCATATTCTAAGGAAGCATACTCCGTTGCATTGACAACAGCTCTTCTTAACTTTTGGGTGATACTGGTTTGAGCCCCTTCATAACAACCCCCAACTATCATTAGCCTACTCTCAGAGATTAGCAAGCAACAGCTATGTATTAGACTGAATTCTGTTCCATTTTCCCCTGTCCATCTTGCCCCTATGTTCTTTTAAGCTGTAATCTACAACTAGTAGTAGTACTAATAACCTAATATGGTGATCTCTAAAGTCTGTCTTGTCAGCGAAGTACTGATTAGTCATTGACATTGGTGAATGGTATATTAGTTCTAATTTTATGTGTTGGTAAAATAGAAATTCAATCGACCTTGCTATTTATCTTTGTATGCTTTATTTTCACTAATGACTTGCTTTCTACTGGCATTACTCAAGTATTTTTACAAACCGTGCTTGTTTGATTTTTATTTTTTATTTAGTTTTTTATTTTTTGATTTCTTTTAAGCTTTCAAAATTTTCTACCTGTCTTTGGCCTAATGTGTATAAATGCAGAGTTCATTTTCAGAGCTGGAATTATGTATACATCCAATGAAGCTGGGGTTGCCCCAGAACTAAAATCGAACATGTTCTCCTTAAGCGGTTCAAAATTTTTTGGAGCCATCAACCGGAGCATAAATTTGGGTAAGTTCTTATGAGTTCACATGCACTTTTTACGATAATGCAAGTTTAATTCTTTAACCCGTGAGTTCTTTTGTAGAGGAAAATAAAAATAAAAATCATAATTTGCACCTTCAAGATGGATGCAGTTTGTTGAACCAAACGTGGCTGAATTCTTCTTTCTTAGAGTCTAGTTTACTCCTGAATCTCAGGGAAACTTTGTTTCATACAGTATACTTACTAGGATCAACATCTGAAGCAAAGGCAGAAATCGAATCCTGGACCAAATGTTGTTTCCTAAGAGACAGGTCATTCGATCTGAGCCTTGCCTATTGTAATATGTCGCCATATTAACATCTAGTTCTCTGTTTCTCTTTCAATCCACCTGTATCTAATGGGCTTAAGGTTGGATATCCATGAGATCAACCAAATTCATTCTCAAGGGAAATGTCCAAGATCCCAGTATCTAACAGAGAGAAAGCATGTACAGGCAGACAAGACATAAGGCTTTACATGGACCCACAATTTGCTTATGTCCACCTAAAAATGGATAACTTTATGAAGGGTATCACATGGTTTCTTCTCTCTTTGAGATCTCTCACCTTCCGCTTGATAGAGTATACGGGACTGCACCTCTGTAAGTTCATTGCTTGCTTGCTCTAAGATGCATCTGCATTTTGTGAGCCTTCTTTACATAAACATAGCAATATGAACCAATCAGTAGTTGTAAAAGCTGTCTTGATAAAAATATATTGTTTTTAATAACTCCCTTTTGCATCTCAATAACTCCCTTTTGCATCTCAACGGGGAAAATTAGGTGGTGGTGCAGAAGACCTCTATTTTTCTTGCTTTACATCTTAACAACCATCCACGGAGTTGTGTCATATTTTGAAAGAGCTGCTATTATTGTTCTCATGAAAGTATCCTTGGGGTTTCTGTGAAATATTAATTTGATTGATTAATCTTTCTCCGTATTTTGCTAAGAAAAAATATGCCACACTTCTGTACTTTTACATGATAAAAAGGAAGGCATGCGCCTATTATGCAACTCACTATGTCTAATGTGTGACGCTTGCTTGAAAATCAAGTATATTATAGTTTGTTGGCTCAAGGGCATTTCTTAAAAGAAATGAAATTGATTTGTTGACTTCATTATTCACCTTGCCAAATTTCATGTAACTGCAAATTCTCCTTCCAGATATAAGTTTGATATCGAGCTCCTGGGTCCATTTATAATTTAGGGGCAATCCACTGGCTCTAAGATGTCCTAAAAATCCTTGTTAAAATCTATTTATATTTCCTAGTGTCAATTGATCAGCAATAGGAATTAGACTGAAGTTAAGGCCTAAGTTCAGCTAGTTCCTTCAAAATGAAAAAGGTGGCAAAAAGTTACGCTGTAGGGTCCAAGTGTAGTATTTTTATTTTCAGAAATTATAAAGGTTTGATATCTCGCCACCACCTAGAGAGAGTTTCTGTTCAGGAACACCCTGTTCCGCTCTAGCAGTAGGGGTCTGTGCATAAATTTTTCAAAAAAAAATGGCAAATTTACTCTTGGACATCTACACCTTAACTCTTCCTTTTTTATGTGTTGGAATCAGGATTGAGGGCTAACTCCAGCCTATTCCTGTTGCCAAACACCACGTTTAGGTGGCATAACTCTTGATGGGACGTCAACTACCATTTTGTTTCCCTCTTAAAATTCATTACTCCTACAACATTTCTTGTGGATGCGTCAATTGGTGGTGTAGGAGCAGAGATAGGGTTTCACTCTTCTTACTCATTGAGACACTTGTGTAATTGCCATTTTTGAAAAAATATGCATGTGCCCCCTTTATTTTGATTTGGTTGTGAGTTATAAAAAATGCCAAACACTTGGGATACTCGATCTTAGTCCCAAGATGAGAATTGCCATTTTTTAAAAAAAAATTATTAATGTGTTCCTTTATTTTGAGGTGAGGTTGGTAGTTGTAACTCCAACCAAAAGGTGTAATAAGCCTAGCTCTTAATGGGACATTAGCTCGTATCTTACCTTTTAGAAATGCATAACTTCTACATGATGCTTTCTGATCAATACAATCCCGAATGCAAGAGTTTGTTCAAGTAGTATTTGGTGCAAGACCTGAGATCATTCTTCACAGGGACGATTTTGATTCCGAGCAAAACACTACAGAATAGTTACGATTAAGTAAATAACGAATAAGAGAGTAACATAATTGAAAAGAAGAGTAGGGAATTGTATGAGAGAGAAAATCGGTTAGAGTGAGAATCCTCTTTAAATCTATCTAATGGCTAGTGATAACTTCTTTTACTCAACAAGGTTGATCAATTTTGGGCTAAACTAATTGGCTAATATAATCATGAAATTCTTTTTCAAATATCTTTAAAAATATTTTATTAAAGAGTCAATCTTTTCTCTTTGAAATGCTTATGATGTAATTTGAATAACATTCTAAGCATACACTATTAATAAGATGTATAAAATTCTCAAACTCTAAGTATACCTCATGCTTAGTGCCTATAGGATATCAAGAAGTAAATAAGATTGATACCCTTAAAATATGACATATCAATGAATTTCAAACATCACTTTTTACATCCAAATATCCTTGACTCAAAATAAAGAACAATTAAAATTATATAATAAAGTTGAAGTTTTTACCGCAATCTAATTAGTTCTAGGGGTATCTCATCATCCCTTGACATAAAGGAGATTAGTTTCTCATGATTTGAGAGAGAAGTATCATCTTTAATTAAATAAGAATAATGTCTAACAAAAAGTTTCCAAAGTTATCTCTCAAACTTCAATCTCCCAATAAAACCCTAGGAAATAGAAGAGAGGAATGTAGAATAAAGTATGTCAAAAATAACATACATATGATATTTGTGCGACTTAAACTATCCTAACAGTGGTCTTCCTAATTTTGGAGTCTTCGAAGCAAATCCTAGCCATTAGACCACCACAAAATTCGAACCAACGCTTGAGATTTATGCTAATTTTTGAATTGAAACATGGTCACTGGTGACGTGTAGGAGTTGATTTTATCTTTCTGAAAATTGAAGCGGGCACAGGTAGGCTCACCGTTGCCAAAGTACATAGCAAAATTTGACTTTTTTTTACCGCTTGGCGGCTTTGACCTCTACTCAGCCTTTTGGTATTCCTTTTTTTTTCCCCCTGTTTTGCAACTCTTCAGTAAAGCAGTCATATACTTTGTGTTTGAACTTGGATTGAGGTGATTATTGAACCTTTGAAAAGATAACTTCAAGCACCACAACTTTCTCCTAAATGAATTTTTCTTGTTCAATCTTTGTCTATGTTAAACATGGTCTTTAAGTTGTTACTTCTGCGTCTTATCCTATGAACTAGATTTCGCTCATCTTTTTATGTTTGCCTGTGCTCCCTTTGATCTAGAACCATAGCTTGGATAAAACATCAGCACCTATGAAACAAAACTAATTACCATTTCAGAACAATACACAAATAATTCTATTAGTTCCAATTCTACTTTTTATAATACATGAATTAGTACATAAACCAGACAAAGAGGATATTATAAATAGTGTGAATAATATGCAATATTAGAGTCTAATCGCTACACCTTTAGTCTTCTTGCTAAACAAGGACTATAGGATAAGAGTGGTATTTATGATGGTGACAGAACATCTATCACATGCTTATGTAAGGGGAAAAAGTAACCATTAGCTGGAGGAAGATAAAATGTCGTTGGTCAGTCACTCATCATATAGGTAGTTATTCAGAACCATTCTCTGCAAGTCATGCTAACTATAACTTCTGACTGAAGCTCAACAATTTTTGCCTTCTCATTATGGAGCTATTATCATTACACATTCAGTCACTGTCTGTTGCATATTGTGAAATTCTAGAAGTATCGCTAAAATAACCTCTTGAAGGATGGAGGTGGTAGACCACCATTTGTTACATACAGGGAAATACATTTCATTTGATTTCCATTTTGTATATTGTCTGTTTCATATGCTTGGCTACATATATTTATGGGAATCATCTATCAACTTGACTTTGGTAAGCATCTTCCTGTAGAGATTCTTGATTCCTTCTCTCTAGTTCATGGTCAATTTTTCATGTACTGGACTTCATATAATAGCGCAGCGTACTTTTATTCATTGCTGTCGTAATAAATAGCTAAACCATGTATTATCATTGTTCTAATTATCGGCAGTTGTGAATGATATATTGCACAATATATAATTTTTGAGGGTCTTCCTATGCGATACAAAAACCTGATATTGCATCATATCTTCGATATATTGTCCAGTATCCCGCTACCCGATATGAAAACCACCCATCCGCTTCGAACCCAATATCCGAGAGCCTTGTGATTAACATAAACTTGTATTAAATGTTTTATACACTGTTTTTGGGTACTTGTTACTTCTGTTTTCTTATTCTGTTATGCCAAACCAATATTGACTTCAGACAGTTTTTTGTGTCGTTTTGTTTTGGGATGCTTGTATAAAGATTGAAACTGCCAGATTAATAGCATTTTTGTAATGTGAATGGCAGGGGGGCAAAGCGCTCTTGCTTTACGATTGCTCCTTGCAGTTTTCTCATCCAAAATCTCTGCTGCTGCAAACCATCCTTTTGGAGATGAGGTGAAGCATATCTATTGAAATCTATTATTGTGTAAACAGGAATTGCCTCACAGTTTTACTTACGATAACACCTGTAGTTTCGTGCTGCTCGGAGAGCTTCTGAGGAGATTGGGGCTCAAATTGTCTTGGGAGATCGTCCAATTGAAATCACTGTATGTGTTGTATTTTACTCCAAGTTATACCTTCTTCATGTACTGGAAAGGACAATATGTAGCATATAACCATATATTCTGTCTTCTTTCAGCTCCAAAGGGCGTGGAGCTCACTCAAATGGAAAGAGAAGTTGAAATTACTTATCTCACTTTTGCGTGGTATAAGCTCTTCATCTAGGGCACCTGAGAGTAATTCAATGGTTGTTTCTTACTCAACTTTATGATTTCTTTTTTCCTTTACATATTTCTAGTATTTGATTGCAATTTTATTTAGATGTTGTTTCCTAACTAGTTGCTTATGGTTTTCGTTGATTCAGAGAAATCTTATGATAGGGTGCCTAGGGAAATAATTGGTTAGTTTTTGAAAAGAAAGAAGTGTTTAGTAGATACACTGGTGTGATTAAAGATATGTATAATGGAGAAGTTGCTCGTGTGAGAATATTAGGACTTTTTCCATCCATTTTGCACTAAGAATTGGATGTAAGTCCTATTTTTTTGCATAGCATGTATCGTTGGTGGTAATTGTGTTTGGGATTTACATTTGCAAATGAAAAAGGAGAGATTTTAAATTCTGGTGGGAAGTTATAATTCTCATGCAATTTAGTAGTTGTAATTGAAATAATTTCGAAAATTTTCACTGAAATTAGGAGTTTACACCAAAATTTGAAATTTCCTTCTCTTTTTTCATTTGCAATTGCAAATTCCAAATGCAATTCCTGCCGAAATATGACCATATTTATAGATGAACTTGTTAAGCATATACAGGAAGAGGTACTTTGTTGTATATAGTTTGTTGATGTTAGTGCATTAGTTGTGAGAATAGATACGGGATAGTATCTAAAGTAATAAGGTGGAGAGAAGTTATGGAATTTATAGAATTTAAAACTAGTAGTGAGATAGAATACATGCAGTGTAATTTTAGTCATATTGTGAGAAGGAGTGAGTGTGCGATTCAAGTTGATGGTCAAAGTACATCTCATATAACTCAATTTCGATGTTTAGGATCTGTCATTCTTGAAGATGGTGAAATTAAGAAAGATGAGACACATAAGATCAAAGCAAGATGGTTAAATGGAAACATGTTTTTTAAATTTTATGTGATCGTAAAATGCCATTGAAGTTGAAGGAAAAATTTTATAAGACAATTATAAAACCAATAATGATACATGGTTTTGAATGTTAGGCAATTAAGAAATAATATATTTGAAAAATGAGTATGATAGAAATGAGAATGTTGTCAATACATATTTAGCTATCATTTTATGATTGAAAGATGCACATTATACTTGATTTTAATGCCCTTTGAGTCCTATCTAAGAGTTAGTTTTCTTTCATTTTTTTATAAAATCATTTTGCCCCGTCCAAGTCTCATCGATCGATACAAGTCTCATCGACCATCAGTCGAGCTCCCATCTGATACTTTTTTCGACAACTTTTCTCTTTCAAAAAATTTTGGATTAAAATTGAACACCTTAACAAGTTTTGGAGTGAATGAATTTTGATAATTTTTTGTAATTTCTACGTAAGTGTTCAGTTGTCAAGTTCTGTATCATTTGATAGTTTTTTTTTATCTTTCTGACGCATTTTTAATCATCAAAATCTAAGTTAAGAGGAGAGATAGATATCAATGGAAAGTTTTTTCTGACAGAACAGAAATAAAATTCATGCAAAATACTGTTACATTTTTGTTTGGACTAGGATTAGACCTGGCCCAGTCCATCATGACACCAATCCAGTTATCCTATGCAATCCAAGAGATTAGAAGTGATTAACTATTGGTAATTGGAGTTTGAGATAAGGTTTTACTTAAATCCAATACTTTGAGATAAAATTTTATTTAAATCAAAATACAGTCGTAATTGAAATCTTTATCCAAAACTCTAAAGCTTAATCTCCAAACAAGAAAGGATTATTTGTTTTTAATATGGATTAAAGTTCAATACAATTAGAAATAAAGCATACTGCAGTCGATAGAATGAATGGAGAAAACCCGAAAAAAGAAGAAAACGTGATTCTTGAGTGCTTTTAGGAAATAGTCAATATTTCAATTTGCAACTTTCCTTTTTTTCAGTTTTTTTCCCTTCCTTTTTTTAGCTGGCAGCAACATGCTTTATGTAGGCAACAAGGTTAGAAGTAAATTCAGCTTATGGACAAGATTTGATTAAGTAAAATACAAACATGCTTGAAACCTTTATCCAAAACTCTAAAGCTTAATCTCCAGACAAGCAAGGATTATTGCCTTTTAAAATATAGATCAGAGTTCAATTGGATAAGGAATGAAGCATGCTGCAGTCGATTAAAAAAAATGAAGAAACCTGGAATAAAGAAGAGGAAAACGTGATTCTTGAGTGTTTCTAGGAAATAGTCAATATTTCAATTTGCAATATTCCTTTTTTTAGCCAGCAGCAACATGCTTTATATAGGCAACAAGGTAAGAAGTAAATTCTACTTAAGGACAAGATCTAGTTAATTAAGATCAGAGCGGATTCTTCATTCCTTATGCAATTGAATTCTAATCCATATTTTAAAAAAAATTAATCCTTATTTGGTTTGACATTAAGCTCTAAAATTTGGATAAAGGTCCAATCTTGATTGTATTTGAATTTAAATAAAATCCTATATCAAATTATTTGGATTTAAACAAAATATTCCAACTAAATCATTTATAATTTCTATGAAACACTTTGAAGGGGAGCCTTGGCGCAACGGTAAAGGTTGTCGCCATGTGACCTGGAGGTCACGGGTTCGAGTCGTGGAAACAGCCTCTTGCAGAAAAAAAAAAAAGTAAGGTAAGGCTGCGTACAAAAGACTTAAGTGGTCTGATCCTTCTCCGGCCCCCGCGCATATCGGGAGCTTTGTAGCACCGGGTTGCCCTTTATGAAACACTTTGATTGCATAAGATAAGTGAGCTGGTGTTATGTTGTACCTTGTTGGGTCTAATATGAATCCGAATATGAATATGATGTCATATTGTAGGAATTTTTTGTTTCTGTTAATCCAGAAAAACAATGTTGATCCCAAAAAATATTGATGTCACCCTCATTTTAACTTATATTTAGATAATTAAAAATGAGTCAAAAAGATAAAAGAAAGATATATCACATGGTTCAAGTTCAGATCACTGAAATGTTTTACAAAAATTAAAAAAGATGATAGTTTATTCACTCCAGAACTTTTTAAGATGTTTCAATTTCTTAAGCGTGATGAGCATGCGAGAAAAGCATTGGGTGGGACTTGGATAGTATGAAATGATTGTGGAAAGAAATGGAAGAAAACCGACTTTTAGATGGGATCTAAGGGCATCAGAATCAAACATACTGTGTTTCTTGTGATCTAAAATAGGTCTCGAAAACACGTATCAACAAATGCTAAAATGGATAGGTGGAATGTACTAAGATGAATAAGAAGTCGTAAAAGGTTTTGAAGTTGCTCCAATTGAGGGTAAAATGAGAGAATTGAGATGGTATGGAATATGGATATATGCAATGAAGGCCTTTATGAGTATCGATTAGGAGAAGTTATAGAATCAAAATTTATGGAGGTATGAGGACTGGAGGTAGGTTTAAATGAACATGGTTGGAAACATGTAAAAAGAACATGGGAGTGGGGGACTTAACTATGGAGATGTCAGTTAAATAAACTGATTTGAAGAAAAGGATTCTTGTTGCAGGCCTTAAGATTTTGGGATAAAGGATTTGATTGGTGTTGATGTTTCCCAAGTAGTTTGTCGTTCCATGTATGGTTTAGGTACATATGCTGGAACAATATAGTAGATTTTCACATATCAGGAATTGAGATGAAGTAGTGATGGAAACAAGTACAAACCTGCACCTGCTGAGAGATTCTATTTTGATTTATTATTAGTGCAAATTAAGACCTGTATCTGTTGAGATATTTTGTTGATTTTATTTTGATTTGATTTGATTGCTAGGGATTTTATTAGATATTGGTTATTTAAATAAACATGTGGTGCACGTAGGTAGTTTCCTATTAATAAGGTTTGTAAGCAAGATTTTGAGATTATAATAGAATATTGAAAATTGAAACCCTCGCATATGCTGATTTGATACTATTTTGAAAATCTTAATAGCTTCCCCTTCTACAAATTCTAACTAGTTTTTTCGCCAACCCTAATTAGCTTCCCCTTCCACACCCCTCCATCAAGGAAAAATCGTCATGAGAAGATTGAAGATATATTGAAAGCTGAGATCATCTTGACTGCTAATGGATGATACCTGCAACATTTAGTTTGCTAGAATGTATGTCCTGATGCAGATTGTACTTGGTTGTGCACTGAGGAGATCCAAAAGTTCTTTCCGAATTTACTTGAGGAGTATTACCTTCACCATTCACCAGAGGTTTATGTTTCCAATCCGGGAAATATCGATGGAAATAAATAAAGAGCTCGACCTGCTGAGATATTCTATTTTGAATTTATTGTTAGGGCAAACAAAGACTTACATTTGCTGAGAGTTGTTGATTTTATTTTGATTTGATTTTGTTATGAAGGTTTTAAAAGATGCGATAAAATCACTTATGATGGTTTGGTCATATGCTGCGTGGACCTACAATGGTGTCAATTTGACAAGTAAGACAAGTTAAAAGAACAAAAAGAATATCGAAGAAGACATGGATAGAGGTGATACGAAAAGATATGGATGCGAGAGGTTTAAATGTGGACATAATACTCGATAGGAATAAATGGAGAAGGATTATCAATGTGATTGATCCGACATGATTCTCGTTTGGTTCATGTAGCCTATCCCAAGTATTCGGGATAAAAAGGTTTAGTTGTTGTTGTTGTTGTTGTTGTTGTTGTTTATTGTTAGGGTTTTATTAGATTTTGGTTGTTTAAATGCAATAATGGTGCACGTTTTCCTATTAATAAGGCATGTAAGCAGGATTTTGAGATTATGATATGATATTGAAAATAAAAATCCTAACTGATTTGGTATATTTCTTTTAGTCTCTCTCCCTGGATTCGTTAAAAGTGGGTGTGAATTGACTTGAGTGCTGAGGCTTGAACCCCAATTTGTTCTTTTCCAAATTCACCAAAATTCTCAAATTTCACAATCAAACCCTAATTTTACCTTACACAAACTTTAATTAGCTTCAATGCTGCGTAAAGTAGACTCTTTCCTCCATATATTTTTTTTCCTTTTTTTGCTTTTGAGTTTTTGGTTATCTTATCTTCCCTTGATAAGATGCTGAGGTGCTTCTTAAGAGAAACTATAGGTTGTTTCGCATCAGATCCCCAGATTGAGCTGCCAACTTTCCAATACAGAAAGGAATTGAACTGCCTTAGGACAAAGGTGTATGAACAGCTTGTCCTTTAAAAAATGGTCATTTCATCAATTTTCCTATAGAGTCATAGGTTAGCAGCAGGTTTAGCTGCTGCGGGGATAACGAGATCTAAACCTATATGCAGATGTTACTTGCAATAATTTTCTTATGGCAGAAGCATTAGCTTATTCTTCTAATTTTCTCGTATTTGGCTTGTAATGCTGGACTTTTATTTTTACATTGATGTAGGATACACAAATGGATGGCGGCCCTTATGAACTGTATAAACAACTGAGCCTTTCATATCCTTCCCTGCTACAGCCGCTCATACATGAGCGTGATACGGTATCTGTTCCCAATCCATCAACACTGAACGTCAATAAACTGTAGACATGTTTATGTAGATGCATTATTATATATCTAGACCCAAATTTTTCTGACTCTTGCATGATTGTATTATTAGTAGAATATTTAGTAAGTGTAACATAAAACATTGTCTTTTGTCAAGATTGACTCTAATAATAACATCTACTTGAAATATATGCGTAACTTGTTCTTTCGTATGACTGTCGTAAATATGGAATGACCAGAATGCCCCTTGTCAAATGGATTAGTTAATTCTATTATTAAAATTATATACAAGTTCTATAAATGATAAATTAAAATTATATACAAGTTCTATAAATGATAAATTATTTTTATTTCAAATTACTTAGCCTAAATCTTTTGTGGCTCTGCTCATGAAAGAAAATTATTATTTCTGATCATTTTACCCTATAAATAAACTAAGTCTAATAATAACATAAAAATATAAAAATAGCTAAAATTTTTATAAAAATATGAGAAGCTAGAGTTAAATTTCTAGTAATGAATGGTTCTGGACCACAAATTTTCCTATTTAGATTATGCATAAATTGGACGTTATTTAAGAAACAATTATAAACTTAAGTGTTTCTAAAATAAAATAATTTTCTTATTATGCATAATCCAAAAATGAAATTTTATGGTATAATACCATTGATTAAGAGGATTGTAACCCTAATGTTTAAACCATTTTTCTGTTAGGCAATCTTTAGAATTATTTTATTTATAGGGGTAATGTATTAAGTATTAACATGATAGCATCATTAGTGCCACTTCAGCACCATGTCACCAGAGGAGGTTGCCGCGATACAGATATAAATTAAGGGAAAAATTTGTAAATCAGGCAAATGAAACTTTAGAATTAAATTAGCAACCCTCATCAATTTAACATTCATAACTGAATCCTAATATGCTATAATTCCTGTCTAATGAAAGCACTTTAGTATTAATTTTTCAATTGTAATCAAAACAACTAAGAGCTTGTAACTGATGGACGTTCCTTTTTGACAAACTTTAGATTTTTTAAAGATAATTATCTTGATTAAAGAATTGAAGTTTGATGGATTTCCTTTATAAGGGTAAAGTAGATAAAACCCCTACAAAGTATCATGTTTTTTCAAAACCCCTCATGAACTATTTTATGCTTTATAAACCTCCATGGAGTTTCAAAAATCCCTAAATGGCATTAGCAAAAAATTAATGGATCTATTTAGAAATGCATTATATACATATTATTCAACCTTTCTAAATACTCATTTTCTAATTTAGTATATTTATTCAAAACATGTATATTTGAAGTTGTCGGAGAGTGGGTATTTGTTGCATTTTTAAATTGAACAATTAATCTCTCTGTTGTGCTGTGTGGGGGTTTCCATGAAATTTGAAACTTCATAGGGGTTTATATAATAATAATTAAAAAAAAATTATGGGGCTTTCTGGCAAAACTGTATTACTTTTTGGGGGTTTCTTGTACTTTAGCCCCTTTATAATGAGAAACTATATAGATTTATCTACTGTCAAGAAAGTAATTAACATTGAATTTGAATTTTCAGTATCTTGCTTGGTCTTTGAAGAGGAGCAAAGCTGTGAATAATTGCAACACAGTGGTTGGGATTATTGGTAAGGGGCACATGAATGGAGTGATTTATGCACTCATAACTGACCAGGGGAACCTGCGGTTTCGTGATGTTGCTGGAAGGACATCTTCTGATGGTTCTAGCGGTTGGGTGAATTCTTTCATAGAGGGTCTAGTTAGGGACACCATTTTAGGTTTTATTATCTGGGCTATTTATGAGCAGCTGAAGATTACATAACAAATTTCTCTTGGCCAATTTTGTGATTTATATGTAATTCATTTGTTTCAAATCTTTAATTGTTCGTGAGTTTCATTCTCTAGAACAAAGCATCCTAGAAACTATTCCAAATTCTAATTTCTCCAGATTGGCGTTGTGATCCCGAGCAATTAATTTCTCTGAGTTCAAATTGTTCTCTTGCAATGGACATGTACAATTGTCCTGATTTGATTTTTGGATCAATAAATGTGAGAGCAGGCAAAGAATTTACTCATGTATCTCCAAGATTTTTCTTGGAAAGATGCATACAGAGCTAGTGTTGTTTTAGATTTTGATAATTCAAAAGAAGAAAGAGAGCTGGAGATTTGCATAGGACCGCCCAGCCTTAATGCCACCAAGACCATTTTCTTGAGCCTCACCCTGTAGGAAAGCCTCTTAAGTTCTTTTTTCCTTCTCTCCAATGTTACTGTGATAGATTTATATCGAACACTTTAGCATATGAATTTTTAGACCTCATTTTTTGGAAGGGCCCCCAACTCTTTTTTTTTTTTTTTTTTTTTAAACAGCTCTTAGGGAGGCCTCCACATTTTTAATTTTTTTGTTAGATTCGTATGTAACAGTTTTATACAATTCTCTAGAAGAGGACGAGCAGTAGAACCATTGCTCTTCGCTACTAGGTCAAAATTTATAGAAGTGAGCTTGCATCGTTGATCATCTCCATTGCAAATGTGTGTGTAAACTGAAGATGAGCAGCATATCTTGGGGGAAAACAACTAAAGATGATTAGCCCAGGAAGACTACATAAATAGTACTGCACCTTTCAAATAATGTTACTAGCACCCAAATGGGCATTTGTTTTAGTGTGTGATATCATTCCAAAGTAGTTATAAATGCCCAAATTGATATTTGTTTATGTGTGTCATGTCATTCCAAAGTATAAATAGATGAACAAATCCAGAATGATGCAGAATTATTTGGACAGGATAGAAAGGATTTTGAAGTACTCAAAGCATTTCCTAGAGTAATTGAACGAATAGAGGATACTAACCAATTCAGGTTTCATCAATAAATTACTGTAATCAGTACCTAAATGGGTTCTAAAAACATGCATTACCACTTCTAGAAGTAGTCAAAAGTTTGGCAACGATGATTCAAGGGAAATAATCATATATTATAAGAGAAGCCAAGCCAGCTAAAATTTGCAAATCTCGTTGCTGTTCTCTGTCCAGATTCCACCATCATGTAGGCACAAACAGTTTAAGAAAGAAGAGATGGAATGTACCAAATTTTGGAGAGAGCATCTCATGCCGGAGATTAGATGAACTCCATTGACTATTTCAAGAAGACGGGAATCCCCTGCACGTTGCAGCAGCTCTTGGACGTGCAAACTTCGTTGAGGAGATTCTTACAAGGAAACTCGACTGTGATCTTAACTTTAACATCCAAGGTCTTACTGCTCTGCACTTGGCTTCTGCCAATGGACGCTTCTCAGTAGTTGGAGAGTTGCTGGAGTCTGATGTGGGAGTAGAAGTTTGCTGTTTGCTAGACAAGAACGGGTTGCTTCCAATTTCTACTGCGGCATTTAGATGTTATGTGCTTGTCTTGAAGGAGATACTGGGTGCATGCTCAGAAGATGTGGTGGGAGGACTGAGTTGCTTAGGAGATAGAATCCCAAGAGTTTGGAAGCTGTTGAGTTCTTGGTTGACAGGATGGAAAGTGATTTTGAGTTTCTCAGCTCAATGGATGCAGAGGGCAACAACATATTGCATCTTGCCACTTCAAGAAAACAATTTCAGGTTTAGGCAACTCAAAATATAGCTTGAATTATTTCAAATTTTTTTGGTTTATTTACATGAGAAGTTGATGTTTGCTAGCATGGGCGTTTAGGTGAAAGTAGCATTCTATAACGTTTTCTGTGCTTGCAGACTATGAGGTTCCTGCTAAACAAGCATGTGCTGATGTGAACGCAAGGAATATAAAAGTACTGTTCTTGACTTGCCGTAGCAGTTGCCAAGTGAGCACGGTGACTTATTGCTAGGGGAGATGATCAGAGTCACAGGCAGGACAATAACAGAAATGGATCAAATATTTGAAATTCGTCAGCCAATTGAATCAGCAGCTGTAAGTAATAAGCCAACACATAAACTCGTAAGTAGTAAAGCTTGCCTTCAGAAATTTTCTATCCTCATCTTGTGAAGGGCTTGAAAAATTTAACGAGACTTGGAGCACTATGGTGGTTGCTGCCACACTTGTAACATGGACATGAAGATCTTTTACCTCTCTGTTACGTGCTTATTCGTCTACATTTTTTTTTTTTTGTGTACCGAAAGGTGTCCTGGTATACCGTGAGCAAGAGAGCACGACGAGTTGGGCGAATCGTTGCTTCTTGTTTTTTGCAACTCATCTTCTTGTTCTTCTGATCTTTAGAATCTTTGTTGTTGTTTCATGTCTTGCAACTTGTGTAGCTGTGGTTTACTTTGGTAGCATACTGCTAGTATTATTACTCGAGAGCTGAAGTGCTTATAAATTCTCTATGTATAGTAACTTGTTCAGTAATTCAGAATATAATTGGCGTGTAATTCTTTGAATTTTTGACTGGCTCTATAGTGATCTAATAATTTTTCTTCAAATTTTTTTTTATAATTACAATCTTAGTTTTTTTAAGATTAAATTTTATAAATTTTGGAGTTTATTTATCCAAGTGCATACAAAATATTTTATTAATTGAAAATTATTAATTTTGTGTTAAATTGATGAGAGATTAAATCAAAATTAAAATTCAGAAAATTGAGTTTGAGTGAATCTCAGAGAGTTGAGATTATAATCTAAAAGATTTTTTTAAAAAAAATTATTGGAGATAGTGGAAATGAATTGCAGTTCAGATAACTTGTGTGAGATATCAGTTTATATATATATAGAGAGAGAGAAATGAGCTGACAGCTCACGCAAGTTACCTGAGCTGCAGTTTATTTCCACTATCTCTAATATTTTTAAAAAATTTTTTTTTTTGGATTATGATTTCGACCCCATAGGATTTGCTCATACCCAATTTTTTGGGTTTTAATTTTGATTTGGTCCTTCATTAAGTTAATACAAAATTAACGGTTGGCAATAAATAAAACATTTTATATGCATTCAATGAAAAGATAAATAAATTCTAAAATTTATGAAATTAAATCTGAAAGAAATTGAGGAAATAGAGATTGTAATTAAATAAAAAAATTGAAGAAAAGTCATTGGATCATTATGGTTTTGCCGCTAGCTCACGTAACTTTTCCTGAGCTGGCGGCTCACCTACAATAATTCCATATATATATATATATGTATATATATATATATATATATGTATATATATATATGTATATATATATATATATATATATATATATATATATATGTATATATATATATATATATATATATATATATATATGTGTGTGTGTATATATGTATATATATGTGTATATATGTATATATATGTGTATATGTATATATATGTGTATATGTATATATATGTATATATGTATATATATGTATATATGTATATATATATACATATATATATATATATATATACATATATATATATATATACATATATATATATATATATACATATATATATATATATATATATATATATATATACATATATATATATATGAGTAAACGGGAAATACACCGGCGGTGAAGGGAGTATATATATATATATATATATATATATATATATATATATATATATATATATATATATATATATATATATATATATATATATATATATATATATATATATATATATATATATATATATATATATATATATATATATATATATATATATATATGAGTAAACGGGAAATACACCGGCTGTGAAGGGAATTCCTTCACCGCCGCTTAAGTGGCCTAATAAAATTATTATATGTGACGCCACTCAAGGGATATTTAAGAGAGTTCTTTTATTTGTTACTTTAAGTGGCGCCACGTGTAATAATTTTATTGGGCCACCTAAGCGGCGGTGAAGGAACTCCCTTCACCGCCGGTGAATTTCCCGTTTACTCATATATATATATATATATGAGTAAACGGGAAATTCACCGGCGGTGAAGGGAGTTTCTTCACCGCCGCTTAGGTGGTCCAATAAAATTATTACACGTGGCACCACTTAAAGAGCGGTTAAGAGAATTCATTTATTTGTTATCTTGAATGACGCCACGTGTAATAATTTTATTGGACCACCTAAGCGGCAGTGAAGGAACTTCCTTCACCGCCGGTGTATTTCCCGTTTCCTCTCTCTCTCTCTCTCTATATATATATATATATATATATATATATATATATATATATATATGATAATTTAGTCAGAGGTAACTTCCTCTGCTCCAACTGTTCGTGACTTCACTTGTGCTAATCTGAAACAAGTTACCATAGCATGTAGCACTTTTCTAAGTTATAATTGCTCTAACTAGTATTACTGAGGACCTGTTATACTAACCGTCCATTCTTTTTCAGTTGATATCAAGATCAACAAGAGGAGAGCAAGCAAATGGTTTATTTTTGTATAGTTACGAGATATTCTGGGGAAGGTACATAAACTCATCATTTCTTTGTCGTCCCTATTTTCAAAACTAAGTTGTTGGGATCGAATTTGGATCAAACGGTTGAGATTTGAGTATCGGTTTTTTTTTCTAGTTTATATTAGATTTATCGATGAGGAAGGAGGAAATATTCAAAATATATAATGGAGATATTAAAAATTGCTATAGATTCTACAAAATTGGGACAAATCAAATCAAATCGTGTTGGGTGATAAGGATTGGAACTGGTTGATTGCGATCCTCGGTTTCGATCAGAAACTTTAAATGAGCATAGCTCTTGCATCCAAAGTCCAAATAAGATAAATAAATATACCAAAATATCAACGAGACAAAACCAATGAAATAAATGAATTGAAAATCAGAGTTCCAGAGGGCCCTCATTTGCGGCCCAGAGTCTAGATGATAGTTAGATATTATTCAGAATTTCTGGACAGTAGTCCAATTGTTGTGAAGAGATTCTGGCTTCAGTGGGCTCAGAAAATATTCTCTACTGAGCTTTGAGGATTCTGAAAGAAGTTTGAGCTGATTTCGAGTCCGTTTGAAGCCTAGTCAAGGGTTTGCAAACCGGCATGATTATAAGATCAAAAATCCGAGAGTGAACTTTTTTTATCACATTTTCTTCATCCAAAATAAAATCAAAGATATGACACCGATCAATAAGGGGATACGCGAACTAGTGAACCCAATATTAGAATTTGCTTAAAATGATTAAGTTTGTACCAAAATATACAGAGATTCAGATATAGAAACCAACAAACTTTCGACCAATCAGCATTAGGATATGAATGGGACGAAGTGATAGGATTAAGAGGATGATAAAAAAAAAAAAAAAGCTCTCAAACAAAACCCTAGGCTATGAAAACCAGACAAACTGAGAATCTTGCAATCATAAAATGATTGGAAAACCCATGTCAACAGTAAGCAAGTCGACCTTGCTATCCTTTAAGCTCCTTGATATTTTTTTAGAGGTTGAACTTCTTGGATAGCACAGAATTTGCTCGGATCAAGATGTATCTATTTAGACTCAAGATGTATCTATTTAGACGTGACATTGAATCGAAGGAATTTACCATCAGGAACTCCAGGAAAGATTTGACCGGATTTATCTTCAACTGGTGAATCTGCATTGAGTCAAACATTGTCTTCAAGACATCGAGATGATCCTCAATAACATTGAGGATCATTGTGCACTCATGAATAAATGCTCTCAGAAGATGATACTCATGACTCGTTGATAGGTAGCCTTAACATTCTTCAGGCCAAATGTCTTAACATTCTTCAAGCCAAATGACATTACCGTGAAGTAGTACATCCCTTACAATATTTAGAAAATTGTATACTTCCCGTTGTCTGGATATATTTTGACATTATCGCATCCAAAGAAACCATCCATGATAGACATACGACTAAAACCACATATGTTGTTTGTTAGCAAGAAAATTGTAAACAAAATGTATATATATTTTAAAACACGAATTAATGGAGCCACTATCCATTCTTTGTTCAAGATCAGATGCGGATCAAATGTCATGATCTATATTTTTCAAAACTAAATGCGGATCAAGAGTGTGATTTGCATTTTCAAAACTAAATGTGAATCAAAAGCCATGATCCATGTTTTAAAAAATAAACATGGATCAAAAGTCATAATCTGTTTTTTTTAAAATAAATGCAGATCACAAGAGTCCCAATTCGATTTTTCAATACTAAATGCGAATCGGAGGCTATATTTTGTTTGCAAATAACTAAATGCTGATCTCAGTCCATGATTCGTATTTCAATTACAAATCTTAGATCATTAAAGTGGGATTACACTATACTTTCTTCAATTTTAATGAGCGACATTAAACTTCGTTAAGGGGAGGTTTAATTGGTCGATTACACTAGAATTAATATACTAAAATTTCTATAAATAGCCAACACGTGGGTTTAAAAGAGGGATGGATTATCTTGATTGAGCATTTGTGCTAAAATAGAGTCAAAGAGTTTTGATTTCTTAAAAAGTTCAAATTTTTCTTCATCCACAATTAAATAAGGTTATTGCTAATGAGCCTTAACTCAAATGGTATCATTGCGAAAGGTTCTGAGTTCGACTCCCGATGGGGACTCAATTTGGATAATATTGCAAAAAATATATATGGGAGTTTGACTAAAAAAAAAACAAACAAGGTTATTTTAGAGCTATGTAGCTATTTCTCTAAGAGTTTGTAATCATATCGTCAACGAAAACGGATTGTCGCTCACTGTTATAACGAAGAACCCTAGTTTTAAACAAAAAGAGACTATCGCCCTTTCTTCTGAATGAGAAATTGCTTGTAATCTTTTTATAATTTAGTACATTAACATTTTTCTGTCAAACATTGTTAAACATTATATCGATGATAATTGGGAGTAAAAATTCATCCTTAGAGCGGGCTGCATTCAGGTCTATAAAATCAATGCATATCATGAATTTTCTTTTCTATTTTTCTTCGTTACTAGGACAATGTTAGACAACCACTCAGGATGTTTTATTCTTCACAAATAAAAACCACGAGTGATGGGCTTATTATCCTTGGCTTTTCTTGCTACTTACATCAGCAGTTTAAACTTGAATGGTGCGGCTTAATCGGTTGGTGACTGGCTTGATGTTTAGATGGTGCTGGGCAATTTGTTGTCATATCTCCCTAGCTCTGGGCAAAGACTTCGATGTACTTTTTGATGAGAGATATGAGAAATTGTTGCTCAATTACTAACAAATTCTTACTAATAAAAATAAGCTTCCAACTTTGCTTGTCACCAATAATAATAATATGATTTGCTAAGATGTTCATTGTAATATTCCAAAATTTCATGTTAAGTGTATTCCTCTTTTGAGACCAGTCATACTGAATAAGTCCACCAAAGTCAATTTGGACACCGAAATAAACTCCAGTAGACGTAACTTAAAATCTGTAATGTCAAATGACATTCGGTCTTCGCGACAATTAGTTTTCATATATTTAGAATTTTTAGATATTTTTCTTACAAGCCAAAAAAATACTTCCAAAATTGCTAATTTAATAATATTAAAATTATCTTTTTAATTATTTCGGAATTTCAGTTTGGTTATTCCGCACATCGAAATGACAAACGGAAAATTTTCTACCACTCCTTTCATTGAGTATTTCGTTCTACATAAATTTGATAGTATTTGGAAAATATTTATCAGAGCCGTAAATAATAAACTATTAAATAAATTGGAAATTATTTTATACACACATTTCTATCATAAATTTCTAAAGGCACACCCCTAAGAGAAGGTCGGTTTGAGCTGTCAGACCGGAGAACTGATCTGGCAAGCCAGGACCCTAAGTGGTTAATGGAGGTGCAAGTCACAATTTGGTTTAAATTATAAAACTGCCATTGAATTATTTTTCTCTCTCCAAAAAGAAAACTCTCTCTCTCTCACCACTTCACTCTCACCTCCTGTGTCTCTCGGCCAGAAATCAGCAACAGAAAAAAAAAGAAGAGAGAAAAAAGAAAACTTAATCGAATCGAGGATTTAGAATCAAGCTGAGGTAAGTAATACTGTTATATTTTTTGTTCGTTGTTTATTTAATTTATATTTACATATATGATTTAGTTTGCAAAAATATTTGGTTTCTATTTTAGACTATTGATTGATATTGATGACTGAACTAAACCCTTGAGTTAATTTTGTTATATATAAATATTGTAATAATTATTTATTTCTGATTTATTTGCATATTGGAAAAGAAAAATACATTGAAAGAAGGATTATTAATATTGAGAAAGAAAAATATATTTGTATGGAAAAATTTATATTTTTCATTTTGCATGGAAAAAATGTAATTTACTTGGAAATGGTGCAATTGCATAGGAAAAATGCCAAAAGAACGAGAGAAAGAAGGAGAGAAAGGCTGAGCCGAGAGTGAGAGAGGAGAAAAGAAAAAGGAGAGAGAGAAAAAGAGAGAAGAAGGAAAGTAAGAGGAGTATAATACGATACATATATATCGTGGATAATTAATTTAATCCAAATGGATATCTTAAAGAGTTATACTTAATAAAATGATTAAAATTATAATTTTCAAATAAATTTTATTTAAAAAGTTAGAACCAAATTACCTATCCGAATCAGTTTAAGTCTTACATCTAATCAGTTCGATTTTGTGAAAATTGTCGAAAACCAAACCTACAGTACTCATGCTTAGGCCTACCTTAACCACCCTTTGTGTCTTTATCACTATTGTCTCAAGTTTATAGTAAAATTAAAATCAAGAATAATCGAAATGAGCTGAAAACTCATGCAAATTATCTTAGTTTCAGTTTATTTCCACTATCTCTAATATTTTTTTTTTAAAAAAAAATTCTTTTGAATTATAATCTCAACCCTATAGGGTTTGCTCATATCCAATTCCTTGGATTTTAGTTTTGATTTGGCTCTCCGTCAAGTTGACACAAAATTAAAAAGGGATTTTTACATATCTATCTCTTAAATCTTTAAAAATTAGAATTTAGTTTCCAAATCTTTTAACTTACCTCAAAATAGTCCAGCCATATTTTTGGCAATAGTTTTCCGTTATACTCTTGAGTTGGTTTAATTTAGTACTCTCTTTTTTTTTCCTCTTCTTTTCCTCTTCTTATTGGATTTTCCTCTCGAAAGGAGAAGAATAGAGAAGAGAATCCAATAAGAATATGACTGGAGATTAAAGTGAGGTAATTTAAAGGATTTGGAGGATTAAATTATAAATATGAAGATTTAGATATTAAATTTTAATTTTTAAATATTTAAGGGGCAAATATTAAAAAACAACTTTTAAAAAAGTTAGAGATAAAAATTTTAATTATAAAAAAATTTAATTTTTTTATTAAAATGTTATATTTTTTACCGCTAACTCAATGTTAAGTTTTTACTTAGCGCTTAGGATGGAATGTTACTCAAATTGAATAATCTATAGGAATCGAACTAAATAATGAAGAAAGAAATATACTAAGACGAGGAAAATATCACGAGAGTCCCAAACATCATGCTGCTCTCTTCTCCTCTACAACTCCCTGTCCTTCGCCCTCTCAAACCCAAAACCCCAAAACTAACAATCACATCAGCCGCCTCTCCTCCCAACGGAACAAGCAGAGGCGGCGGAGACGACGACGACTACCACTCCACCCTCAAAGCCCTCAACTCGAGGGGCCGGCGAACACCGAGGAAGTCCCTCGGCCAGGTAAAGAAACTTTTGAACCCCAAACGAGCAAAAAAAAAAAAAAAAAAAAGAAAGATCAGAAATTGATTCTGGGGTGCTGTTGGTTTTCTTGATTGGTTGCAGCATTACATGATGAATTCGAGCATCAATGAGAAGCTGGCGGCTGCGGCCCAGGTTGGGGATGGGAATCTTGTTCTTGAGATTGGCCCTGGAACTGGGTCGCTCACCAATGTTCTGATTAATGCCGGCGCAACTGTTGTTGCCGTCGAAAAGGTTGGATTTAAATTTTTCGATTTGATTGCAAGTTTAGTTTGCTAAAATTGCAAAAAGTTTGAATTTTTTCTTTTTGAGAGTAGAGAATCCTGAAAATTAAATGCAATCTTACCAGTGTTTTGATTAATGCTGGCGCAACCGTTGTTGCCATCGAAAAGGTTGGAATGAATTTTCGATTTGATTTCAATTTTTATTTTGGTAGCATTGTAATTGTATTATTTGTAGATTTTGATTTATATCAGGATTGAAGTATGCAAAAAGTTTGAATTTTTTCTTTTTTGAGAGGAGAGAATCCTGAAAATTAAATGCAATGCTTACCAATGTTTTGATTAATGCTGGCGCAACTGTTGTTGCGTCGAAAAGTTGGAATAAAATTTTGATTTGATTTCAATTTCAGTTTGGAGCATTGTAATTGTATTATTTGTAGATTTTGAGGTATATCAGGAATGAGTATGCAAAAAGTTTGAATTTTTTTTTTTCTTTTTGATAGTTTAGAAAATCCTGAAATTAAATGCAACTTTTGTGGTTCAATTTTGGGATGCTCTTATGGGTTTTGTTCTTTCCAAGTTTTAGGAGAATTTTTGATGGTTTATACTGATTTCATGAAGCTTGTTAGATTGATAGTTAGCTATTGAACTTTAACCTGACCTCTAAGAGTTGAGTCATAAAATTTGGTTGGTTTATCTTAATTAGGGATATTGGTAAGATTGTGACAACAATGATGATGCTGTTGTATTTTTGAAGTCTTTATAGTATTTAGAGAGAAATTGTATTGACATTGATAATCACTACTGATTTCAGGATCCACACATGGCCGTTCTTGTGAAAGACAGGTTTGGATCTACGGAACAATTAATGGTAATCCTTTTAACTGTTCAGCGAAATTTCCATCTTGCTCTCTAAATCCATACTTTTTCTTATTTATGTCTATTTATTGATCTGCTGATCTTTATGATATTTGATGTCAATACAGTAGTATTTGTATGATACTTCTTTCCTTTACAAGGCTACTATATGCCACTAATTGATGTAAAAATATATGGAGTTTGGTGTTGCCATGTCGAAATAACTTTAACATTCTGATGCCATGCAACTGTTTGAACTTTGAATATACTCGCATCATATTTAATGCAGCCACTCGGTATTGCTTGTCTTTATTGACAATATACTGGGTAACAGAATTCACATCATGCTAACAACTAAAAGTCACAGATGGTCATGAAAACACCATGAACTCTCATTATATGTATTTTCCAGAAACCATCAATCTTGATATTTCATTTTGCTGCATTTCATAGCCATTAAGTTCTATAATAGATTGGGAACAAGGTCATCAGCATGACATATAATATTAACAGTCATAATAGTGAATGGAATAAGGAAGCATAAAGACATAAGAACCAATTTTGTGAGAAAAAATTGTAGTCAAGCTTCAATTGCCTCACTACAAAACTGGTCTCTTTTGTTGAAACCATATTCTAATGCTTTAGAATTTCAAAATTACGGACAGCTGAAATCGAGTTGATTTGAGTTATAAATTGTGGCTTATGTGAACTTAGTTATTTAAGTACTTTGTAACTAAGTGGAAAAAACATCTCCATGCACGGAGATGAAATATTGGCATGAGAACTAATGAAGGTAAGAATCAAAACCTTCCTTGAATACAATAATATATGTAACTTAAAAATTGATGTATATGGCATAATAGCTGAGACAATCAATATATAATAATGACCCACCATTATTGAGACAATTTTAATTTTTTCAAGTTCTAATATATTACTTCTGATAATTTAGAGAATTGTTACAGGGAAGGATATAGAGGAAGGCATGTGGCGGCAGGTGTCCCTCCACTCCCCTTAAAAAATAACATATATAAAATATAAAAGAAAAAAGGTCATAGTCATAATGTAGACATTTCTTATATGCGCCAAAAGAATTCACAAAAACCTCGTACATATAATAATGATTTTTCATTTGTCCTCTGAAATTTTGTAAAAAATCCCTTGTTACTGAGAATTTAATCCTAATATATCTTTCATTTCTAAAATCGTTTCTCTCTATATTTTATTAGATCCCTTAATAATTTTCATTTATGATCCACCCCCCACAAAAAAAGGAAAAGAAAAATGTTGGCACTTGGTGGCTTTATATGTGATTATAGTCTGTTCATATGAGTCCATGAGAGACCCTTGATTATTGAACACGGACATGAGAATTTTGTCTGAACTCTAGACATGAGGGTAGACTTATTTATGTATATTTTATATGAACATGTGTATACTTGACTCATAAGTATGTGCTATGGTTGCTACTCATGTAAGAGTTATGTGTTGTATCAGGTCACATCTTGGAGAGTTTGTGTCTAGATGAGTTTCTCCTTAGAGACTGTGCCTCGTTGCAATCGGGACATTATAGGAGCCTTGTTATGCTCGATCTGTCATGCACGGAGATATTTAGTGGTTTGGATGCTAGACCTTGTGAGGGTAGTTCTAGAGATTTGGTTGAAGCACTGTACATATCTCTTATATATGAGGTGAAGGGACTTTGGATTATAGTTGGTCAAAGTAGGAACCTGAGAGCAATGATATGATGAGATGGTGAGAGGTTAGAGGATAGTCAGTTCTCTCTTGTATATACTTGTATTTTTTTGACGTAGTAAAACCCCGAGTGTTCGTGTTAAGGTAGATGTAGTATCCATTGAAGAGAAGATGCGGGAAAATCGCTTACGATGGTTTTGTCATGTACAACATTAATCTACAAATGCACCAATTCGACGAGGAGAGCTTATCAATATAGGAGAAGTTAAAAGAGCAGAGGAAAGACCGAAGAAAATATGGATGGAGGTGATATGAAAAGATATGGATTCTAGAGGTTTAAATGAGAATATATTACTCGATAGGAATGAATAGAAAATGATTATCAGTGTGATCAATCTGGCGTGATTCTCTTTTGGTTCATGTAGCTTACCCCAAGTACTTGAGATAAAAGGTTTAGTTGTTATTGTTGTTGTAGTGAAACTCTTAGTGTTGTACCTCATGGACATATGTTGAACATTGTTTTTCGGAGTTCGGACCAACTAAACTTTGGTGTCTCCTTCTTGTGTTTATTTCATGTTGAGTACATGCGTGTTTGATCTATTGGTAAGTTGATATCAGGAGATTGGTCTCAATCTTGAACAAGTAGTATCAAAGCATTCAACTTTAGTACAAATATCTATGACTATAAAATAATTAGTCTTTATTAAGAAGCCACAGCATAGTCCATCTTACACAAGTTTTGTTAAGGTTGTAAGCATTGCACACTGATGGACACTTTAGTTTTTTTCTTGGAGTGGGTGTCCATATAATATGAGAAAATTGAGTGTTAAAGAAATCAGACGGGTGCTTTAGGATTTTGATTCTTGTTTGTTCCTTTCAAGTCCACAACTTCCATTGACACTTACTGCAAATGCTTGGCTTTAAGATAACTGTTGCTCTAATTTACTTTTTAAACTTATTAGATAGTTGTCACTGTCTATGAGGAAAAAATATATGTGAAAATATTACGTGGTTGAGGTGGCAGAATAAAACTAATGGTGAAATTCCTGACATTTTCATTTTATTGTACCTGGTGGTAATATGTTTGGGAATCATAAGGAGTGTTTCAGGATTTGCAAGTGTAAGACATAAATGAACATGTATGTTGTGTTCGGATGTGTTAGATACTCTTAACGCTTTGTTGTGGGTAAGTGTCTCTCATTGATACACAGGTGTACATGCCATTTCCAGATGTGTCAGATGCTATAATGATGTGTTGGGGTAAGCACCTATGAGAGGAGAAAAATAAATTTTAAAGAAATTGCAAGGTGTGATTTAAGATTTTGGTTCTTGATTACGAGTGTATTTGGATACAGATCCAAATATGGTCTGTTTTCAGTTTCGAATCTAGATATAAATGTCTGACAAAACTCGGAGCATACGAGTATCCAAATTTTTTTTTTAACATATCTAATTATATTACTTAACTAATAACATTTAATTATCTAATACTCTATAATCATATTAGTTTTATATAACTTAATAGTAGCCTAACTTAATATAACCCTACCTCTATAAATACTTAGCATCCAAATCCTTAAACTTAATCAACCCTTGTCTACCTTGTCACCACCTCGCCTTGCCGTTTTTGCACACCCCCATTGTCAAAACCTCTTCCTCGTCATTAGCACCTTAGTTACGTCCATCCTCTAACCCCTTGACCCCTACCTCCTATCGCATCTACCCCTTCACCTCCACTGCATGATCGTCGCTTTAACTTAGGCCCTTCTTCTTGTCGCATCCACGTTGGAATAAAAAAGACTGACTTCCATATTGTTATCACCAGTAGGATCGGATTTGTCAGGTCCCATCTCGTGGATTGGCTCCTTGAGAGGGGATAACATGATCATTGATAATTTCTTAAACCTGGTTTAAGCAGAACTCGTGCCCCATTTTAGGAACCCGAGGATGGAGAGTTCAATAATTTTGTTATTTTGTATAATTAATAGGAAAGAGGAGGAAAAGGAATTTTGGTGTTTTGCTGGTGGTAGATTTGCTCTATATTATAAGAATACAAGTTAAATATTATTATTTTATTTGATTGATTTAATTGAATTGGAATGACAATTCATATTCGTATTCTAAATATCCAATCTATGTACATATCCTTTGTATCCATATTCTATCATATCTGTATTTGTATATGTAGATATGGACATGGGTTTTTCCTTGCCGAATGATATCCATGTCTATTCTGTTTTGGCAACTGGATACATATATTGTAATTGCCATCCCGATCCCCCTATTTTTTTAATCTTCTGTTGAGTGATATTAGAAAGTTGTGACAAACTTTGGAAAACAAGTAAGCGAATTTATTACATGCTTTAGACAATAGATGAAAACCAATGGTTGAATTCCTTATATTTTTCATTTTTTCATGACTCTGTTTGTATGAGAATTTTTTACTAAAGAAATTACAGGTGGTGCTTTAAGATTTCTATTTTTTTTGCTTCATTTACGTGATGTTAGAACGTTGTCACTGCCACTGAAAGAAAAATATGCAGAAGCCACACATTCTTGATACGATAGAGTAGAAGTCTTGTGTTATAAAGGAATGTGAATAATGTCATGGTGGAACCTTTACCTTGTTACTGGTGAGCAGATAAATTCACTAAGATTGGTTCACACTTAAGAAGCATGGATGTTGATAAGGGACATTAAGATGACATAACAGCATGTCAATTCCTTAAGCCATTAAACACGAGGGTGCATGAATGCCATGATAAAATGTTATCCACGCACATATGTATATGAATAATGCATACTTAATTCATTCTCTTGAAATGTTGCAATTAGTACGTTACCATGCCTACTTGCCATTGGAATATGTACTGTTCAAAAAAATTGAATGAAGAATAGATGGTGGAAGAGTAAATTTAACTGTGGCATTTTTGGTGGAAAACTTATTCACTCTCCTTTTTTAAAGTGATGAGAGGCATTTGTTATATAGAAAAAGTGTTACCAGGTGATAGGGTCTTGGACAAAGGTTGTGCTGATTGAAATGGGGAAAATGTAGAATGCCTTGGAATATATTCATAAGCTGATCAGATTACCATACGAAAGCACAAACTAATATATTCAATACTAATTCTTTGCCTGATGCTACAATATCTATTTATAGTACCTCTAGCAAAGAGAATTCAGATACCATAAGGTTTATTTTCATTTTAGTCATTGTTTTTTTAAAGCTTTACTTTCGTGCAATTTGATTTTGTCTCTCAGATTCTGTTAGCATGATTGCTTATACTCTTTAATTCTTTAATTTCCTATGTCAATTAAGTATGGTGCTTTCGTTGGCTACTTGATGGTAACTGTTCAAAATTTCCAAGGTGATTGTTGCAGGTATTGCAAGAAGATTTTATTAAATGTGACATTCGTTCTCATTTGAGCCCTTTGTTGGAGAACAGAAAACAGAAAGAAAGAGGATTGGATTATGCGAAGGTCAGAATTTAAACAAAGACTTCTCACTGTTACATAAATGGAAAATGTGGCTGATTGGTATTTTGCTTTCAGATTTCTATTCTTTGTCATTAACAATAAGCTAAATCACATTCCTTCATGTACATGTGTCAATCCAACTTATGATACTATTGTTAGCAAAAGATAGCGGAATAATACTTAATGCAACAATCAGCGGAATCAAATAGTTAGCTTAAGAGAAAAATAGCATAGACAAGAACACGCAGATTTAACGTGGTTCGGCAATATGCCTACGTCCACGGGGACACGACCGAAAAACTTCCACTATATCAAAAGAGAATTACAACTTTCTAGTTCTCAACCACAAGAGAAAATACAAAGAAATCACACAAAATTTTTGAGATCAAAGCCTAACCTCTTATTGCAGTGATTTACCTCTTTGTTTCGACCACCGAAAAAAAAGAAGCCCTTCGGCCGCAACAACCTAAGCAACAGCGGCAAGAATTATTTGTGACAGCCACTTCTCCTTTGTTTGATTTCAGCCACTTCCAACAAAAGAAATCCGACCTTTATTTCTTTTGTTTGGCCGAACAAAACAAAGAACAGCACACACAAAAATAACTTCAGGTCGCCTTAAGCATCAAGAGCAACAACCGCAATAAGTTGAAGAATCCCTTGGCCTCCTTGTTTGTTGCAGCCGCCTCGCAACAAAGAAAAAAAGATAACTTCGGCCAAAAATAATTTGCAGGAGCACAATTATTTCAACAGCAGCAGCCGCATCAAAGGAATTTGGTTTCGGCTTTAATTTTTCGGCTTATCCAAACCCTAGCACCACAACCCCATATATATATTATATCATAACAGGTTTGGGCCGGTTTTGGACCCGTTTCGATTGACCGAAACCCGTTTCGGCAATGGGATCCATTAACAACAATCTCCCACTTGGAGACCTATTGCTAAAAATGTAATATCTATACATGATAATTCCAGTATCCAAAGTTTTTACCTCGATCGTTTAAAGTCCCACTTTCAGCATTCAACACAAATGCACCAAAGTTGAGCAATAACTCAACTTTTTCCCATTAACCGGCTTTGTCAATATATATGCAGGATTCTTGCTGCTCTCAATCTTCTCCAACTTCAATTGACCATCCTTCAACAAGGATCTAATAAAGTGATATCTCAAGTGAATATGTTTAGTTCGTGAATGATATGCCGAGTTCTTAATAAGATGAATTGCACTTTGACTGTCACTGAATAACCTGCAATCCACTCCATCAAAATCCAACTCACTCATCAATCGCTGCAACCAAATAAACTCCTTACTTGCTTCTGCAGCTGCAACATACTCAGCTTCTGTCGCAGATAAAGAAATAATTGATTGTAATCTTGAAACCCACCTTACCGCTGTCCCTCCTACAGTAAAGACGTAACCAGTGGTGCACCTGCCATTGTCTCTAGCACCCGCATGGTCCGAATCTACAAAACCTTGCACATCAATGTTATCACCCCCCAAAACATAAACAATACTTTGAAGTACCTTTCAAATACCTGAAAATCCACTTCGCTGCTTGCCAATGTTCCTTTCCAGGGTTCTTCATGAATCTACTCACTACTCCCACTGCATGTGCAATATCTGGTTTTGTACTCACCATTGAATACATGAGACTCCCAACGGCCAATGAATAAGGCACATTTTCCATGTGTCTCGTCTCCTCATCTGTCTTAGCACCTTACTCTTTTGACAGTTTAAAGTGACCATCAAGAGCTGTAGTTAACGGTTTTGCATTCTCCATGTTGAATCTCTCCAACACCTTCTTGATGTATCCCTCCTGAGATAACCACAATTTCTTATTTTTCTTATCTCGGGTAATTTGCATCCCAAGAAGTTGTTTAGCCTTACCCATGTTCTTCATAGAGAATCTCCCTGCCAACTTCCTTTTCAGATAATTGATTTTCTTCATGCATGTTCCTGCCACAAGCATATCATCTACATACAAAGTAAGTATAATAAAGTTACCATCCTTAAAATTTTGTAGATATACACAATGATCTGAATTACTTCTGGCAAAACCCGAATCCAATATAAACTTGTCGAATTTCAAGTACCAATGCCTTGGCGCTTGTTTCAACCCATACAAACTCCTTTTCAGTCGACATAGCCAATTCTCCTTTTCTTTAACTTCATATCCCTCCGGCTGTTCCATGTATATTTCTTCCTCCAAATCACCATGAAGGAAAGCAATTTTCACATCGAGTTGCTCTAAATATAATCATTTCACAGCCACAATACTTAGTATTGTTCTGATAGAAGTCATCTTGACAACATGTGCAAATATTTCATTGAAGTCAATACCTTTTCTCTGACCGTGTCCCTTCACCACAAGTCTAGCCTTGAATCTTTGTGTTCCTCCTGCCTCATGTTTTACCCCGTATACCCACTTGTTATGCAATACTTTCATCTTTTCCGGTTGCTTCACAAATTCCCATGTGTGATTCTCCTCCAAAGAAGACATCTCATCACGCATAGTTTGCTCCCACTTAAGATGAAATTTATCATGCATAGCCTCTTGGTAACTCTCTGGTTCACCTGCATCAGTATACAAAACATATATAATGGAAGACAAAGTTTTTGGGTTGGTTTTCTTATCCTCGTGCTCCTTCTCAAAGTGAGAACACTCTCTGATGAAGTACTTGAACCATCTGCTTCAGTCAATGGCTCTCTTTCCTGTTCGGTCTCATCTGAAACTTGTGTATTCTCAGATGTAGCCCTTTCTTCCCCTTCAGATATAGGTATTTCTTTCTTTCTTTTATCCATGGGATCTATCTCATCCTGTAGCTCATCCAGCTCCAAGTGCTCTTTTTCCACTGTTTTCTCACTCTTACTTTCCATTCGGTCTTTATACATACAGCTCTCATTAAATACTACATCTCTGCTACGAATTACCTTGTTATGCTCATAATCCCATAAGCGATAACCATATTTGTCACTACCGTATCCAAAAAATGCACACTTATGAGATTTAGAATCAAGCTTCTTTCTCATTTCATGATTCACATGTGCATATGCTATACAACCGAACACTTTTAAGAATGAATAATTTACAGTCTTACCAGACCACACCTCCTCTGGAATTCCTCCATCTAAAACACTAGCTGGACTCATGTTGATCAGATAGACTGCCGTATCTACAGCGGCTCCCCAAAGTTGCAAAGACAAACCTGCTTGTAGTCTCATACTCCGAGCTCGCTCCAAAATGGTTCTATTCATCCTCTCAGCCACGCCATTTTGCTGCGGTGTCCTCGGTACAGTCTTTACTCTCCTGATCCCGTGGGTAGAGTAATAGTCATCAAACTCTCTATTGCAAAATTCCCTACCATTGTCTGACAACAGACATTTCACCTTCAAACCTGTTTCATTTTCAACAAGAGCTTTCCATATCTTGAAAATCTTGAAGACATCGGATTTCTGCTTAAGTGCAAATACCCATATTTTCCTGCTTGCATCATGTATGAAAGTGACAAAATAAGAATTACCTTCAAGAGACTTCGCCGAAGAAGGCCCCCATACATCTGTATATACCAACTCCAATCTCTCGGTTTTCTTCTCCTTGCCATCTTTCATAAAGCTAACTCTTTTCTGTTTTCCAAACACACAGTTCTCACAGAAATCAAAATTAGCATCTTTCATATCGTCAATATACCTCTGGATTGCAATACCCTCATGCCGCTCTCGCTCAAATGACCGAGCCTCTGATACCATAAGGTAGCCTTCTTATTCTTCACGGTGGCCAAAGAAACAACATGATCCACTGAGCTTGAGAGTAAATACAGAGTTTCCACTCTCTCACTCTTGACCACTACCATTGCTTCTTTACTGATCTTCCACTGTTTCTTCTCAAATGAGATTTGATAACCTTCACCATCCAACTTGCTAACAGATATCAAATTCTTCTTCAAATCCGGTATGTGTCTGACCTCTTGTAAAAGCAACTTTCCACCATTGTGCAACTTTAACCGAATTGTGCCTTTACCGACAATTTTGCATTCCTGTCCATTACCAACAGTCACATGTCCAAAATTACCTTGGACATAATTCTCAAACCATTCTTTGCGAGCAGTGCAATAGAACGAAGCCCCTGAATCGACAAACCATGGATCTGACCTTGATTCTGTATGAGCAGACAAGCACAAGTCATCATACTCTTTACTTGGTCACCACATTCGCTCCTTCCTTGTCTTTGTTTGGACAATCCTTCTTCATATGACTCTCTGTCTTACATTTTCAACACACTAACTTTTCTTGAACTTCACCTTAGATTTTGATCTTTCTCTTTGCTTTGACTCCCTGCTTAAACTTCTACCTCTTTCCTTCCTTTTGTCATTATCAACCGACAGAGCAGTACTTGTAGAAACTGTGCTCTCACCCATGCTCTTTTTCATCAATTCATCATTCATGATTCTACTCACAACATCATCAAATTTTAGAGCAGTATTGGAAGAATTGCTGATGGCCATAACAACATTACTCCAACTATCCGGTAACGAACACATAAACATCAAAGTTTTAATGTCATCAGCAAAGACAAAATCTAAGGATTCAAGTTGCTTCAAAGTATTGTTTTTGTTTTGGGGGTGATAACATTGATGTGCAAGGTTTTGTAGATTCGGACTATGCCGGTGATAGAGACAATGACAGGAGCACCACTGGTTACGTCTTTACTGTAGAAGGGACAACGGTAAGATGGGTTTCAAGATTACAATCAATTGTTGTTTTATTTTCAACAGAACCTGAGTATGTTGCAGCTGCAGAAGCAAGTAAGGAGTTTATTTGGTTGCAGTGATTGATGAGTGAGTTGCGTTTTGATGGAGTGGATTGAAGGTTATTCAGTGACAGTCAAAGTGCAGTTCATCTTGCTAAGAACTCGGCGTATCATTCACGAACTAAACATATTCACTTGAGATATCACTTCATTAGATCCTTGTTGGAGGATGACCAATTGAAGTCGGAGAAGATTGAGAGCAGAAAGAATCCTGCAGATATGTTGACAAAGCCGGTTGATGGGAAAAAGTTGAGCTATTGCTCAACTTTGGTGCATTTGTGTTGAATGCTGAAAGTGGGACTTTAAACGATCGAGGTAAAAACTTTGGACGCTGGGATTATCATGTATAGAGATTACATTTTTAGCAATAGGTTTCCAAGTGGGAGATTGTTGTTAATGGAGCCTATTGCCGAAACGGGTTTCGGTCAACCGAAACGGGTTCAAAACCGGCCCAAATCCGTTATGATATAATATATATATGGGATTGTGGTGCTAGGGTTTGGATAAGCCGAAAAATTAAAGCCGAAACCAAATTCCTTTGATGCGGCTACTGCTGTTGAAATAATTGTGCTCCTGCAAATTATTTTTGGCCGAAGTTATCTTTTTTTCTTTGTTGCAAGGCGGCTGCAACAAACAAGGAGGCCAAGGGATTCTTCAACTTATTGCGGGCGACCTGAAGTTATTTTTGTGTGTGCTGTTCTTTATTTTGTTCGGCCAAACAAAAGAAATAAAGGCCGAATTTCTTTTGTTGGAAGTGGCTGAAATCAAACAAAGGAGAAGTGGCTGTCACAAATAATTCTTGCCGCTGTTGCTTAGGTTATTGTTGCGGCCGAAGGGTTTCTTTTTTTTCGGTGGTCGAAGCAAATAGGTAAATCACTGCGACAAGAGGTTAGGGTTTGATCTCAAAAATTTTGTATGATTTCTTTGTGTTTTCTCTTGTGGTTGAGAAATAGAAAGTTGTAATTTTCTTTTGATATAGTGGAAGTTTTTTGATCGTGTCCCCGTGGATGTAGACATATTGCCGAACCACGTTAAATCTGCGTGTTCTTGTTTCTGCTATTTTTCTCTTAAGCTAACTATTTGATTCCGCTGGTTGTTGCATTAGTATTATTCCGCTATCTTTTGATAACAATTGGTATCAGAGCCCTGATTCTGGTCAGATTTCACTCAGATCGGTGTTTGATTTTTTGAGTGGGAGTTATGGCGGAAGATAGGAAGGAAAAGATTGGAAAATTTGATGGGACAGATTTCCAATGGTGGAAGTTGCAGATGGAAGATTATTTATATCAAAAGAATTTACATCAACCACTGTTTGGAGAAAAGCCAGAAAAGATGACAGATGAGGAGTGAGCATTGTTGGACAGGAGAGGTTTGGTGCAGATTCGATTGTGTCTGACAAAACAGGTTGTGTTCAATGTCTCCAAAGAGAATACCACTTCAGGTTTGAAGTGGTTTGATGTCAGCGTTGGCTAAATTTTATGAGAAGCCGTCTGCTTCAAATAGACTGTTTCTAATGAAAAAGTTGTTCAACTTGATGATACTTTCTGATAGTTCAGTTGTTAATTATTTAAACGAATTTAACACATTATGGGCACAACGTGAATCTGTGTCAAAACTCTCCTGTCCAACAATTCCCACTCCTCATCTGTCATCTTTTCTGGCTTTTCTCCAAACAGTGGTTGATGTAAATTCTTTTGATATAAATAATCTTCCATTTGCAACTTCCACCATTGGAAATCTGTCCCATCAAATTTTCCAATCTTTTCCTTCCTATCTTCCGCCATAACTCCCACTCAAAAAATCAACACCGATCTGAGTGAAATCTGATCCGAACCAGGGCTCTGATACCAACTATTGGGTTTGTGTCTCGCATCCTCTGAGCATCCAAATATGATCACAGATCAAGGATCATGGTGAGTTCTATTTAGACTTGGGCCAATGGGTCAGTCATCTAGTTGGCTTGGGTCATTAATAGAAGAAGATAGTGATATCCAAAAGGTTGCTGGAAGGAAAGTTACTAAAGAGTAAGGAGAGCTATCAAAAGGTTGCTGCAAGAAAAATTACTAAAGGGTAGTTTGGATAGTTTCAAAGGAAGTTACTAAAGAGTTCCTGAAAGGAAAGCTAAAGGAAATTAATCAAAGGATTAGTGCACTATATATGTGTCTTTCTCATAGATGACATGAGATATAATGCTTTTGGAAACTCTTATAGTTGGTCAAGAGAAACATGAGAGTTAAGAGATGTAAAAGGTTGACAAAATGGTTTTGTCATATAAACCATTGTAATCTCTATCTTAGTGATAATTCTTGTGTTGTTGTCCTGGGGATGTTGGTCAAGTTTGGTTGATCAAATCACGTTATTTTTGGTATCGAGCCGAGCTCGGGGTAGGAGACTATCGTCTTCCAACACTTACATATAAACATGCTCTAGTTTATTTAAAGACATGTTCACTAGTTCTTAATTAATTTTTTTTGGGTAAACCATCTCAAATTTGCGAAGGCCATGATCTTTTGCCTTAACTTGTGGTTAGAAACCAGTTATCATGGTGGAAAATGTTTTCCCTCAGGTGGTATCCAAGTTCAACCTTTCAAGAATCAAGCTATTATGCATGTTATTAACAAGATCATCTTGCATTTTTTTTGTTTCCTCAATTCTCATTTGATTCTGTTGTTAAGGAAGAAATTATTGACTTATTTGTGTTGTTGTACTAATCGTCATCAAGTTGTTGCAAATTATCTGCTTATTTACTATTTTGACACAAGTTCAATAGAGCAGATGACAATATAACATACTTCTACATTACTTGTTACAGTAGCTAGAATTTTATTTTATTGATCACGATGTGGCCATCTCATTTGGACTCTGGTGCCATCATTATAGACTTAAAGAAGTCAGCTGTTTTTGAGCAAAATTCTACCATTTTTTTTCCATGTGCTGAAATTTCCGTTCATGCTCTATTATTTGTAAGTATATATGTTTATATATGGTTCAGTGTAAAATTTAGTTAGCCCCATTTTGCCTGCGAGTTTAGTATAGTGTTATGAGATCTATATTTAAACATTTGTAACAACCAACCACCTATATTTCCCTCAGATCTTTTTTTTCTCTAAATTTAAATTTTACTTAATGGTAAAATCCTTTGATTTGAGTCAGAGATATGGCAATGGCACTCTTGCAAATAGGAAGAGAGGGTGGTTGGAGGAATGCACTTCCATGCCTCTTTAAGCACACACCATTCCCCTCCCACTTCTATTTGAGTACATGAGACTCAAATCCCTCCTTCCCATTTCTCAACTCGTTCTCTTCATCCTCCTCTATCTTCTTCCTCATTTTATTCAAATCCTCAAGCTTTAGCTCTAAGAGATAGAACTCTCCAAGGCATAAATCTTCTTCAAGTCTTCCATCAAATTCAAGACCTTGTGTTTTTAAATGGTTATTCGTCTCATTAGAGCTTTGCTATTTACCTGTAAGGATTTTAATCTCTCAAGCTCACCGAGCTTGAAGAACTCGTCTTTTGGGCGGATCAAGTTAAGAAATCATGCTTCTCATTCTCTCTAGCATGAAATCACGTATCTAACTCTTTTTAGTAAGAAATCACACAACTAACTCTCTCTAGCAAGATTTCACATTCTCTTGTATTTTTGTAGTTAGAAATCACGTGTTAAACTGTCTCTCTAGTAAGAAATTATGTATCTAATTCTCTTTAGCAAGACACGGATCTATCTCTCTCTTGCAAGATTTCATGCACTCTTCTATTTTCGTACCAAGAAACCTTGGTGTCTAGCATGCTAGCACTCACTAAAATGATCATATCTCTTGAACTATAAATCTAATTACGTTGAATCTTTTTTGTTTGAAAGATAATTCAGTTTTCTACAATTTTCGTATATCATTTTCCTTCTAATACTTCCTCTAACCACTTCAAAATCGGGTTCAAATTTAATGCTTGTGCAAACACAGATTTGCTGTCATCTGAACACACCTTTGGCTTTTTATATCATAACTTTTGATTTAGAACTCCAAATTAGTTGTTTTTTGTCTCATTAGAAAGATAATTTAATTTACTATAATTTTTATATTACTTTTCTACTAATTCTACCTCTCATCCTTTCAAATTGGGTTCCAACGTTGAGTTTTGCTGCAAAATGCGAATACAAGCCCTTGATCCGTGTTTGGATCCAACCTGCTGGGGTGCCAAATATGGTGCCAAATATGGATCCACTTGATTCGTGTTTGGATCGACCTGCTGGGGGCCAAAAGTGGGTCCATGATCCGCGTTTTACTAGTTCAACTAGAAAAATGCAGATGATGCCATTCGCATTTGGACCTGACCACCATCGAACCCGATCCGCATTATGTCAAACTGTATCCGAGTTTTAGCTTCCGTACCAGTTTACTAAAATCATCATAACTTTTTAGCCTGACCTCCGATTTAGCTGATCTTAGACTTGGATAGATAATTTAAAGATCAATAATTTCTTCTCTAATAATCTTTTGCTAATTCCCATTCTATCCTCAATAAGTAGTTTGAAGAGAGTTATTGCACAACAACAAATTTTTGTGCCATGTTTGGTGAAACCATAGTATCTTTTAATCCCGAACACCAATTAAGCCATCCTAGGCTTGTTTAACAGAGAAATCAGTCCTCTACAACTCCTATTTATATTTTTTCTTCCAATTTAATTATATAAAGAGAATTTTTTTTTAAATCTCAGCAACTGTTAGACGACTAAACAACAATAGAGTTGCTGAAACTCCTTGGGGTTTGTCGTCCATCTATGAGTTTCGCCTAACCGCGGCCCTGTTAATGAACTTTACCTCCATCATATTTTCTTTATTTTCATACTATTTTGATTATTTGATTCTTACCTTATCATCCAAACTCCGCTTAACCTAATCATCTTCGCTAGCCAACACAACTAATCCCCACCAATACAACTGATCTCTGCCAACTCTATTCTCCTCGCCAACTCTCCTATGAGATTTAGTCTATGCTCGTTCACTTTTTGTTAAGAATTAGTTTGAGGTCAACTTTATTACATATTGCATAATTTATTATTTTGCTATTTTAGTTGCCCTACTTAACTGATGATTTGCTTGTTAATTCTTAACCCCTCAGATTTAATGAGAACGGTTATACTTGACTTAAATAACCATTGCACAATATATTAATACCTTTATGTGGTATCGTAACATGTTACTTGCCTGATAATCACCTGACTTGTAGCATTCATATATGTTGTATCACTGTTATGCGTCTTGCGCTTCCTGGATATATACTTGAATCTTGACTTGTAACATTCCTTTGGACATGACTTTTGTGATATACTACCGTGACACAGACCCTATATGATACCGTCTATACTTGCCGTGACTTAATTCCTGAACACATTTTAATAAAACGAGGTACAGAGGAATTAAATGGACTGAAATATGTATTATGGATATTAAGTTGCGCAACTGTATTGGCCCCGTATTGTCGATGTTTATTTTCAGATAAACTAGCACCTAGTGCTGCGTTTGGTTCAAAGAAGACCAGTGTCTTGGCCGTGATTGCCGGTATGTACGAGATAAAACTAGCACTTAGCGGTGCGGCTGGTTCAAGGGAGACTAATATCTTGGCTATGATCCCGGGTATGCACGGAATAAAGTCAACACTTAGCAGTGTGGCTGATTCAAGGGATACCAGTATCTTGGCCATGATTTTGGGTATGCACAGATAAAACTAGCACTTAACATGGCTGGTTCATAATAGACCAGCATTTTGGCCATGATTCTGAGCATGCACAGATAAAACTAGCACTTGACATGGCTGGTTCAAAATAGACTAGCATTTTGGCCATGATTCCGAGTATGCACGAGATAAAACTGACACTTAACATGGCTAGTTCAAAAGAGACTAATGTCTTGACCGTGATCCTGGGTTATGCATGGGATAAAACTATCACTTAGTGGTGTGACTGGTTCAAAAGAGACCAGCATCTTGGTCGTAATTCCGATTATGCGCGGGATAAAAGTAGCATTTAGCGATGTGGCTGGTTCAAGGAAGACCAACGTCTTGGTCGTGATACATGGGATAAAACTAGTATTTAGCGGTGTGGCTGGTTCAAGAGAGATCAACGTCTTAGCCGTGATCCCATGTATGCACGGGATAAAACTAGCACTTAGTGGTGCGGCTGGTTCAAGGGGGTCAACGTTTGTGACTGTAGTACTAGGTATGCATGATATACTTTTAGAACACGTTTAATCTATCCATCATTCAATTTTATCAAGTATTTACTTAGTACCACATGCGGATTGAATACTGAGATTGATATTGCCATGTTATATTTAACGGAGACTTCCTCTAGTTTGCCCAAGTTTCTAGGATACATGTGGATCACATTAGGTCTTAACCTTACTTGCATTTATTTAATTTACATGTCTAGTTTATATCATGTTACATCTGACTTTGGTTTCTTATCTGGCAAAGACATACCGGATTATTTATCATGTTATTCTATTCATTGTGATCATAATGTTCCCCACAATATACTTATATTTTCTTTGATCCATGGATTTCCAGCTTTCATATATGCTAAACTCGCATATGTTTTTCGTGTTATTGTTAATTTCTATTATGTGCACGAATGTATTTCTTGCCGGGTTTGACTCCTGGGTTATCTACATGCCCATGTGTTAGATAGTTCAAGGAGGACCCACCAACTGGAGATCATTCCTTTCAGGATTAAGCAGACCCTAGCTGAAGACTTTCTTACTGATACAATCATCTCTTGTTTTCTACTTACTGTATTCAGCTTTAGTTTGTATTCCTGTTATTTAACAAATTATTCTCCTTTGTTGTAATAAAAATCAATTGTGGGCTATGTTCCTTGTAATCATCTTTATCATAATTTTGTTTAGGACTGTTTTGGATAATGCAATGAAATATTTTGGATTTTAGTAATATAATTTCCTTCCTGTTGTGCACTCTGATTGTGTGGTTCTTTATTATTAAAGGCCTTGTATATCTGTTTTTTGGGATTCCCGCTGGTACTGCCTTACCCATAAATGAGATATATTGCCTAAACTTTTGGAGTGTAGTTTGGGATATTACACTTTTGAGGTCATCTTTTCCTTTCAAATAATACATGCATTTTTACCCATAACCTTATAATGGTATCAGAACCCTAACCCTATGGTTCCTTGATCTTAACCCTCTCTGCTCTCACATCCTTGGCCATCTCCAGATCTGTGCAGTCTTCTCTTGAGATTTCCTCTACTACCTCATCTCCTCTACTTCAGCCTGAACCAGTGATCACCTCTGGAATGATGGGACTTTGCCTGTGTCCTGCTCGTTGGTGATCGCGTCACCCAACGATCACCTCTGGAATGATCAGCTTGCTGATTGGACGCTGCTCATCTCCTCGCCAATCTCCTCCTTGCGGTTGGAACCCATCCCACTCTCACCTCCCAATCAGACTCGTGCTCATGTCTGCTGCTTCTTCGGTTGCTGCGACTTTAATTGGATCTCGATTGGTTTTAATAATCAACAACAACAGCAACTTCGTTTTGACAGCTCTCTGTAGATACAGACCTATTTTGATGCATCTGGGCTAGTGATATTGTTGATCGATTCTCTGTGAATGGACTAATAATCGACAACAACAACAACTTCGTTTTTGACAACTCTCTGCAGATACAGACCTATTTTGACGCAACCAAGGCTAGTGATTGTTGATCGATCCTCTGTGACTGGCTTCTGCATTTTCTAGCTCCTCATTTGTGGTGCGGAAGACCAAAAAGTAGGAAGTGATCTCCCATTCCAGCATCGAGTCAGGACTTCGTGCCCCTGCAGCCACTACCACCGTGATTGTTTTGGCTATGTTGGCTGCTTGAGGATCTCCAAGTCCCTATTTCTTCTCCAACTGCTCTCCACTGTGACAACAAAAGTGGTGTACAGATTGTATCTGATTCAACTAAGCATATATGTGCATATATGGTTTAGTGTAATGTTTAATTAGTCCCCTATTACCTTGTGTTTAGTCTGGTTTATGATATCTATATGTATACCTTTCAGGTCATCTTTTCCTTTCAAGAAATATATAAGATCTTCACCCATATCTCTTTCCTCTGACCTTGTCATTATTAAACTTATCAGCAGCTACTTGTCTTCTCTTTTGCTTATTCATTTAGGATTTTGCTGTCGATGATTATAGATTATTCAAATAATGCCTTCATATTCTAAAAAAAAAATTAATAAAATTTGGCTTAAAACCATTTTGCTTTTCTACACGTGAATTCAGAAGATTATGTTGACTATATTGCTTATGAATTTGAGTTCGAAAACGGCTGTCAAGTTGTGATTTTTGCTTGCAGGTGGTTGCTAATATACCCTTCAATATAAGTACTGATGTTGTAAAGCAACTTCTTCCAATGGGTGACATCTTTTCTGATGTTGTGCTGTTACTTCAGGTTAGTGCCACCTTTAACCTTCTAAAAAAGTTAGCATTGTTGTATTTATTCTTTATATACTTTTGTTCTTTTAATTTATGGCTGAATATAGTATCATGAAAGTGCAAATAATTATACTGCAATTCTTCTCCTCTTCCTCTCAGAAACGTCTTCAGACAATTTACACTAGAATTAAAGGAATACATTTTCATTTTAAGCTCGTAAGTAGGGAACCTACTTTCTGACTACAAGCAAGGGAGGCACCCACCATAAAAATGTCGATGGACAGTTGACAACTGTTTACACTACCTTTCAAGCATTCCGTTTAAACTTCAATTATTTTAAATATTCATTAATTGTGCTATAATGAGCGTATGACAATCTTAAATTTTAGAGAGGAAAGGGAGAAGTGATAAAGTAGATCAACCAATTAACTGTTATATACTCGAATCTTCTGTGCTAATGACTGGGGTGAAAATTTTGAACCTACTTGCCATCCCAACCTGAAGCTATGGGTCTGGATAGGCCATACTTGGGCATGGATAATAACCGGAAATGCCTGATGTCCTGATTAAGTACAAGGGTTTAGTTCTGGCTAAGTATTTTGCAGCGCTCTAAAACTCAGTTAAAATACGTGCTTGGTCCGAGAACGAGTAATGAGTACTCGGAGTACTCGGTGAGTATTTGTTCAGAACTTGGAATAATAATATTTTAATAATAATGCACACATAAAATATGTAATAAAGAAATATGTAATTTCAGAACTCAAAATCAAACATCACAAGTATATTCAAGTAAGTTTCATAAGTCATAAAGATACCTACTCACACCAAGGCGAAGGCCAATTTTCTTATTTGATGCCTGTGTGATCAAATATTAATTTTCTACGGTCGAGTTTCTCAAGTCCAAGCTGAGTTTCTTTAGACCCAAACCGAAAACTATAACCAACTTCATCATCTTATCACAGTATCACACAAAGATCCAAAGAAGAACCAATCCAAAACTAGAGATCCAGAGCCGAGGCCGAAGCTAAAGTCAGAGGCCGAGTTTTGGCACTGTTTTCATGTAATTTGAATGTTGTTTTAATGCTGTTTTTAGGTGGTTTCGGCGCTATTTACATGTGGTTTGAACACTATTTACGCTATTTGAATGCTATTTTCGCGTTGTCTTCACGTGGTTGCAACGCTATTTTCATGCGGTTTAACCAATGTTGAAAATAACGCGTTATGAAACCCGTTATATTGTGTTACGTAACCTAACGGAACTCCAACGCTATGTAACAACTGAAAATAACTCAGTGCACCGTAACAGTACGTTTTTTATGTTATTTTTCGTTATATTTCGTAACGTTAAGTTAAATTGCGTTATGTTACGTTATTTACTATTATTTTTTTTAGTAATATATATATTTTTGTTACTTATTATTTTGATTATTAGCGAATTACAGAAATTTTATTACCTGATTTGGCTTGTTTGACTGCTTATGGAATTACTAACTTGCTAATTAGCAATTATTTCCTTATTCGCTTGTTGTAGTTCCTATACGGTTGCTGAAATATTATATTTGATAATTCTATTGAATTTTTAACTGAATTGAAATCAATAATTACAAATAAGATAAATTGAACAATTGAAAATATAAATTACTATAAGATAATAACTGGAATTGAAATAAAGAATAGTAATTTTGTTTTTTTTTGTTTAGGTGATGACTGGAATTACAATTGCGGACTTAATATAATTTATGAAGATAAATGTAAAAATTATTGTAAAATTTAATAAAAATTCAGAATAGATTTTGTATTACAAAATGGTTATATATTCTTTTTAGAATTTTTTAATTTATTTTTCAATTTATAAAGATTATTTTATATAGTTTTATATTTATTTTTATTAAATAAATAGTAAATTGCGTAACCTACGTTATACGTTACGCTATATGCGACATAACCTAACAAAGGCAAAACGTTACGTTACCGTTATTGCTATTTTAAACATTGGGTTTAACATTATTTTCATGCGGTTTTAATGTTGTTTTCATGCAGTTTTCACGCGTTTTCGATGCTATTTTAATGTGATTTCGATGCTATTTTCACACGATTTGAGTGTTGTTTTAACGCGATTTTGACCTTTTATAACGTAATTTGAATGCTGTTTTCATGCGGTTTCGACATTGTTTTCATGCAGTTTCGACACTATTTTCATGTGGTTTCGACGTTGTTTTACGCGTTTTTGATGCTGCTTTTACGTGGTTGATGCTGTTTTCACGTGGTTTTGACGTTTTCACGCGGTTTAGATGTTTTCACGTGGTTTCGATGCGGTTTCGATGTTTTCACACGGTTTCGATAAGGTTTTCACAGGGTTTCGATGCGCTTTGAATGCTGTTTTCATAAGGACTGAACGTAATTTTCACGCGTTTTCGATATTGTTTTCACGCGTTTTTGACACTGTTTTTGTGTGGTTTGACACTTTTTTCATGCAGTTTCGACACGGTTTGAATGCTTTTTCCCGTATTTTTGATGCTGTGTTCACACGGTATTGACGCTGTTTTAATGCGGTTTTGACGCCGATTTAACGCTGTTTTCACGCGGTTTCGACATTGTTTTAACGCGGTTTCGATGCTGATTTTTTAATGCGTTTTCGACACTGTTTTCATGTGGTTTTGACGTTTTCACGCGATTTTTACGCTATTTCACACGGTTTCCGTTTCCACGCAGTTTGCACGTTTCTACGCAGTTTCCATGCGCATACGATGTTGTTTTAACGCGGTTTTGATGCTGTTTTCGTGCGATTTCCACTCTGTTTTCATGCAGTTTTCATGCTGTTTTCACGTGACTTATACGTTTTCGGTTCCACGTTTTCACATGGTTTCCACGCTGTTTTCATGTTTCGACGCTGTTTTCACGCGAGTTAGACGATGTTTTAACGGGGTTTCGATGCTATTTTCACACGGACTCGACGTTGTTTTCACGTTGTCACTTCGTTTCGATGCTGTTTTCTTGCGGTTTCGTCATTTTTTTAACCCGGTTTCAACTCTGTTTTAGCGCGGTTTCCATGTTGTTGCAGTGCGATTTCCATGCTATTTTCACGCTATTTCGATGCTGTTTTCGCTCGGTTTTGACACTGTTTTAACGTGATTTTCACGTTATTTTCACACGGTTTCTACACTGTTTTTATGCGGTTTGAATGTTGTTTTAACGCAGTGTCGATTTTTTTCATGCAGTTTGACACTGTTTTCACTCGGTTTGAACACTATTTTCACGCGGTTTCAATGCTGTTTTCGTGTGGTTTCGACGCTGTTTTCATGTGGTTTCGACGCTGTTTTCACGCGGTTTGAATGTCGTTTTAATGCGGTGTAGACGCTATTTTAATGCCATTTTAATGGTGTTTTCAGCAGTTTCGGCGTTGTTTCACGTAGTTTCGATGCTGTTTTATACGGTTTCGACGTAGTTTGAACGTGGTTTTGATGTTGTTGAACGCGGTTGAGCGCTGTTTTCACTCGATTTCGATATGTTTTCACGCTATTTCGATACTGTTTTCACGTATATTCGATGTTGCTTCACGCTGTTTCGACACTGTTTTTATGTGATTTAAATGCCGTTTTCACGCAGTCTCGATGCAGTTTTCACGTAATTTGAATGCTGTTTACACGGTTTTGATGTTGTTTTATGTTGTTTTCACGCGGCTTGAATACTTTTTTTATGCGGTTATACGTTTTCACACGGCTTGAATGTTGTTTTCATGTTATTCCGATTATATTTTTATGCAGCTTGAATGCTGTTTTCACGCAGTTTGAATGCTGTTTTTATGCTATTTTTGCGCAGATTGAATGCTGTTTTAATCCGGCTCCGACGTTTTCACACGTATTGAACACTATTTAACGTTGTTCTGACGCTGTTTTTGCTTGGCTTGAACGTTGTTTTTGCATGATTCTGACCTATTTTCATGCTGTTTAACTTGGCTTGAACGTTGTTTTCACGCAATTTTTAGCGTCGTTTTAGCATGGCTTGAATGTTGTTTTCACGTGGTTTGAATGTTGTTTTTTACGTAGCTTTAACATTGTTTTCTTGTTATTTTTGTCCAACTTCAACGCTATTTTCACGTGATTCCGACGCTATTTTCACTTGACTTGAATGCTATTTTCAGGCTGTTATGACGCTATTTTCACACGACACCAATGTGTTCACGCAGTTTTGATATTGTCTTCACACAGTTTCGATGTTGTTTTCACATGGCTTGAATGCGGTTCTGACACTGTTTGAACGCAATTCTCATGCAGTCTGCATGTGGTTAGACTGCGGTTTAAGTGCAATCCGTATGTGGGTTTCACAAGTTTTAGTATGCGGTTTTGAGCGATTAAAATTACAATTCTCTCTCCCCCTCGCCAAAACTCTCCCTACTCTCTCTCTCTTCCCTTCTCCTAGTCGACCACCCGCAAAAACGCTAAACTCATATGATGTTTCAATTCTCATCCTCCTTTCGATCATAATAATCTATCAGCTGTTGTTAAAGCATTCATAGGTTTATGATGGTGGGGTATGAGACCGAAGAGCGCATGCAAGACACAGCATAATCAATGTATATCTAATTAGGATTATTTGTCTGATTCTCGCTAATCTCTGCCAATTAGGATTTCCCCCTTTCCAATTACGAGGCTGAATTTTTTGCAACTAAGTTGAATTGATGAGATGATTATTTTTGTAGAATGTTATCGATATTAAGCTTTTTATTAATGTTCTTTTAAGGTGATGATTGTTTTTTATAATACAGAAAGATTTAAATTTTGATTTGGGGTATCTAGAGATTTCTATTTATTGATCAAGTGTTTGTTCTGTGCATAAGAGTACCATTGATCTATATTTCTTTGCTAGTTTATAACAATTTTAATCTTTTTTAAAATTTTTATAGGTTTACTAACTCAATCAATTAGTAAATGATAATTTGCTTCCTTTCTGTTTTACTTTGTGAAAAGCTTTCTCTTTGTTATTTTGAAAAGCAAGCAGGACAATGTCACTGCTGCGACTGATCAAACTCATGACCTGAGGCACTTATATTAAAATGAGATCACTTGGGCCTAAAATATTAATTAGGTTTTGAATTCCAATCATATATTAAGCACTCAATGTCAAAGCCTTTATTTTCAATGTAGGACTAAAGCTTAACTTCATCCATAAATGTAGGATCAAAACCTACCAGTCCCCTATTTCCTCCAAAATGGTTTAAGAAAGATCCTCTAACAAACTTAGCCATTTCATGCTTTGATAGAGACATGAAGTCAGATTAACTACACATAAATTTCCATCCATAGAACTTTGTCAAAACAACTTTAGTGGTCAAATCCCATTTCTTTTTTTCTGCCTTCCTCAATTTACGACTGCTGACCTAAACTTACACAAAAGGGAACGATGGTCTTGTGAGCTCAAAAGCCGGTCCATATTTTATTTAAACAACTGCTTTCATGGAAGTTTCGTCCAATGTTTAAAATAGTGATAACGGTAACATAACGCTTTGCCTATGTTAGGTTATGTCGCATATACATTAACGCATAACATAGGTTATGCAATTTTCTATTTATTTAATAAAAAAATGTAGAACTATGTAGAATATTTTTTATAAATTGAAAAATAAATTTAAAATATCTAAAAAAAGAATATAAAACCATTTTGCAATACATATTCTATTCTAATTTCATATTAAGTTTTACAATAATTTTCACATTTATCTTCATAAATAATATTAAGTCTGCAATCGTAATTCCAGTTATCATCTAAACAAGAAAATAATAATTTTTTTATTTCAATTCCAGTTATTATCATTATTATAATTTATATTTTGTAATTTTAATTTATCTTATTTCTAATTGTTGATTTCAGTTCAGTTAATAATTTTTCAGAATCAACAAGTATAATATTTCAACAATCAGAGAGGAATTACAAGTAAACAAAAAAATAATCGCAAATTAACAAGTTAGTAATATCACAAGCAATCAAACAACTAACAACTAATTAAATAAGAAAGTTATAGCAATTCGCTAATAATCAAAATAATAATCAACAACAATATATAAAGTACTAAAAAAATAATTGTAAATAACGTAACATAAAGTAATTTAACGTAACGCTACGTAATATAACGTAAAATAATATAAAACCATATTGTTACGTTGCACGGAGTTATTTTCAATTGTTACGTAGCGTTGGGGTTTTGTTAGGTTTTGTAACGCAAAATAACGGGTTTCATAACGCGTTATTTTTAACATTGGTTTTGTCTATTCAATCTCTGTCTGGACATCCTTAGAAACCCCTATATAAAGCTTGAAGAAAAATAAATATGGCAACTGCCGATGGAACTTACACAACAAGGATGGATGGTCCTTTAAGCTCAAAAGCCGGTCAATGTTTTTTTTTTTGAAAGTTTCATCTATTCAAAGTTTGTTTTCACATCCTTAGTGTTAGATTAGAAAACTATCTTGTATTTTGCTAATTTAGATTAATCTCTCATCGCCTATTGAATTGTTTTTATGATGTTGAGATTCCTATAAATATATATACCCCTTGACTCAATAAATAAATTGATTGGTTCAGATTATTTCAAATATGGTAGCAGAGAGTATTTTAAAATAAATCTCAGTCGTCAATCTCAACCATTCTAATCGATGGCCAACTCCTATTCCGACTCTAACTCTGATTTCAGTGCCGACTCCAATTCCGACTTTGATTACGCAATCGTGTCACCAATTTGATGTCTACTCCGATTCCGACTCCGATTCTAACTTTGACTTCACAAATATGTTACTAATTCGATTTTGCATTTGCTTCAGTTTCTGCTTCTTTTCTGTTTCGTAACTGTAAAGACTCTGGCTGGTCTCTTCTCGACTGCAATGTTTTAAGAAATAAGTTTATTTACTGCTTACTACAGTTTCTGAGAAAGAACTTTATTTGCTGTCTACTACTGTATCTAAGAAAGATGTTTATCTATACCTACTACTGCTTCTAAAAAAGAAGTTTATATGCTGCTTACTGCGGCTTTTAAAAAAGAAGTTTATCTATTGCTGCATATGAACTTTTAATGGTAGAATAAAGGTCTATTATGGCGGTGATGGGTGTGCTCTGATGATTCAATTGATTCATCTACTACTACTACTATCAATTGCTACTACTGCTGCTGCTCATCTATTTCAAGTTAATCTGTACTATTGAAGAGCGAGACAGTATTTTCTAATTTGTGTAGCAAGTTGGATATAAATGATATTTATACTCCAACTTGAGAGGGAGTGTTAGATTAGAAAACTATGTTGTATATGGATCTAATTTAGATTAGTTCCTCATCACTGTTGGATTGTTTGTATGATGTTGAGACACTTATAAATATATGTATCTCTTGATTCAAAATAAATAGATTGATTGGTTCTGATTATTTCATAACACTTAGAAACCCTTATATAAAGCTTGACAAAGAATTATGACCATTTTAGATCAATCAATTTTTTAGATCCAAGTCCTATTGACGAAACTTGATTTTGATCCATATATTATGGAAACCCAAGAACTGCACAAAACTGTGGCTAAATTTGGTTGGACATGATCATGCTAGATTTACATTGTAGGGAAGTTGTCCCACTGAGCTTGATTTTTAATTTTGTTCCTAATGTAACACTGTTATGTCATCTGATTTGCTAATCACAAGTTCAAGTTCCTTGAAGTCTGTTGCAGATGTCAGTGCGCACATCATGATAGAAGCATTTCTTACTTTTGCATGAACGAAATTTAGTTGTGAATTATTTATGGCTGATGTTCACTGAATAGTGAATTCTCATGTAATTATCTGTTTCAGGATGAGACAGCATCACGCTTGGTAGATGCTTCCTTACGCACTTCAGAATACCGGCCGATCAACATCTTTGTGAACTTCTATTCAGGTAACAGAATTACTGCTGACTTCTTTTATAAATCTCATATACTATTATCGTTATATTAGTGCATCTCTCTAAACATTATATATTATGGCTGAGGAGAGTAGATCAAATTTTGGTTAAGTTCTTCTTTAATTCCAATTCCTTTTATATAGAAAAAGAGACCAGAGAAACTAGGATATGCTTTTGTCAAGAAACATAACTAGGGATTTGGGATGAAATTAAGGTTTGCTAACAGGGGATAAGATTCGGGATTCACAGAGTCACACTCCCACTATCACACGAATAATTCAAGGAAAGATTTAGAAAGAAACAAACCAAGTAATATCGAATAATTCAGTGATTAAAGTTGAAGTCTTACAAGAAATATATAAAAACTCTCTACGCGAGCCACACATGCAAATAAGATAAGTTAACTATTGTAGAAGCTAAACAAATATGTTGAAATTCTAACTAATCTCTAATCAAATCTTTGCCAAATTTGAGTAAATCTTGGACTTTTAAGAAATTATGGACTAAGGGGCTTGCCATTAGCATGACAGACCAGTCGGTGTCCTTCAAATTATCGTAGTGATTGCAAAATTTGGACTTGGAGAAAATTGTCTAGAAGGGGAAAATGAAAAGATTGACATGATTATGATCTTGAAGTCAAGTGGAGAGAAATACAATACAATAAAATCTTAAGAAAGTTCATCTATGGTTTAATAAACTGTATATCAATATTGTGAGAAATAATTGCTCTTGTAGCAATTTTGAGGACCTTAACTTCATATGCTTTTGTCTTTAGTTTTGTGCTTGTTCCTAGTCTTGGTTAATTTGTAATGTTGCTCCTTTGTTGCATGAGCCTACATTACACGACCAAAAAGATAGATATATCTAACTACTAAAGTTCAAGGTTCAAGTGAAGGCCCTATCTTGCTTATTTCCTTAGCCAGGTACTTGGCACCAATTCATAGAGGACTAAGGGGCTTGCCATTATCATGACAGACCAGTCGGTGTCCATCAAATTATCGTAGTGATTGCAAAATTTGGACTTGGAGAAAATTGTCTAGAAGGGGAAAATGAAAAGATTGACATGATTATGATCTTAAAGTCAAGTGGAGAGAAATACAATAAAATCTTAAGAAAGTTCATCTATGGTTTAATAAACTGTATATCAACATTGTGAGAAGTAATTGCTCTTGTAGCAATTTTGAGGACCTTAACTTCATATGCTTTTGTCTTTAGTTTTGTGCTTATTCCTAGTCTTGGTTAATTTGTAATGTTGCTCCTTTGTTGCATGAGCCTACATTTCACGACCAAAAATATAGATATATCTAACTACTAAAGTTCAAGGTTCAAGTGGAGGCCCTATCTTGCTTATTTCCTTAGCCAGGTACTTGGCACCAATTCATAGAGGGCTAAGTCCACTTTACAGCCAGTTATAAAAATTTGGCTAATTTGTGCGGAGCTTTCTCGATATTGATTGATCTTCGGCATTCAACTCCATTTTAATGAGAAAATGCTTAGATGAGGAACATTTCCTTTTTATCTTTTACCACACAACTATTGACGTTTTGGGATTGTTCTATGGAAAAACATTTCCTTGTTATCTCTTACCAAACAGCCTCAGAAAATTTGGAAATGTTTGGTTTAAACTAACTGCTCATGTACGTTATATTTTTTCTTCTTCTTTTTAATCATGATAATTCATGATTGATAATGCTTATTACTTTCTGTTCTTCATATAATATTATATTTCATTTGTAACTTTTCAGAGCCTGAATACAAGTTTAAAGTTGAAAGATCAAACTTTTTCCCTCAACCAAATGTAAGCTCATTTACTATTCTTTGTCATCACTGTTATGGTTAATATGAGTGTATTTAACATTAACTGTATATAATGCAAAAAAAATATTTATTGTATATTATTATTGTTGTTGCAGTAGAGTTATCTGTTGTCTGTAAACAAGACCATAGTGAACTGCATACACTTACATTGTTTGCAGATGTGTAACTGTTTTCAGCTTTGTTTGCAATTTGCCCCTAAAGTCTGCAACTAGAAAGAATTTTCACTTCTGAAGACTCTCTTTTTTCCTTAATATTTTGGATCTATCCATAGCTCATGTAGGCATTGTTTTTGGAATAATCTACATAAATAATTAAACTAAAATTGATGGTTTTAGGGAAGACAGATATAGCTAATTTGTAAAATTTTTTCACTACACTAGCCCATGCTATTGCTTTAATCTTATTTTAACAAATAAGAAACTTAATCTAAACAATTTTATACTCCATTTGGAATATTTCAAAGTCATTTTATAATGTGTCCTTGTCACTCTGTGACAATCTCTACTTGGGACAAGTGCATCACTACTGTGAATCTTGTACTAGAGACGTGTCAGCCTATCAGACTTTCCTGGAGTTTGCATGACCAATTTTTAGTTACAAATAAGAACCGACTCTAGGATGTAGGTGGAGAACGTGAGAGGAGATTGGCTGTACCTTGCATTAAATGTCCAAGGATTAACTTTATTATAATTGTCAGAAAGTATTGAGAACCAAAACTCAATCTCTATATTCATAAGTCAGAGAATTACATATATTTATAAACCTCTCAACTCCATATAAACCACTCAATAGGTGATGTGGTACTAAACTCAAACTAAACCCAAATACAAAATAGTATCTAACACTCCCCCTTAAGTTGGGATATATATAAATATCAGTCATACCCAATTGGTTACATAGATTAGAAAACAAAGTTGGTGATGCAGTATTAATTAGAATATTGGCCAGTTACTCTGACGAAGGAGTAAACGAAGTACATATTATTTTCTTTACCAAATTATCTCGAACCAGATGACAATCTAGCTCTATATTCTTAGTACGATCATAAAACACTAGATTTTGAGCAATATAGACGACTGATTGATTATCACAGTACATAGGTATTGGATCTTTTGAGTTAAACCCAAATTCAGTCAGCAAATTCTTTAACCATAATAATTCGCACGTAGTATGTACCATTGCCTGATATTCTGCCTCAGCTGAAGATCTAGACACTACATCATGTTTCTTATTTATCTATGTGACTAGATTACCTCCAACAAATATAAGATATCTAGTTGTCGACTTTCTATCTCCTTTATCTCCTGCATATCTAGCATCTGAAAAGACAAATTTTAACATGTCCATATTTTTTTATAAAATAATTTTTTTCCAGGAGAGCTCTTAATGTATGCCAAAATTCCTCAGAGCAGCTTTCTAGTGTATATCTCTTGGTTTATGCATGAACTAAATCAACAGCCCAACAACAAAAGAAATGTCAGGTGTAGTGACTGTGAGATAGATAAGCTTGCTAACCATTCTTCTATATTACTTGACATTCTCATACAAAATATTATTTTCACTCTACATGTCTAAATTTAACTCCATTGGAGTATTAGCAAGTTTATACCCAAAGTGACCGGTCTCTTCCAAGAGATCTAATGCATGCTTTCTTTGAGAGAGAAGTAACCCATATTTATGATAAGCTAGCTCAATTCCAAGAAAATATCTCGGCTTTTCCATGTTTTTAGTTACAAAATGTTGCCTGAGATAATCTTGTATCTCAGTCAGATCTGTTGTATCACTCCCAGTTAATAGAATATCATATACATATATAGCAAGAAGGACAATATCAGAACGAGTATGCCGGACAAAAACAGAATGATCATAGTGGCAACGCTGAAATCCAATACCAGCAATTACAGTGGAAAATTTTTCAAATCAGGCTCGAGAGCTCTGTTTAAGACCATAAATTATTTTTTTGACTTTGCAGACTATATTTTTCCCCTGAACAACATACTCTGGAGGTTGTTCCATATACACCTCTTCTTGCAGATCACCATATAAGAAAGCATTTTTAACATCCAATTGGAATAGTGGCCAATCAAGATTCACATCAAGAGAGAAGAGAATGCGAATAGAGTTGAGATGTGCTACATGAGAGAAGGTCTCAAAATAATCAATATTATAATTTTGGAAAAATCCTTTTGCAACAAGACGGGATTTATAGCGACAATGGAGCCGTCTGGCTTATATTTGATAGAGTAAACTCAGCGACAACCAACAATAAGGGTATCAGACGGAGACGAAACCAAATTCCAGGTTCCACGAGAGATAGAGGTTTGCATTTCCTCATCCATGGCCAACTGCCAGGCAGAGACTAACACTGCTTCCTGACCTGGGTATAGAGACTAAAGAAAGAGAAAGGGAAAACTGACAGAATATTGGGTGAAGGTGATTATAGAAAACAAATTGAGAAATAAGATGAGCAGTAGTAGAGCGCTTACCCTTTCGAAGAGTAATAGGAAGATCAGAGATAGAAGCAAAATAATGTTGTGGTTGCTGGGACCTGCAGCTGGAGATGGCGGAGCATTAGGTTATGAGCTGAGAGGAGGCACTTTCTGAGGATGAGAAAAAATAAATAGTGGTTTCTTGTGAGTCACCTGTTCATCCCCTTTATGAGATACCAATACTTGTCCAATCTCAGTAGTAGAGACAGATAGGCGTAAAGAAAGAGAAGTATCTAACTGGCATTTTGATGTGAAAGTGAAGTAAGGAACATACTCAAAAAAAGTAATATCAGCAGAGACAAAATACTTTTTGGAATTGGATCATAATACCTATATCCTTTTTGTGTCATAAGGTATCCAACAAATATACACTTGATAGTACAAAGAGATAGCTTGTCCAAACCAGAGCACAAATCTTTAACAAAACACGTACAACCAAATACTCGGGGTATAAAAGGAAATATGTGTGTATCAGGATAAAGACAGAAAAATGGATTTTACCATGCAAGACAGATGATGATATCCTATTTATTAAATGGCAAGAACACAGAACGGTATCATACCATAGATATCTGGGAACATGCATGTGAATCATTAATATCCGAGTAACATCAAGAATGCCTATGTTTTCTTTCAGCAACACCGTTTTGCTGGGATGTGTGAAAATAAGAAGTTTGATGAATAATTCCATTATTAGTAGAAAATAAGAAAATATTAGTTTTCATATACTCCATAGTATTATCAGTGCGCAAAATACTAATAGATGTCGAAAATTGATTTTTTATTTCTTTATGAAATAGTTTAATTATATTAGGAACATCATATCTTTCGCTTAGCAAATACATCTATGTCATGTGAGAGAAATTATCTACAAATATAAGAAAATATCTAAAGCTCTTAAAAGAGAAAAAACGACATAAACCCCAAGTATCAGAATTGACTAACTGAAATGGAAATCTACTACGTAGATTGACTCGACTTGGAATAAGATGCGATGATGTTTATCCAGTTCATAAGACTCATAATGTAAAGTAGATATGCCAGCCGCAATTAGTACAATTAGACGAATATTTTGGAGAGAAAAATATTCAAGACATTGATGCTACTGTAAAATGGAATTAGAGTAAGCAAGAAACTCTATAGATGATGTCTCATCGAAATAGTATATCCCCCTTTACTCACGCTCCGTACCAATCCTCCTCCCAGTCTGGAGGATCTGAAAAACACAGTAAGTAGAAAAAAATATTACAGGACAATTATTAGTTTTGGTGATTTGGCTAATAAATAATAAACTAACAGGAAAATTAGGAACAAACAAAATTTTATTTAGGGTTAATGAATTGGTAGCGTAAACTTTTCCATCAATAATAACTGAAAAAGAGGAGCCATCAGCAATATGGACATGAGAAAATTTATCTAAAAATGTAAGGAGACAAACTTGTTTTTAATACTTGTCATATGGGAGAAAACTCCAGAGTCTATAATCCATGGTTGGCTAAAGAAATCAATGTTAGTATCAATACCTGACAAGAATACATGAGTAGCATGCAGACTAGCTATGGTGGATTGAAAACGGAGAAGTCTGTCAAGTTCACTTTGTGGAATCTAAACCATCGTTGAAAATGTCGAAGTGCTAGCATAATTCATTAGCAGAATTTATTGTCGATGCAGTATTTTTTGCTGGAGGTAAACTAGTAGTAGTTTGTGCCAATTTTGGTTTTTCATACTTCTCCCAACAGTATGCAGATGTGTGATTTTTCCTGCCTCAGTAATTATATTTATGAAATTCTCATCCACCACCGGAGTTTCGATCACCAACCACGGCCTCCCCCTGAATCACGACCGCGACTGCGACCACGACCACGGTCTCATCCCCGACTAGAAAATATGACAGAATGGTCATTGAAGATAAGAGTTTGAGGTGCTGATGTAATAAAACCAATAGAAATACGAAGGACTCGAGAATACGTCACTGTCAAGAATGGAACACTATCACCAGCAAGAATTTGACCCCTCACCTGGGTCAATAACGAGGAATCCAATCTGGAGATAAATTTTGCAACAGCTAGATCCTGACGATATTATCTTAAGGTTTTAAGATCTGTAACTAGTGGCTGGTGAATCTCAAGTTCATCCAATATGCTTAGGAGAGCAGAATAGTACTCGGATACAGATATTTTGTCTTGTTTGAGTGTAAACAAGCGCTCATACAATTCAAAAACTAGTGATATATTTTTCTCATTACCATATACTTCTTTAAGAGTGTTCCATATCTCTTTTGCAATTTTCAAAAATATAATACCGGAACTTACTTTTTGTTCCATACTATTAAGGAGTCATGTAATTACGCAACAATCATTAACAAGTCAATCAGAATATAAAGAATCGTGTGCATCTGGTGGATCATGCAGTAAATGTATAATTTTTCTTTAAGCACCAACAAATACTTTGAACAACTGAGCCTATAATAGATAATTATTGCCATTTAACTTAACAGTAGTAGCAGTAAGATTTTTTGGATATAAATTCTCAGTCATTGTAGTTATTCTAGTACTAGTAGTAGATTAATCATCTAAAGTTGATGATATCATAAAAAGAAGATGGAGAATACAAAATATAGTGAAGTGGTTTGAATAATAATAGCAATAGACCTGTCGCGATTTTTGAGCAAAGAAATTTCGGGCAAATAGATTTGCTGACTGTCAAAGGCAAATCTCTCTGCTGCTAGCTATGCTATTGTTGCACTGCTGGCTGCGCTGCTGCTACTCTACTACTATGCCACTGCTGGCTGGAGGGGCTTAGCATAGAGATTTTTTTCTTTTTGTTTCTAAACAAAACTGGTGCTGAACGATGCCACAAGATCAAAGAAAAAAAAACTGTGCTGAACAGATCTTCAAAGAGAGAACTGCCGCCTTTTGCTTTTGCTGAACAGTTTGCTTTTGCTGAACAGATCTGTGCTGAACTGCTGTCTTTGCTGAACGAGGGTTTTTTTGTATTTTTGATTGGATGGTTGAGATTGATAGGTAATCGAATCACACGGTTGAGATTTATTTCTCAAACTTGCTCTGATAACATGTCAGAAAGTATTGAAAACCAAAACTCAATCTCTATATTCATAAGTCAGAGGATTACATATATTTATAGATCTCTCAACTCCACATAAACCACTCAATAGGCGATGTGGTACTAAACTCAAACTAAACCCAAATACAAAATAGTATTCTAATCTAACAATAATATTTAGATATTAGAGGGTGTTCTTTTAAGGTTGTACTTTCTCTGCGATACAATATGATGACTGTTATCCTAGATGGATATTGCCATCTTACCATTTATGGATCCTCAAGATATCAGAGCATAAAAAAAACTCCCAAGAGAATTGAAGAAAAAATTCTCAAAACCCTAACCACCGCAGAAATGACGACTTCTGAACTCCCACTCCGATCTCAACTATCAATCTCGTGCCAAATGCACCATCATTGTCAACTTGAAATCTCGTTAGCGTCAACCTTCTTCGTCCTCTTTTTGTAATCCTTTAGATCAATTGAATATTCGTTATCCTGTAGTCCCAGCCTCTTTCAGTGTTGTTATCTCTTTTGAGTAGATAATAGATATAGGTATTCTTTCTTTCTTTTTTAATTTTCAATTTCTAGGTCTACATCATTTAATTTTTTTTTTTCTATTTTAGTCCTCATCTTTTGAAAAAGAAAAACGTATCATGGATTAGAGCATATTATTAGTTGAAGTTTTAGATTAGGACTAGGACCCACAAGACAATTTGGACTAAAACATATGCAAATTTGTTGGACTTTTGATGTCGTGGGACTTTTTATTTTTAACTGTAGGTGTAAATTATTTTATTATAATACTACTAATTTAGTTTCAAACTAGTGTAATTATCAATTATAAGCTGTAATTCATAATGTTAAATAAATATCTTATAATATTGAATAATTTAAATTTTTAATGAATGTATTACTTATTTAATAAACAATAAAGTAATTTTTTGAACTTTTAATATATGACATTTGCTACTATATCTTTAAAATAAGCTAGAGGTAAACTAAATTTTATTGATAAATTATCACTAATTAATTAGTATTACGTTAACATTGTTACTATTTTATATTATGTAAATTTATCATTTATTAATTAGTACATTACAAAGTATTATATATGTTTGTAATAAATAATAATTTTTCACGTATTTATTCTATTAATTAGTTAAGTGAGAGCCCAAGAGATAGTTCAAGCCTAAACGGAGAGTCTAAGGTTTTTCCTTTAAACTAAACGCAACTTAAAGCTCTAAAAGTTGTAAGTCATTTCCTAACAAAAGAGAACATGACAAGCAACTTTCTGAAGACAAAATAGCTCCAACTACCACTCAAAATGATCCATAACTTCGTCCAGAGGCATGACAGGTTCATTTTATTCTGCCAGTACACCTTAAAGTTTAAAATATTTGTACTCTGTCACATGCCTTCTATAGAAACTTCGGTATTAGAAATAGTCTCATTAAGTCTTCCTGAATGACAAGTATATCTCATTGTGATGAATAAATCGAGTAAATTGAATTGTTTTTGTAAGTACAGAGTCCTGAGGGAATTTGATATCCATATTTGAAGTTTGTCTATATTAGTTTTTTTTTTTTTTTTTTTTTTTTTTTTTTGTGGTTTTTTTTTTTTTTTTTTTGGGGTGGGGGGGGTATATTCGTTCTACACAGTGCAAGATTTGTTTGGTCTTAAGCCAAAAAGTGAAGGGTTTTGGATAGTTCAGAGAATATTGGATGCCCAAAAAAATAAGGATAGAATATTAAAAAAAAAGAGCAGAAAATCTTAATATTGGAGGTATGTAACAAAAATTAGAAATCTTATTCATGAATAACTTTGATTCATGCTTTCATGAAGGGGTCAGATGAATTCACTCTAATATTTTGTGAGTGAATTAACTCATCTTGTGCCCAAGGATGACCGGACAATGATTTATTAACTAAAAAGATCAAACTTGGGACTTATCTTTCTATCAAGGTGTCAGTGAATAAAAAAGAAGGATCAATCAAAAGTAAACAATGCTTAACCTCTGAACTCTTCTGTGGCAACATTATTATATGAACATTTTCCTGTCTGATGGGTTTGGGTAATGTTGCCCAACTCTATAGGTAAAATTTCATAAATTGTGATCAGGTTCCGAAAACTAATGTATACCTTATAATTCGCAGCCTTTGAGGTAACTATGGACAAGACGCAAGAGAGAGACTTGCCACAAAATACAACAGGGTAATTTGATGGCTGAAATAATTACTTCTTCGTTATGCATTTAAGCTCCTGGAACCGAGAAGGAATGCTCGAAATTTTTCTAGACTGTGGAGAAGTTTAGGGATAAATAAAGAAGCTGCAGGGGTGCAGGGACCCCGCGGGGGGGGGGGGGGGGGGTGGGGGGGTGGGGGAGATTTTGTTGGGGGACAGGTGTGGCGGGCATGATAAGTTATTGCTACATGCAGCTTCCTCTCTAGGCATAATCATATACTAAAGGGGCAAATAAAGCATATTCCCTGTTCTTTTGGGTGCATGGTAACATGAAGTACAAGCAAGTCCTGCTAGTAATTCTAGCTTGCAATATTATTGTAGGTACTGCATAGTATGGTAAGATCTGCTTCCTGTTATATCTAATGGTTGATTCTAAACTATACATTATCCATGGATTTGGAATTTAATTGTTATTGTGTCTTTGCATCTTCAAGTGGATAATCATTACAGCTACAGTTAGCATTAATGCTTGTCATGTTTCAGGTTGATGCAGCTGTTGTTAGATTTAAATTGAAGCGAAGTTTGGAACGCCCACGAGTTTCTTCCACAAAAAGCTTCTTTTCAATGGTACCTTTTTGCATCCCTCCCAAAAAATTGGTATTCTGGTTATTTAAATTCTATGTTCTATCCAACTGTCAACTGTTATGCACAATACAGTGTTAAAGATCACATCATGAGAACTAATTTACACGATTGTGCAGCAGATGCTAGTATGATAATAAGTTTTTTTTTTTTTTTTCCCTCCCAATCTTTCTCCCTTCAAAATTGATCTATCTGGTACTTTTGACCAGTGATTCTCAAAAAAAAAAAAAAACCGATTGGCTATTTTTTTTCTTGGTGCTGGATCATTATCTACCTGTCCATAATCCCAAAACTACACCAAAAGCTTGCTTTGCTTTATCCCTCCGAGGATATTTTGCATATGTTTTGAACAATGAAGTTGCATCAATCAAGTTTACATTTTTTTTGATAGATTCCATTGAGTCTAGATAATTTCAAGTTTCAAGTGACTCATTACATAGCAATGGCATGTAAAACTCCAGCAAGTAAAGACAAATATTTTGATTGTAAAGGACTCACGTGAAGACCACCTTAAAACACTCATTAGTCATCACAAAGGCAATGCATCCCTTAAAAGAAACATGCGAGCTTTTTCCTACTGATTGACTTTGAAAGACAATGAATAAATAAAGGAAAATATCTTCCTTACCCAAAGAAACAGCAAATGTTTATGCCATTTGGAGATAATCCATCTTGATCAGCATGAACTCACTTTAGATAAGGAAAAGAAAACAAAGGAAGCGGAAAGATGGAAGGGACTGAAGAAGCATGATGAAAAGAAAGGAGGCTGCAGGTAGAAAGGTAGCATTAAGCTGAGGCAATCTCCTTAAAATAAGGCCCTGGTTAGTGTTTAACCTAACCATGCTTTACCAATTGGATGGACAAATTAAGTTACGGTGACCTAATACCAATGTTAGAGATTAGAAGGACTAATATCAAATGACGGATAACTTACAGAACCGATATACAATGCTAATAATAAATAGCTAACAGACCTAATACCAATGTTAAAGATGTGAAGGACTAATATCAAATGACAGATAAGTTACAGGATCAATACTAAAAATGCTGCTAATAGTAGAAAATGGTGCTTTTGGTGTGCCGTCATGCTGTTTCAGAGAGAAACATAAGCAGTTATCTTAATCTCTCAAAGAAAGTATTCCAATCGTTGAGGATAATAGTGAAATCTTGACCCTGTCAAGAAAGTAACAAACTCCGTGACTGTTAGAGGATCAGAAACTTGGTTGAGCATGATAGGCAGATGTGGTATAGAGAAATATGTGAAATTATCATGTCATGGGGCCAATGAACATGATAACCATTAAACCCACAACTCTAACTTATTATCGACAATAGAATATAATGTACATACATGAGATCAAATATGAAAACTCCTATATAATGAAAAATCCTGCATTATAGAAGCTCCTGCAATATGGAAACTTCTAAATATATGGGTAAATTGCACAAAGCACCCTTGTGGTTTGCCCTCAGTTGTCTTGACCCCCTAAACTTTGAGACTAGCATATGGCTCCTCTACAAAAATAACACTGTTAAATTATAATTTTAAATTTCTTAACTACTCTTAATCTTTAGAGAGGTTTTACCACTTTTTACCTCTTTCTTTTTCTCATACCCCCATCTCATTCTTAACTATCTAGTCTCTCTCCCCCCCCCCCCCGCCCCCCCCCCCCCCAACCTCTTTTCCCTCTTTCTAATTTTATTCTCTTTATCTCTCTCCTCTTCACTCTTTCTTCTTCCTTGTTCTTTTTCATCATTTTGTCGCTTCTGTCATTCTCCTTGCACCTTTTGTTCGTTCTCCTCTCCACTCCATAATTTTCTCTCTCCATCTCTCTCTCTCTTCTCTCCCACATTCTTCTTTTCATTATCTTTTTTTCTTTTCATAAACTTTGCTCTTTTCTTTACATTTCTCTCTCTTGTTTCCTTTTTCTCCATCTCCTCTTTCTTCCCTTGCCTTTTTTTTTTTTATCTTCCTCGCCCAACTTTACTTTCTCTTCACTCTTTTTCTCTTCTGTGACTAGAAATGTATCTTTAAGTAAGAAAAAAATGGGAATATGGAGAAAGGAAAAAAGAAAGAGAGGACAAAGAATGTAAAGTGAAAATGAGGGAAAAGATGAAAGAGGAAAGAAAGAAAATGTAGTTAAGAAAGTAAAATAAGATGTGAAAGAGTGGTAGGAGAAAGAGAGGAGGATGTGGGGGTGAGAGAGAGGGATACGAGGTTGAAGAGTGCAAGTTGTAGAAACCCCCAAAGTATCGACGGTGGTTCAGGCACAAATTTAATGGTGTTTACTTTTTGGGGATGTTATATCCTAGTTTCAAACTTTAAGGGTTATAAATGCAACTAAGGGAAAACACAATAGTGTTTTGTGCAATTTACCTAAATATATAAACATTCCAAAATATTTTTCAAACTAGAACATATATTATATAGTCCCAGCTCATTTCAAATGTAATTCACTTTGGAACCTCTAAAGTGAGTATCACCACCAAACTGCATGTCACCTCCGATACCATTTCCAAAAAGAGTACTATCTTTATTATGTGCCACAAGAGCATAACTGTGTGAATTGCTTCTCCATTCAACTTCTAGATAGTAATTGCCATCTAGCTTTCCATGATACTCTTAATCTCCATGACTGCAACTATTGAAACAAAACTAAGAACCACCACCAGCGCCAAATAATCACCATTTAACAAGACAATAACCAACTAGAAAACCACCACAGCAGAATGAAAGTACAAATCCACTAAACAAGTACATAGAAGTTCTATCTGTAGGTAACAAAACTAGTTAAGAAAAAACTGAAATATTCTTGGCTTTGTATGCCTGATAAAACTTCTTTCCCCTTAGAATCAAGTCTGAAAGGCTAAGTAATCCAAGAAAAATTCCAGCACATAGTCGACTTCTTATGGTTTGCTGATGGAAGAGTAGTGTCTTTTCCTTGCAAGTTCTTAATAATGGCAACTCATATTCCAGTAAGTTCCCATATTCATATCTTTGAAAACCAGTTGCTTCTTTGGTGATGGGAACATGTTCATGTTATGTTTCGTTCTTGCTTCATCTATGTACTTGCACTGAATATAATCGCGCATAAAAAATCCAACTCTCCCAAGCCTTAGAACTTGGAGGATGCCAACCAGTTTTTTTGGATTACGGAAAGCCTCTCTTTTATCCACAGTCACTTGGATAGGAAATTTGGTCCTAGCTGAAAGAAGATTGATTGCAGTACACTCGTAAGACTCGTGACAATCACTCATATACCTGATACTGACAGAAAAGACTTGGGTGACCAGGTGGTGATGATGATGGTGATGGTGATGCTGATGACTTTGTTAGGTGGTGGAGTTGGGGGAGGCAGGATGTTGACCAGGAAAGGCCTCTACCACAGCAGGGACTTTAAGTGTTTCTTTACAAATGTGATCAATCTCATCAATTAGGTGCTGGCTGCTAACATTTGGGTCCCTGGCTGAAATGGTATCAAAGCCATTTTCCTCGTATCTGGAGTAAAAGGCATCAATGTGAAGTGGTAGGTGTTGTTCAGTATTTCTTCGAATATGACAACTTATGCAGGGAACTTATTATCTTTCTGGTTCACAGACCTAGTTTTGTCTCATCTGTTACCATTTGTGACTAAAGATACCCAATTACCTTTACAAAACTATTAGTTAATGTTGTCTTGAGTTTGGACTTGTTATGGCTGGTGGAAGAAACTTTACTTTGTGGCAAGGGAGGGTTCATCTGTGACTCACTGGAGATGCGAGTGTTGCCTATTTCTATAATGTCCCAAGTTATACTATGAAGGATTTGATAGTATATTCCTTAATAAGGTTGGCATTACTGGCAGGTACCCAACATGGGCAAATGAGGTCAAACAAAGAAACTATAAACCACATGGAATGAAAGATCTAAACTACTCTAATTCATAGGCAGTCCAAATAGCATTATACAATAAGTAACAAAAGAGATGCAGAAGTATCGATTTAGACACAAGAGTGGTTGCTAGGAAGAGTTTGAGGTACAATACATATGCAATGCCAAAATAAGACAACACTGATCGCAGAAAAACGTACAACCCATCTGAATTCTAAGTTTTTGAATGTAAGTAGATACGAGCCACAATAAGATACAATAAAAGATAAAGATTGTACATAATACTATTAGAGTTCGGCCTAATTCTAGATGTTTGAGTCAATAAGTGGTGCATCCGTCTCTTTATTCTCCTAAATTTGAGTGTTTATGGAATTCTTGGGTTAGTCCCAGCAAGAAATATAATCTGAATGCATGTATATGAGGAATGTATTTGTGAAGGCATGTATCTTGACATGATGGATATATAAAGTACATGGAATTTATACTAATCACATAAATAAATAATGCAAGTATAAGTTATATGTTTGCGTTTGACTAACTAGTCGAAGAGTTCACGTATTCTAAGAGTATACCATGGACATCCAGGGTCGTAACAGAGCTTATACTGTCCTACTATTTGAGAGTTTATGCCTTTGTCCTTTAATTACTGGTACCTTCTTAATTGATCTGATACTGGGACAAATTGGAGAGATTGCATTATGAGATTTTATAGTTGTGGATAGAGTAGAGCTAATTAAAACATTGTATGTATGCAGAATGAGACTTCTGCTGAATAAATAAATATCATACTTTAGGAAATGGGAAGGATTCCTGTCATAAAGGAGGGTTTAATGTTGAAACTTTAATCAGGGGATATTGCCAAGTCATTATGAACCAGTTTGACAAATTGAATACACCCGATAAGAAGAAATTACTGGGACATGTAGGATTCAGCTGGTGAATCCGAGTTGATGGTACGTATTACTACTTTATTGCATTATCAGGGATACAATAAGATTTTCTTGCAGTTTCTGCTTTAGTTCTTGGATGGAGATAGAGTGACTATAGAGAGGGAATGGTCTGATCTGAGTAACTTAATGTTTGATCCTTTGTGAAATTTAATCTTCAGAATCCTTCTCACTGTCCAATGATTTGATCTCGAGGGTCACTTAAAATAAAATATACCGAATTCCCAAAGCGAGTAAACTCAAGAACTAAATCCCTCTAGAATACACTCTCACACTAATCTTTCTGTCTTGAATACAAGATTGAAGTTTGACACTAATGCGGTGGACCTTCTTAAACTGGGATGTTGAACTAGTTGATAGTGAGATTTTAACCTTCTCAAACTGGGATGCTGAAATAGTTGATAGTGAGAATATTTGTCTATTCTTTGGTTTTTTTCTCTTGATCTAATTGAATGTGTTACTTTGTATTGCATTGAATAAATTATACTGACATTCCAAAAAATAAGAAACCCAAGCAGATATTTCACTCAATTGGTCATTAAATCTTTTAATTGAAAGTTATAAACATGGTTTTAAATATCGACCGGTATTGATATAGGTTGTATATATCATATCAGATTTTGAGGTACCCGATACATGATGTATAGCATAATATGTGTTTGATTGCCAATATGATACGCCCGGTATTTGATTTTGATAACGTCTATGATTGGCAGATGCCAATACCAATTTCGATATTCTAAAAGTTGCTTATGAGGTTTTCGCTAATATGCTGAACTTTTGCTCAAGACCCACTCATTGACCAAAAGTAACCATGAAATAAATTTAATGTTCCTCCAGGCTCAAGTCATCAGATAGCTTATAGAGTCAACGACCATTAGTCTGTTTATCATAGAGAAATCTATTATAAACAGTTCATTTTCCGAGTGGTCTTCCAATTTGTTTATTTATTTATTTTGAGAAGATATTTTATTTATTTATTTATTTATTTTTGGGTCTGTTAGTCTGTGCTCTGTGGAAAAGAATGTAATTCTTTGTCAACTCGTTTATAATAATTAACTTATGGGTAAAATTTAAATTCTTCCAATAGAATTTTTAAATCAAGTTCTTTTCCATCAACCGATAATGCTTCCCTGTGTTAATATGGCCTTTACGCCCCTCAAATTTTAGGTGAATTCTGCATTTAATGGGAAGCGCAAAATGCTGAGAAAATCACTTCAGCATCTATGTTCATCCCATGATATTGAATCTGCACTCAAGGATGTCGATCTTCCAATTACAGTAAGTTTCTTTGTTGTTTATTTCCCTGCCCTTAATCAGTGTGATACGTCTCTAATGCGCCTTTAACAATTTATTGCAGGCAAGACCGGGAGAGCTTGCTCTCGATGATTTTGTGAGGCTGCATGATTCGATTTCAAAATTTAGCACTTTGGGCGTCAAGGAATAGACTCAGAAGCACTCTTTTCGTGATAGTGTCAAACAATCTACAAAACTGAGTGTCAAACAATCTACGAAACTGAGTACAACTGAGAGAAAGAACTGCACAAAGGAACAGGTAAGGTACGTGGCATCAACATGGTACTGTTAGAAGTGCTCGATGAAAATAGTAAATAAATTACAGAAAAACAACTTCCAGCTTTTACCGGCAACTTACTAATCTCAATTTGATACCAACATACATCCAAATGTTGTCACTTGAAACTCCTTGATGGCTAGAACCCTTTATGAAGTAGCAAATTTTATTTTGTTCTCAGTCTGAGGGGAAATTAAAACTATTGATATTGTGTGACACGGTTCTAGATATTTAGCATATAAACTCAAGTGAACAGTTAGCCAACCGAAAGTTGGAGGTAGCATGAAGTTAAATATGGCAACTGTTCTTATTGGGTTCTCCTGAGTTACTTTATTTTAGAGATTAACTGGGAGGGAAGAGAAAGAGAGAAGAAGAATAAAGAGGGGAATCCAATAAGAAAAGGAAGAGAGGAGGAAGAGTGAAGGGAGGACTAAAATGAAATAACTCAGGGTATAATGGAAAATTTGGGTCAAAAATATGGCTGGGGACTAAAGTGAGGTAACTTAAAGAATTTGGGAGATTAAATTATAAATATGAAGATTTGGGGGACAAAATTCAAAATTTTAAAGATTTATGGGAAATATATGTAAAAACCCCTTCTTCTTTCTTTTTTTTTTTTGTACCATAACTTTCTGATGGAAGCATTGTTCTGCAGGTAGCAATACTCCTAAGACATAGCTACTTCCGATGAGCCAATCTTTCATTATATGGCCTCAACCGTGCATCTCCCTCGGAAAAAGAGAACCCTTGATCAACCGGAGACTACATTACTGCACGACACAAAAGACAGTCGAAAAAATGCAAGCAAGCAAAGCTGAAATGGTTTACGTGACACTGATGACGAAGATAATGTCACTACCGTTACCATATCTATTGGTTCCATCACTACATATTTTTTCATCTTCTGTGATAAAATCAATCCCTACGTAGTCTTTTGTGGGTTCTGATGCCATAAAAATGTCGACAGCTAGTTGATTCAGCAGGAATTCAGTTCGGTCTATGAAAATTAACTCTTCAGTTGTATTCGGTGATGTATTACAGTATTAGTTATTGTGGAGTAAGATCAGATGATAGTATGCTGTAAATTCGTATATACATGATATGAATTTTTTTTTTTTTTTTTCTTTCTGTTGACAAGTGCATTCAGTGTGTTCTGGATTCTCAAAACCAAGTGCAACCTCAAAAAGATCTACAATAGTTATGACAGTACGAATATTTGTTTAGGTTAATTACAGTTAGACTTCTTGTAATATTGGGAGCGCATAACTTAACACTCCTGAAGTTTGAAATTATCAAAAAATATCCTAAATTTAGTTATTTTCACTTTCTTTTTTTTTACTAAAGTGTATTTTTGTTCTTTAAATTCATATTCTACTCTCATTCCTCATTTTAACCGGCACACACTCTCTTTCTCTCCTCTCTCTCTCTCTCTCCCCCTCTCTTAGTCACTCTCTTTCTCTCCTCTCTCTCTCTCTCTCCCCCTCTCTTAGTCACTCTCTCTCTATATCTCTCTCAGTCAGAGAGGGAGCGTGAGTGACTGAGATAGAGGAATAGAGAAGGGGAGAGAGAGAGAGAGAGGAGAGAGAGAGAGAAAGTGTGCCGGTTAAAGAGAGGGATGAGAGTAGAATAAAAATTTGAGAGATAAAGAGTGCACTTTAATAAAAAGGAGAGTGAAAAAAACTAAGTCCAGGGATATTTTTGAGAGTTTCAAAATTCAAGGGTGTTAATTACACACTCCCAATATTACAGGAGGTCTAACTATAATTAATCATATTTATTTTGTTCATGATAATCTCTCTCTCTGATTATTGTAAACAAGAAGCACCACAAAGATTTTGAGGATAGAAAAAAAAAATGGAACATGACTTTTGCTATGCTTGGTTTGATGGAAAATAAAAGAAGTAAATAAATGGAATGTAAAAGAAAGAAAATAACAGAAATGGAAAAGGAAATAGGATTATTTTTTATCTTTGGTTTAAAGAGAAACTAAAAAGGAAATAGACAAAAAAATTGTAATAAACTAAAAAATAAAATTAAAAATTTAAGTAGAAAACTTTGTTTCAAACTTCCTCCACTCTCCAATCAAAAGGAAAAGGAAAGTTAAAGGGAAATAAATTTTGAGTCATATTTTCTTCTGCTTTTCTCTTATTTTCATTTCTTTTAAATTTTCTCTCAAAACAGACAATGGAGAACACTTTCTTTTTTATTTACTTTTCTTTTCCTTCACTTTCCTTCTAACCAAACAGCCTTAGTTGTTTGTTTCGAAGGAATATGAAAAGTAACATGAAAATAATAGAAGTTATATATATATATATATATATATATATATATATATATATATATATATATATATATATATATATATATATATATATATATATATATATAGGTGTCACATGAGTTAGCGACAAAATTATAATGATCCAATGAATTTTTTTTCAATTTTTTTTTTACAATTACTATCTCTATCTCCTTAATTTTTTTTGGATTAAATTTCATAAATTTAGAAGTTCATTTACCATTTCATCAAGTATATACAAAATTTTATATTCATTGAAAACCGTTAATTTTGTATTAACTTGATGGAGAACCAAATCAAAATTAAAACCCAAAAAATTGTGTATGAGTGAACCCTAGGGTCAAGATCATAATCCAAAAAGATTTTTTTAAAAAAGATTATTGAAGATAGTAGAAATGAACTGCAGTTCAGGTAATTTGTGTGAGCTGTCACTAAAATTACTGGCATTGTTGCATCGAATAATAATCAGTGGCTTCCTCTATCAATTTGCAAATTTGATAAATTATTTTTCTTGATAATAATTTCTCATCAATCTATCTTCAATTATATATTTTGAAAGTTTTCTAGATAATAAGTCAATGAATTTTGATTTATCAGGTGTCAACTGATATAAGCTACTATTTTTAATTTTTATTGTCATTAATTTTTTGATGGTGCTTCTTCAATAAGTATATTTATTGGCTTGATGGCTAGGGGTTTTACTTTATTTTATGCCTATTTATTCATATAATTCAACTTTTTCTCTTGCCATATAATAGGAACTTACTTTCAAATTTTTATATTTACTTTCAAATTTTTATATCTGTTCATTTTTAATGGATCATTCTTTTTATATATTTTGAACTTTTTATCTTGTGTAGCAAAACCTTCATTATATGATTTTTGTTAAAGATGGTGTGTTAACAAAAGCATAGATTGATATTTTTATGGTGAAAAATAGGAGTGAGAATGAGCGGGCATAGAGGCTAACTCTCAGGGCCTCACCTGTCATATTCAAAATTTTAAATTAAAAAAAAATAGAATTTTTGTTTTTAATATAAAATTTTCAATAAGATAGATTAAGCCCTTGAACCTATCCATTCTCATATCTGGACCGCAAAAAATAAAAACAAAAATAAATAAAATATAAAAGGATAACATATTGGAAACCGAAAAGTGTGAAAGTAAGTTTCAATGCTATGGCAAGGAAAAAAAAAATAATATTTGAATTATATAAATAAATGGGCGCAAAATAAAATAGAACCTCTAAATGTCAAGCCAATAAATATACTAATTGTGAAGACAATACAAATTAAAAAGCAAGTTACAGTAGTTGACGGATCAATCATTGATCTCTTGATAAGATCCATCAATTGAAAACCAAATCAAAAAATTAATAGAAAATTTTCAAATGTGTTTATTGATATAAATTGATGAGAAATTATTACTAAAATATGAAAATTTTCTAATATGCTTATTGATAGAGGAAGCCCTTTTACTAGCCAGCAACTTGATGGGGATATTTCGGGAGTTTCCAAAGGAGCACACCATTTTTTCTAGTGAGTCCACTTTTCAAGTGAAACCCGAACGAAATAGAACTATCTAATGGGCTTATTAAGAAAAGTGGGGTGCTCCTTTGGAAACTCCGATATTTCATGCTGTGATTGAGAGGAGATTGAATCATAGAGATGATTGTTGAGGTTATAATTGGGAAGAGACTGAGGCCTCAAATCCTATTTTTTTTTCTTGTATTTTTTTTTAAATTTTTTTTCTTGCTTTCTCCCCGTCAAGAGAGAGAAAGATGAAAGAAAATATGGTAGAGATGGTGTGTGTTAGAGATGGTGTGTGTTTCATTCATATAGCTATTTGGTTCAGGTATTTGGGAAATAGTGTTTAAATAGGAAGAAGGGGAAGGGTGACTAGTTTGATTACATGAAAATTAGGGAGATTAATTAGTAGGAAAGTGAGTTTATCTTTTTGAGATTTTGATTGTTTGATTGGGAGATGTACATGTGAAGGGGTAATATAAAGGCACACTCCAAATGTGAAGAGTACACCCTATTATAATTGCTTTTGATTATTAGTTTGCTATTATTTTTTTACAAGTAGTATATCTTCTTTTTCCTTTTTGTTTAAGAGGTGGGTGGAGGTAGAGTGTCGGGTCGAGGTGGTGGAGAGCATAGAGGAGAGAGAAGGGATGGGAGAGGTCGGAAAGGGGGTGACAAATAGGGATAGATGAGTACAGAGAGGGGAGAGAAGGGGACGAAGGAGAGAGAAGAGCAGTGAGTAGGGGTGTTGCGGATCGTGCAGGGGAGAGATGGGGGTAGCAATGGAGGAGGGGTGGTGGATGGAAGGTGGCAAGAGATGGGAATAGAGAAGAGGGTTTATTTTTATTAGATAGAACATGGTATTTTGAGAAAAAGAGGTGTATCTTTTAAAATTCTCAAATTTTCAAAAGCAAAAGGGTGTGCCCTTGGAAAGAATGTACCCTTGGATATTTCGGGGTGCCTTTATGGTTACCCATTATTGATTGGTTGGTTGTTTTAGTTTGAGCGTAATTTCGGTATAACGCTTCTGTTTTCTAGCTGTTTTCTAAAACGAAAAAACGTTACTTAAAATTTCACTATATTATCCACTAGGCACAATATCTTGAAATAACTGTAACTACTGCTATATTCAGATAGATAATTAAAATGTCCGAAACTAAAAGTTTTTATTTATATAAAGTGTTAATTACATAATATGGCACGTTGTTCTAAATATGAATATAAAAAAGAAAAACAAAAAAAAAAAAAACAAAAGAGTAAAGTAGTGTTTAGACAAAAGAAAATATAAACAGATATATACAAAGGATTTCTAGAAGATACTCCACACCTTAGAAAGTATGGATCGTCAGTTGGGGTTGGTTCTCCTTCCTCACCTTTCAAACCTATATTTAGAATCTAGGAGATTAAATCCAGCAAGCAACATAAGGTAAAAACGATATCTTGAAAATTTCACTATATTATCCACTAGGCACAATATCTTGAAATAACTGTAACTACTGCGATGTTCAGATAGATAATTAAAATGTCCGAAACTAAAAGTTTTTATTTATATAAAGTGTTAATTACATAATATGACACACTGTTCTAAATATGAATATAAAAAAGAAAAACAAAAAAAACAAAAGAGTAAAGTAGTGTTTAGACAAAAGAAAATATAAACAGATATATACAAAGGATTTCTAGAAGATACTCCATACCTTAGAAAGTATAGATCATCAGTTAGGGTTGATTCTCCTTCCTCACCTTTCAAACCTAGATTTAGAATCTAGGAGATTAAATCCAGCAAACAACATAAGGTAAAAACGATGATGTACTATCATAATACTCAGAATAAGTGATCATGGACATGCTATATTAGTGCCAATTATGATAGTATAAATTAGGAATAAAACAAATAAATTTGAAGTCACAAATAAATTAGATGTTTAGGAATGTGCACATTAGAGACACGTAACAAATCTTATTTAGATCTTATGTCAGATATCAGAAACTAGACATATTATTAATTAATCAAATATTTTAAACTACCACTAATGATGGTAAAATATCGTTATTTCCCGTTATTGTATAAGTGTTTTTATATTCCTGAGATCTGAACTCAAATTTATGACACTGAATCATAAAGCACCGCAAGGCACTCAGAACAGAAGATAGACTTCGTATTAGAATGGATGCTCCACTTTGAAAACTCAAAATCAGATGAAATAGTGGTTCAATAAACTAAGAATTGCTGCAGTAAAAGTCTCGATTCTTAGATTGCAATTACCTAAAATCTCATACGATAAACTTCTTATCCATCGGATAGTTTTTTCATTAATCCCAATTTATTTATGTCAGAGTATACATGGACTTAGGAATATTATATCTTATATTTTTTATATAGTGTACATATCAAAACATATTAGAATTCAAAGTTAGAAATTAGAAAAAATTAGCAGATTAGATTCAGAACGTACACATATATTCAGATATGATTATTTCAGAATTTATTATGTCATCATATTTTCAGAGTAATTGTATCCTTATATCATGGGTGTCGATTATAAAATATGTAAATCTCATACTAGTTACTCTAAAAACAACTGTGGTTTTAGATAATAATTTATTAGGCATAGGCTCATGCAAGTTACTTGAGTTGCAGTTCATTTTTACTATTTCCAATAATTTTTTTTTTGAAATAAATCTTTTGGATTATGATCTCGACTCCTTAGGGTCCACTCATACCCAATTTCTTGGGTTTTAGTTTTGATTTGGTCCTCCATCAAGTTAACAAAAAATTAACGGTTTTCAATGAATAAAACATTTTGTATGCACTTGATGAAATAGTAAATGAACTCCAAAATTTATGAAATTTAATCTGAAAGAAGTTAAGGAAGTAGAGATAGTAATTGTTAAAAAAGAAAAATTGAAGAAAAATCATTGATCATTATACTTTTGCCGCTAGCTCACATAACTTTTTCTGAGCTGGCGGCTCACCTACAATAATTCCATATATATATATATATATATATATATATATATATATATATATATATATAGGAAACGGAAAAAACTATGTCATAGGAGGGGCTCCCTCTTATGACGCTTAGGTAGACCAATAGGATGCTTGTATGTTGAGGGATTTATTTTTTTAAAAATAGTACATGTGGTCAATCTACATACAAACATATTATTGGTCCACCTAAACGTCATACGAGAGAGCATCTCGTATAACATAGTTTTTCCCGTTTCCTCGTGTATATATATACAAAATGGTAATATATGGAAATTGCCAAATTTGATTGTCCTGTCTCTCCAAACAACTAGTGACATGTGCAAACCTACTATGATTGACTAGTGACATGTGCAAACCTACTATGATTGACTGCTTAAGATTACTGGATAAATTCACCCATATCAACGGCCATCAGGACCGCTTAATTTCATTATGAAGCAGCACCTAATGTGAGCTTCAGAAGGGCCTGCACACAAATAAGTATTGTATAAAACCATTTGATAATATATTATAAAAATCTTTATGATAACTATATGTCAGATAAGGGGCATAGTAACTTATCCTAAGCCTGATTCTGATTACCCACACTAAGTATGATTATATAGTTTTAAAATACTAAATTAATTGTGATAATACAGGGGTGCATGATATATGAACACTCATATTATATACCAGTCAAATTATCAGAATATTCACAGGGGCATAAGAGACTATTATTTTAAACAAAATAATAACCTTGTTGCTTTGGATTCATAGTTCATATACATAGCATGTGATTTTTGGGGGAAAAAAAACATCAACAGGCCCTATTACAAAGCTGAAGGATAGTATATTTGACTATCTCTTCTCAATTTGATTTGAAATAAATTCGGAATTTCTCGTCTCAAAATGTTATTGCAGCTAGTCGAGAGAGAGGATAATTTTATTTAGGCTGTGTTTGGATTGAGGGAAAATGAAGGAAAAGAAGAGAAAAGGAGAGGAAAAGAGAAAAGGAAAGAAAAGGATATGGAAATTGATTTCTTTTTTTATGTTTGGTTAAAAAGAAAATGAAGAAGAAAATCTCAAGGAAATTTTAGAAGAATACAGTTTTTTATGTTTGGTTGCTAAATAGAAAATTAAAAGGAAAATATAATTTTAATTAAATTATAGAAAATTTTAATATTAATTTACATATTATTGATATAATTTTTAATTTTTAAATAATTAAGCATATAATAACCAAATTGTCCAAACTTCACAAAAGTTAAAAATGCCTTGGACTAAAATTAAAGGAAAATTTCTACAAAAATTTCTCTCTCTTTTTCCTCTCTCTCAACTTTCTTATTCTTTCATTTTCTCCTGGATTTGAGGAAGAAATGGAAAAAGAAAAAAAAACCTAATACATTTTCTCTCACTTTCTTTCCTTTTTATTTTCTCTCTAATTTTCCCTTTAACCAAACAGTGAAAAGCAATTTTCCCTTTCCTTTTCTTTTCTTTTCCTTCATTTTCCTTCAATCTAAACCCAGCCTCATTATTTTTTTTTTTTAAAGAAGAAGAAATGAAAGTGAAGAAGGGATTTTATTCTTACCTAAATGGCATATTTATAATTATGTAAAACCACATGTTTTAAAAAACCTTCTTCTATTACCACATTAGCCATATACCTACGCCATCCCACTTTCTTTCAATGATAGCGTATAACCAACTTAAGTAGGAGTGCCCTTAGAAATTTAGTTTAGGGAGTGTCATATGTGTACAAAATAATTATTTAATTAGTTTTTATTTTATTAATATTTTGTTATTTACGATTCCGATTAGTGTCATCCTAATATTACCAAATTAATAAAGAATATAAAGATCAATGAGAAAAATACTAAAAAATTTTCTATACATTTTTCTAATGCTTTCAATGAGAGATATTGGTAAAGTAATTATATAAATAATATAATATTCTATAATTAACAAAATTTTGAAATGTTTAAGAAAAATTCTAGAAAATTTCAAGAAAATAAAAAATATTAAAAAAAAATAATTGTGAAGATTAAAAGTCATTTACAAGTTACACTCACGAAAGTCAATTCGGTATCTGTTTTTACTCTATTCCCTTAATTTAACGTGATCTAGCTAGTCCAAACAAAAGATATAAACAATACGAATTTTGGAATATTACATTCGGACTTGGTGGAATGCAAATTATTTTAGGGGTATTTACAGGTCTGTCCCTTAAATCTTTATAAATTATAATTTAATCTCTCAAATCTTCATATTTAGGATTTAGTTCCCCAAATCTTTTAATTTACTACAATTTAGTCCTCCAGTTTATATTTTGGCCCGATTTTTTTGTTTTACCTCTTATTTCCTTCTCTTAATTTCCCTTTCCTCTTTTCCCTCTCTTTTTAGTTCTTATTAGGTCTCCCTTCTTCTTTTCTTCTCTCTCTATTCATTTATTGGGTTCTCCCTCTCTATATTGAGACTAAATGTATTATTCTCTACTAAATGTATTAAATCTAGAATGAATTTATCCAATATAGAGAGGGAGAACCCAATAAATAAATTTATATTGAGAATTAAAGGTTTAATACATTTAGTAGAAAATAATATATTTGGTTTCAGTATAGAAAGGGAGAACCCAATAAATGAATAAAGAAAGAAGAGAAGAATAAAGGGGAATCCAATAAGAACTAAAAAGATAGGGAAAAGATGGAAGGGAAATTAAGTGAAGAAAATCAGGGGTAAAACGGAAAAATCGGACGAAAATATAAACAGGAGGACTAAATTGTAGTAACTTAAAGGATTTGGGGGACTAAATCCTAAATATGAAGATTTGAGAGATTAAATTATAATTTATAAAGATTTAAGGGACATATCTGTAAATATCCCATTATTTTAATTAGAATTTCGTCTAGTGCGGATACTCCATGAATAAAGTTTAAAAGCCCAATTACGACAGCTAGTCCAAATATCATGGATCTGTTATAATGGTAACGAGAGGGTTGAAATGGGCGGAATTTGGCTCCAGAAATGTACCATCGGTGAGAATGGTCGAATTTTATAAAAATATGATCGACTCTGACTGGTTGAAGCAGGCAGTACGCCTACCACCTTCCCCGTCCAAACTCCAATCAATATTGTATCGGTTGGATGCAGTTAAACTCTAACAGGCTCTTATTGGATTTCCAAGAGAAGAGTAAGAAAGCTTTCTTGCTGGGCTCTTGTAACTAGCAGCTTCTTCTAATTCTTTGATCTCTACGTTGATGAGTGTTCTCTTCTTCCATCATAATAAATAGTGAGCTCTATGAGTAGAACGAGGAAGAAAGCTGAAACCAAGCTTAAGCTAATAATATCCATACTGTTTAAAGCTCTAATCTTTATCCAAAATCAACAATCAATATCTAATTTTTGACTCGTTAAAACATATAAATTAACTTAGCACATGAAAATGGAGAAGAATCAGATGCTAAAACTGCAGCAGATTGAAACTTTACCTCCATTGACTCAATTTTGGACAAGAAAGACATTGCTATAACTCAAATTCCTGCATCATGAGAGAAAAACCAAAGAAGCCCAAAAATTGCTACCGAGGGGAGAATTTTAGTGAAGTATACGGCTTATGATTTTTCGAAACAAAATCAAATATTTGAAGAGTTCAAGAGGGTGATCGCCTGTCCATGTACAATTAGTCGATATCACTGACTCTGATCCTAATCCGACCACCGACCATTTATATTGTCGACTATAAGATTGATCATGTTTAATTTCCCAACTCCAATCGAACTCTTGCCAATTCCGATCGGAGTCATCGATTCAGTCGACGTAGACATACATGTACATCCATACCCGAGTCCTACTTGATTCAATCAATTTTCTTGAATTCTAACCAGAACCACTTATAAATTGAGATTGGATTTTTAAACCTTCCAAATCTTCCAAATTTAAGAAAACCAAACCAATCAGTTTCAGACCGTCATCTAACTCATACAATATTTTTTCTAAATTAGGAAACTAATATACATAATTCCAAACGGATCTTTATGTTAATATTATATTAGTTTTCACTAATGTGAGACTATAAAACTAAACAAAAAAGAAAAAAATTGTAGAAAACTCCATGTGTATTTTGCAAAAAACATGCTAGCATATTTCTCATGGGTTAGAATCAAATACTTGCAACTATGAAACCCAGTGGTCTTGTTAGGCGAAGTACCTGGCTAAATCTTATGCTATTAAATATTATATAGTTAAGTCTAACTTATATGAATACCTCCATGATCAGTAGAATTCCAAGTCATATTAACAAACTAACAATTATAGCTTCAACAATATTTTCCAAAACATTTCCTGACACTCAATCCAGAAAAGTAATAATTATATCTTCATCTTCTTAAACATGTCACATAGTATGTCTGACAAAATCCAAAAAAGTTTTAATTATTGTTAACAATATGTACTCAAAATAGTTGTTTCACTACAACTCATATATAGAACATGATTACAACTCATATAAAGAACATGAGACCTAATTAATTCTATTATCAGTAATTATATTTAATTTTCTCCAATATCTTCACATTCCAAGCATTCTACAAAACATTAAAAATTATTTCCCTTGAAAAAATAGTATAAAAAATGAGTCGATTATATTTAATTCAATGAAATATTTTTCAAAATATTTGACAAAGCATACGCACAGCTTGGGATATATTTTTGCATGTTATACAAACTGAGTTTTATCATTCACGTTTAATGTGGAGGAAGTGGTGTAATGCATGCACTTCGTATGAATAGAAGATTTTATAAAAGCCAGCAAAAACTTACTTGTTTTAATAAAAAGAAAGGGAAAATTTTAAAATAAAATTACACACTCAAGTATTTACTCTGAGAAAAAAAATTGTTCACCATATTTATTGTTGTTGTTGTATCTTTTTATTTAGTTCCTTCACACGTCAACAGTTTTCATATTAGATCTTAAATGTCAAAGGACAAGTACATATATATTAGCCCCCAGCAGGAATCGAATCTGGATTGCTCTGATACTATATTGAAAGATCCTTCTACTGCACCAAAACTTCAAAGTTATAATGAGAATTGAGAGAAATTATTTTATATTTTAACAGTTATTTTTCATGTTTCCCTATTCTTTTGAGTATGAATTTATTTTAAACAAAAATAAGTTTTAAAAGTTTTCAGGAGTTAAATGGTTTTTAAATAAAAAACCTAAATTGCTCCTCCCAGGTTTGTCCAGGCACTCTCTGCAGCGTGTTATCCAACTACATATTTAGCATTTTGTGAATTAATCGAAATAAGTTTATTATTTTTTTAAAATAGAGAGAATGCAATTATTAAAGATATTAATCATCTTAAAGAAATCAAATTTATTTAGTATGTTCAAGATCAGAATATATATATATATATATATATATATATATATATATATATATATATATATATATATATATATATATATATATGGAAATGAACTGACAGCTCACGCAAGTTACCTGAGCTGCAGTTCATTTCTACTATCTCCAATAATTTTTTTTAAAAAAATTTCTTTTAGATTATGATCTCGACCCCTAAAGTTCACTCATACCCAATTTCTTAGATTTTAGTTTTGATTTGGTCATCCATCAAGTTAACACAAAATTAACGGTTTTCAATAAATAAAACATTTTGTATACGCTTGATGAAAAAGTAAATAAACTCCAAAATTTATGAAATTTAATCCGAAAGAAAAGTAAATAAACTTCAAAATTTATGAAATTTAATCCGAAAGAAGTTAAGGATGTAGAGATAGTAATTGTAAAAAAAATTGAAGAAAAATAATTGGATCATTATAATTTTGCTGCTACTGCTAGCTCACGTAACTTTTCCTGAGCTGGCGGCTCACCTACAGTAATCCCATATATATATATAACAACACATTAATTGAGCTACACAATTATATTTTCGTGCTAGAGCTCTTTCAAATGATAAATACATATATCAAGATTTCAATAGTTTATCATCATGGAAATCACAAGAAAAACTTATCATATGTTATTATGGAACAAGATAAACTAACCTGATCGGCATCTAACAGGTGATTGAATACCAATCGAGTATAAAATCTCAATTTAATACAGGTGATCGAATACCAATCAAGTAGAAAATTTCAATTCAATTACATTAAGCACACTGGAGATGAACATTTGTATAAAAGAGCTGACTAGATACGCACAACACAAACCAACGCCGAGGGTCTTACAAATGATGAATGGAGATTTTCTAAATTTTATATTTTATTTTTAATTTTATTCTTGTATTCAATTCAGAAGACTCTAAAAATTAGTATGGAGAATAAGTTAAACATGATAGCTAAAGTCCTCACCTTAGAATTCCAATTAGTTTTTAACTATTGGATTAGTAATTTTCCAATCTATAGAGTTAAATTTTGCTATTTCTCCTTAAAAAAAAAATTTAGTTTATTTACAACTTTTAAAGAAACCTTCTAATCTTTACAGTAAAGTTTAAATTCAAATTTTCCTAGGTACCTATCTACAAAGGCAAGGTAAAAATACATCATAAATCAAGAACATTTCAGATCATCAATTAAAATTTTGGACCGTCTCTCTCCAACTCAAACTTGCCAACAAGCAAGCAAGCAAGATCGACGCAGATATTTTGACAGAGAAATAGAATAATCCCAAAGCATGTACATAGAGAAACTATTACGATGATGACAAATATCACACAAGCCAAGTCAGAAACAAAGTAATTTGCATCAAGCTGGAAGCTTCAATAATCCCCAAGAACACAGAAACAAAACATAAACGACAGACACTGATTACAGGCATGATCTCTCCAACTGAATACATGCAACCGATGAATAAGAACAAGATTGTCAAGAACACATCCAAAAACTTTTAATTGTTAGATGTTGCTGCTAGTTGAATATCAATGTAGATATATAATTCTAAGTTCAGAAATATAGTTGTAAAACTCAATGGGACATATAATGTCGACCACTTGGGGGCACAGTTAATCAACAGTAGTAAACTCTATAATAATAATAGTTGGCTTTTGCATCGACACAGATTTGAACAGTAACAGCAAAGATGCAGGATACACAAAATCTACAAAAATAAATTAATGTTATGATTCTGCTCAAGTGGATTTGCTGCAAGAACTACAAGAAATTGAGCTGATGAAAAATAAATAACAAAAAATGATAATAATGATATATGCCACATTTATAAAAGCACCAATGTACACTCGGTATCAGACAGGATATTTGAAATGCAACACAAGTTTGAAATGAAACACTAAGCATTAGAGCTAATAATTTACCCTCACAGGTGGGACTAAACAATCATGTAAGGGTCATCCTCATCTCAGTCCCTCAGCAAACAATCAAAAGAAATCTACAAATAGTCCAGAGGTATATTATTTTGACATCCTTTTAAGTTAATAAGAAAAGCTAATATTTGATTAGCTCAGAATTTTTATTTGAGATCACATTTGGCAGAAAATTATCTATACAAGTTAAAATATTTATACAAGAAAACACATAAAACAATATTAACATGGAGTCCATTATTATTCTTTAATAAGACTTGGAAGGATCAATGGACAGACTGATCAATGAACAAATTAATTTCCTATAAAAGAAATACAAAATAGCAACAAGGAATTGCAGAGGAAAGGGAAAAAAAAGAGAGAGAGAGAAAAGGTAATCAAGAAACAAAACTCCCATTATATCATTCACCTACCCAAATAAAAGGAATTGGATACATGCTAGTTTCAGGCTAATGTTTGGAAAAGAAAAAGACTAGCAAAGAGACAGGATAGAGTTGTTCATACAAGTTCTTAAAAAAAAAATTAGCTGAACAAATGAAATTAAAAATGAGTTTAAATAGGTGAATCAGTTTAAGAATAACCAAAAGAAGAAAGGCATGTCAAAAATTGATCGAAACCATAAAAGCGACTCTCACGAGTTATCACAGGAAAATTTGAATGCAAAACCTACAAAAATTAAAGGAAAAACTGACTAGTTTGCCAACCAAAAGTAACGACTAGGTTACAATGTCTAAAAAGAAAAAACGCAAATAGTTCAAAAGAAATGCAAATAGGAAGAGGCTACATACAACACTTTGCCCTGTTCGGAGTACATAAAAAGCAATAAAGATGCTACATAGACATTAAAAAAAAGGGGCTTAAAGATTGTCATTCAACTTTAATCACCATCATAGAGAAATGCTCATTACAGTGGGAATAACACAATTTATAGCAGGAAACTGCAGAACATAAATTTCCATTTCATTTACAATCTCAATGAAAATTACATGCAACTCAATCAAAATATCAATTCTGTCAAAAGAAAACTTTCTAGCAAAATTCTCATCAAAGCATCTATAAAGCCTTTCAGAGATAAACCTATGTATAAGATACAAGACACCAAATTTCTGGATAAGCAGAAGAGGATTTTAATAAAAACATCAACACTACATCATCACCTAAACCACGAAAAGATATTGTTAATAGAGAAACAGTAATGAACCCCCTAAAATCAACTGCTAGACTTGCTCCTCCCACTGATAATGAAACAGATACTGTGAATATAGAATTTTGAAGTTACACAGTTATCTTAAGAAGAGGACCAGCAAGGAGTTAGCAATCAGTAAATCATCAAAAAACGCAAGTTGCCTGAATATCTAAGAACCAAAAGAACTAAGGAACAAAACCACTAAAACACAGTCCTCAATCAAAGGCGTAATTTATTTCGAGTCAAGATATGCATGTGAGATCTTGGCATTCATATACTCCCACCTCACAGTAATCAAAAGACCAAACATATTAGACCCAAAAAAAAAAATCATGTGACAACTGATAAATAAACAAATCAAATCCCATTACATTAACTTACAAATAAAATAACAAAATTAAATCAAATTATGAATTAACCTGAAATGCAAATCTAGATCCCAGTAACAGTTAAGCTTACAGGGAATCATACACCATCAAAAGGGGACAGTAAAAGCTATCTTAAGAAATTAATAAAGCAAAATATCTTCAAAAAGAATGGCACTACTGTATATGAGTCGGCAGCTCATGTAAGTTACATGAGTCTGCGGCGGAAAAGTAATGACCCCATTATTTTTTTCCAAATAATTTGGATCATGATCTCTACTTTCTTAGCTACTTTAGGATCAAATTTCATGGGTTTTAAAAATCATTTTTTTCATCAAGTGGATGCAAAATCTTGTGTTCACATAAAACTGTTAATTTTGTATCTACTTGATGGGTATGAGTAAACCCTTGGGGGTCAAGATCATAATCCAATAGAAAATTTTAAAAAAATAATATTAGAGATAGGGGAAACGAACTGCAGCTCAGATAATTTATGTGACGCGGCGGCTCATTTCCTTATGTATGTATGTATGCATATATATATATATATATATATATATATATGTGTGTGTGTGTGTGTGTGTGTGTGTGTGCGCGCGCGTGCGCGCATATACATATATATATATATATATATATATATATATATATATATATATATATATATATATATATGCACGCGCGCGCGCGCGCACACGCACACGCACACATATATATATAAATATCAATGTTTAAAATAGCGATAACGATAACGTAACATTTTACCTCTATTAGGTTATGTTGCATATAACATAACGCATAACATAGGTTACGCAATTTCATGTTTATTTAATAAATATAAATATAAACCATATAAAACAATTTTTATAAATTGAAATATAAATTTAAAATATATAAAAAAATATAAAACCATTTTATAATCATAATCTACTCTAATTTTATATTAAATTTTATAATAATATTCACATTTATCTTCATAAATTATGTTAAGTCTGCAACCGTAATTCCAGTCATCATTTAAATAAGAAAATAATATTCTAATTAATATAATCAACAAGTAAGATATTTTAGCAATAGAAAAGGAGTTATAAACGAACAAGGAAACAATCACACATTAACAAGTTAGTAATTCCACAAGCAATTAAACAAGCCAACAACTAATCTAGTAATAAAATAACAACAATTCGCTAATAATCAAAACAATAATCAACAACAAAAAATTACTAAAAAGATAACTGTAAATAACATAACATAACGTAATTTAGCGTAACGCTACGTAATATAACGTAAAATAACATAAAAAAAATATACTGTTATGATGCATTGAGTTATTTCTAGTTGTTACGTAGTGCTAGGGTTCCGTTAGGTTACGTAACGCAATATAACAAGTTTCATAACGCGTTATTTTCAACATTGATATAATTTTCAACATTGATATATATATATAACACAAACACACACATATATATCAAGTGAACTTAAGATATCAGACAAGCAATACACAACTCGTAAACCTTACAATTAATAATGATCAAAATAACAACAATAGATAACCCTCGGCTCTATTTTGAAGAAAACCACAAGTTTTGTTTGACAAGCAATTAAAATTAGCGAAGATGACAATTTAAAACAACATATTTGAGGAAATGCATAACTGCTTCAGAAGTTTCTAAAGTTAATTAGAAAAACAGTAGGCAGCCATCCTGCAACCATATAAGAAACAATATGTAAGCATGATTAAAATATCAACTACAAAAAAAATAAGTAAACCTGACTATAAACACAGAAACAAGCTAAAGCAAGAAGAAACAAATCCATGTAGTACCTGAGAATAATAAGAGATTAAACAAAAAAATATAGAAAAGATCTGTAATACATTCCTTAACATAGCAAAAAATAGCTTATCAAAACCCATTAAAAATTTCCAGCAAAATCACAAGATAAAACTTTTTTTCTATTCTATTGATGAAACATGTACCAAGGTGATATATTTTAATAGAAACAAACAATATACAACCCAGTATAGCAACCTAAAACAGTATTATAAGCTAGAATCCTTCTATATGAAAGAAACCAAAGCTTTATGACAAGGAGCCAAACGACCTACAAAATTTAAGTGAAAGAAAACACCTCATTCTAAACTTGTTAGAAATCACAACCAACAATCTATAACTTAAATATCATCAAATAAAATCTCTTCCTAAATATTCTCATGATAGTAAGTAAGCGCATACATTCCTCCCAACATCATTGGTAGCAGTGTTTTAAATATCGGATACCGGTCTCGTACCGGTCAGTCAAATTACATACCGGTTACCGGATACCGGGCGGGATATCGGGATATGACCCTAAATACCGGAGTGTCATATCGGTGTCATACCAGTTAAAGAATAATCATATAATTGGCTATATAGAACATAATAAAATACATAAAATAAGTTTATAGTACTTACATTGGCTTATTTACATTCAACTTACGAATTTGCAGATACCGTTTAGAACGTTTGCATATGCACAGAGCGACATACAATTATAAAATTAAGAAAAATAAGTTTTCAAGAGAAAAGAAAAGTGTTTCTACAGTACATAAGTGATATAATTTATAAAATTACAACATTGTCCTTTAAATAAGTTTATTTGAAACATACTGAAAACTTTAAATATCAATCTTTACAACATATTTTCTTAATTCTACTGATCAGGTCTGCCTAAACTCTAGTTATTGACGTAGATGGAATCTCATGAAAAGTGAATCTAGCATGAAACAAAATCAGTGAATACATAATTACATATAAATAATAAATACTCAAAATTCACACAAAATCATTCCTTGATTCACTGTTTCAGTGTGAATCACTGATTCACACTGAATCAATGATTCAGTTCACTGATTCAGTGTGAATCAGTAATTCAAGGAATCACTGTAGACTACCCCTACCCGCAGGTTCACTGTTCAGCCCTCCCAATTTAACAATTCCCCTCAAATTACACCAAAAAAAAAAAATCCAACATAAATAGCAATCAATTAAACCTAAATAGCACAATTATAAAAGAAATTGAAGAAATTTATAATTCTAAATCAAATTTAATTAAGAAAACAAACTGCACTTACCTGGCCGACGGCGACTGCTCCACTGGCGAACGGCGAGCACCTTTCGAATACTCCCAGAGCTATGGAGAGCGGAGAAGAAAGATAGAGAGAACACGAAAGAGATTTATAGATGGATTGGGAAATTAGGGTTAGGGTTCGGCCGTTCGTCTCGATCGGTCGACGATCGAGGAGAGAGAACGAGAGAGAGAGCTAGAGAGTGGAAGAAAATGAATCAGAGAGAGATTTATGGCGGATTTGGGAAAATTTGGGATTAGGGTTAGGGTTTTGGTCGCGGGAGGGAGCCTCGGATCGCCGGGAGAGAGAGAGAGAGAGTACGCGAAAAATAGATTTTTTCTCCCCTCCCGACCCGTTTTATATCTTAACGGGTCGGATCTGAACGGGTTATTGGGTTTAAACCGTAACCAAAATCCAATAACCGATATTATTAAATACCGGCCGGTATAATACATATCGATACCGGCCGATATATCGCCACGTGGCCGATATATCGGCCCATACCGGTCCAAAACGATATACGGTAAAAAAATGCCCATATCGTCTCGTTTCTTCAATTTTAACGATATATCGGCCGATATACCGGTATATCGGCCGATATTTAAAACACTGATTGGTAGTTATCTAGTCAATGTACAATGAGACAAAGTGATAACATTACCAATCACATTATGGACTAGCAATTATTCAATAGTAGCACGACAAAGAAAGTAACATTAGGAATCACATTATTCAATATGGCCTCTAAACACACTATACCTACAAACAAAAAAAAGTAATAAATATAGTCAATCCTTAAATCAGAGGCAATTAGCCCATATATCACATTATATCACTCTGCTTCAACTATTACATATAAAAAAAATTCCACAACTCATACTAAACTAACCAACAGGCAACAGAATGGTAATGAGATCTTCATATAAAAGATGAGTTAGAGACAGAAAAACATTGACTATCGATTCTACCACCATCCACAAGAAGTCCATATAATAAAACCATTATAAAAAAAAAAAGTTGTTGCAAAAATTAAAAATATCATCCATACTAAAGATCCTTGTAATAAGGCATCATCATCAAAATCAAGGAGGAGACTTTCACAGGGTTAGAAAGATATCCATCACCCAGTCATCATCTCAACCTTCAAGATCGATTGTTTGGGCATTCCCTTGCAAAGTGACCAGCCTCCCCACAGTTGTAGCAGGACCCGCCTCCAGCGCCGCCCCCACCGCCGCCAGATCCATACCTCCCGCCGCCGCCGCCGCCGCCGCCGCCGCCCTGATAGCAGTCCCTCGCCATGTGACCAGTCTCCCCGCAGCTGTAGCAAGCCCCGCCGCCACCGCCGCCGCCGCCACCCCCAGATCCATACCCACCGCCACCGTACCCGCCGCCACCGTACCCGCCGCCACCGCGGTTCCCGCCCCTCCCACCGCCTCCACGGCCGCCACCGCCATTATAACCACCGCCGTAGCTACCGCCGCCATACCCGCCCCCGCCACGTCCGCCACGGCCGCCACCGCCGTAGCTACCGCCGCCGCGGCCACCATCGCCGCCCTGGATGGACCCGCCGTCGGGGCCGGTGACGTCGACGGCCTTGGTGCGGCCGTCGTCGCCCTGGGCAACGGTGAACTCAACGGACTCGTTCTCGACGAGGGTGCGGTAGCCGTCGGACTGGATGGACGACTGGTGGACGAAGAGGTCCTCGGAGCCGTCGTCGGGGGTGATGAAGCCGAAGCCCTTGGTGCTGTTGAACCACTTCACGGTCCCCTTCGATCGCTCGCTCGACTGCGCCATTGGATCGAAAGAGAAACCCTAACCCTAGTTTTTTAGAGAGAGGGAGACGAAAAACCCTAGGCTTAGTATCATTTTGGGGGCGGGACAAGAAAATTTATAGAGGAATGGACGGGTGGGGTTAGCAAGGGGTGAATATGAACCGTCCGATCAAAAGAAGGGATCTTGACCGTTGGATTTAGAGAATGGGACGATCTGGACCGTACGTGGAGATAAGACTGAAGACTTGCCATTGGTAATGGGATGAGGTGGAAAGGATTTTCTGTAATATCCGAAGAAATACCCATTTTAATTACTATTATTATTATTAATAAGCGTATTTACTGGTTTGTCCCTCGAATCTTTATATATTATGATTTAGTCTTTCAAATTTTCATATTTAGGATTTAGTCCCCCAAATGTCTTAAGTTACTACAATTTAGTCTAACTCCCTAACTTCCGTTAACACAGTTTAATTTTTGACCTGATATTACCATTTTACCCCTTCTTATTCATTCTCTCTTCCTTCTCTTTTCCTTCTTTCTTCCTCCTCTCTTCTCGTTTTCTTCATTATTCCTCCTCTTTTCCTCCTCTATTCTCCTTCTCTCTTCTTCCTCTCTTCTCCTTTTCTTCATTGGGTTCATGTTCATGCATTTTTTTTTCCCTAAAAGAGTAACAAAAAAGAAGATGAATTTGAGTTTCCTTTGCCATAAGGTAGTCTAATCTTCGTTCTCGCTATTAAATGTTCCTTGACATTGGGTGTGGCTGATCAAACCTGAGTGCCTCTGTTCTCTGGACTGAGAACAGGTTCTCAGTCCAGAGAAGTTGTGTGTAATGGGAAAGAAAAAAAAGCCCATTCAAAAGCAATAAAAGTTGATAATATACAGAACCATTGTCTGGTAGTGTCGTAAAAGCATAACATATGAATAAACCATAACATTTTAGCCCATAGACTTGGACAAGTAACATTTGTCATGTACTAAAGCAAACATATATTTATGAAATTGCTAAATATATGTTCTCTGGACTGAGAGCAGGTTCAAGAAACTGTTCAATTAGGCCAAATTCATCAACATATCACAATAAATAAGTAACAAATATTTGACAACATATCACAAATATTTGACAAATAAAAAAAGCTCAAGAAACTGTTCAATAACATCACAATAAATAAGTATCAAATTTTTTCAAATTACAACACAACGAAGCTCAAGAAACTGTTAATCTTACCATCGTTTCAAATCACAACACACAGCTCAACACAATATCAAATTACAAATTTTTTCAATAACAAATCTCACTACCACAATTTTTTCAAATTTTTTGTAGCGCAATTTTTTTAACAAATATTGCTCTTATTTTGCATCTCGGGGAGTTATCTGCAATTGTTGCGTTTAAGATGGTGGATCAAAACTTTCTATCCATGTTAATGGCTGCGGAGTTTGTCCTGCATGTGGTTGTGCATCTCCATGTGCATGTGGTTGTACATCTCGTCTTGCATGTGGCGTGACATGTTGTACACTCCTTCCTCTGATTGGGAGTTCCTTTACTCTTATCTGAACGGGTTGTGCCCTATAGTAAAACATAAAAGTTACGTATTATATAATTTGTAAGCATAAGTATATAGAGTATATGCTATGAAATACTTCAACCTCAGAGAAGCAGGAATAGATGGTGTCGACTCGTTTTGAACTCCTTGGGAATGAACCCCACCCCTATTAACCCCGAATCTCCTCCTTTTTGACATTGCAGTATAGGACCTGGTTGCAACACTATTATGGACATGCATAGATAATAATAATATAGTCATAACTTATAACTCTAATTTCTTTTTATGCATCATATCTTGAAGGAACTTGTAAAGCACTAATAGAAGAGACAACATCTTCACTCCCAGAAGTGTGAAGTGGCTGCTTGCATGTATTTTTGTGATGGTCATATCCTTGACATCTAGTACATTTGTGAATCCTTTTTAACAAGTTGGACTCCGACCTATCATCTCTTCCCTTTGGCTGTATTTTTTTCTTCTTAGGTCTTCCTCTAGGTCTCCTTGTATTAGGTGGTCCAATTATGTAACACTTGTCAATAGAAATCCATTGGCCATTTGATGGCAGCGGTGCAATTGGTTTTGCATATGCAAGGTTGTACCTGCAAAAATTGAATTCTTTGTATCAATTGATACAAAATATGAATTTAAAATGTGAATTAACTCTAAAATAGGAAAATACATACCTTTGAACTGTGAAATAATCAGCACAGTACTAGTCCCACCTAGCATTTCTGATGGTACCAATGTAATTAGTTACATGTATGCATGGTAAACCAGACAAATGCCATCGGTTACACGAACAAGTTTTCTCTCTAATATTTAAAGTTCTCCTTGTTGTTTCATCTTCAACTTCTGTCTCAAACTCACTTGTGTGGCGCACTTCAAAAGAACCAAGTTTCTTACTAATATCCAGACAATATCTATCAGCATATGTACTAACTTTCCTTTCCACTGTACTCCAGAAGTCCTCCTTGTATTCATCTTCAGTATCATTTTCTGTCTTAGTTTGTCAACCAGGTCCACAACTGGTAGGGTTCGTGCATCTAAAATCCATGAGTTGAAAGATTCTGACAGGTTGTTAGTTAAGTAGTGGCACCCCAAAAAATATGAAAACTGACTCCCTTGCCTGCTCTCTGCCTCTCCAAGCCATATGGTATGCTAACTTCAATTGGTATTTGTTATGTATTGTGTGTATGATCTCTCTAGGTGAGATGTTCGGATTTGTCTTTACCTCCCCTAGAATTGTTTGTGCAATCCAGCTTGAATTTGCCTGGATGTTCAAATACTTGTTGACACCCACACAAGTGTGGTTATCACCTATTTTTGATATTTCCATACTCTTCCCATCATTTAATTTTTTAGCCCGAACTGGTTGGCAGTAAAAATTTCTAAGTAAATAGGATTTTCCACAACAGAACGCGGAGCTAACTCAATAGCTCCTCGTCTTGGCTAGTTTTAGCCTCGCGTGGTGTAAAACGCGAAGCTGTCAATAGCTCTGCGTTAGCTCCGCATTCTGGTTATTTAGCGCCGCGTTTTGATGCGATTAGCTCCGCGTGAGCAGATAACCAGAATCTCAAATTGATTGAGATTATGATTTGGGCTTATCCAGATATCCAAATCAAGCCCAATCAGAACTCTAAATCAAGAAGATTTAAATCAAAACTAAGAATTTGATTGGAATCCTTGATGAGTACGAATTCTATTTAGATAGAAACTCTTGCATTAACCTAGGGCTATAAATACCTCCTTGGTGAAACCCTAGGGGTCTTCCCTTTTCTTCTTGGCTGGTCTTCTTTTCTTTTCGGCAATTGAGATCTTTTCCTCTTGAAGAATTCAAGTTACGCATAGAGCCTTAAGTTCGTGAAAGACCAGATAAGATCTTCTACAGTCGGTCGTTATCTTCAAGAGAGAAGATTTCAACGTCAGATCGTCAAAAGGAGCTGCTTGACAGATCCCATTGCCACAGATCCCACACTATATATTGTAAAAAGAGAGAGATTGAACTATAAAATCCTCTCGTTTGTTCTCTTTTCATCTTGTTCACTTTCATTGTAATCTAAGTTGTATTCAATGGGAGGAAGAAAAACTTTTGCGGCGAACAAACTGGTGACCACAGTGGAAGCCATCTCTTTCACTGATGAAGAGATTGTGGCGCAATCGGACGTTGACATGATCGGATCCGAAGTAGACACGCTGGTCGTTGAAATCGATCAGCAGAAGTACGGGGAGTTCCTCTCCTCTGAATCAGGTGACTTGGACGAGACACGACACTATCGTCGCATGCGCTCCAATACCCGAGCAACGGGTAAAAAGGTATCCACCGAGAGACGGGGACCTTGGAGACTGCGGCTATAGGGCCGATGCTTGGACAGAAAATCCTAGCAGAGGATGAGCTTCCTACTGCCAAAGAAGACATGGGAACTGGATTGACCAGAACCCAACTCCGAAATAGGAATCGGAGAGCAAGGCGTAAAGCCCTCAAAGCCCGCCTTGGACGCGGAGCTAACATCAGAGAACGCGAGGCTATGGTCCCTCGCAAACTGGCTCATGCTAATCGCGAGACCAGTCACTATCGCGTTAAACGTGAAGTTACAACTTGCCTTAAAAGCAAGGAAAAGCCAGCGTGTAATATTCCGCGCGAGGCTATTGCTGAGTTTAGCGAGAAGTGCAAAGCCAGTAAGATTTGCACTAGTCGCAAAATATCTGACACTCGCAAGAAACGTAAGTATAAAAATTCTTTAAAGCTAGTGTGTGACTTTCCACGCGAGACTGATACTGAGCCAAGCGAGAAACGCGAGGCTAGTAATACTTGCTAGAAACGCAAGACTTCTCACACTCGCAAGGAGCGCGAGGATAAAAATTCTTTACAACCAGCGTGTGATTCTCCACGCGAGGTTAATACTGAGCCAAGCGAGAAACACGAGGCCAGTAATACTTGCAATAAACGCAAGATTTTTGACACTCGCGAGAAGCGCGAGGATGATTGGCAAATTGTTGTCAGTCGTAAAAACCGCGCTAGGCGCGAAGCTATGACTTGTGTTAATCGCAGGGGTAAGCCAGCGTGCAAGAATTTCCTTTCACGCGGGGTTATTATTCCAGAAGCTAAACTTCTGAACACACGCCAGGCCAGCGAGAAATGTGAGGCTAACGTGGCAAAATGCGGAGCTATTCTTCAGTCCCGCGAGATAAGACGCGAAGCTACTTCTAAGCTCCGCGTAGATCAACCCGACTGCAGAATCAAGGCTGATCATCACATCAATGGACCAGAACTGAACTTCAGTGATCTGAAGAAGCTTCAGTGGGTTCCTAGACCCTCTCAAAAGTTGAATGGGTCCCATGACTCCATGGCTAAAGGCACTGATCTCAGGGAGTATCTATCCAAGAAGAGAGACATAGAACAAGTTCAAGTTGAACCTATCTGTCACTGCCAGCAGTTTATGACAGTGGTATCTGCTGTAATGGACAACTGTGGTTGCAGCAAGAGCAGGGTATCGGTGTTCGACCGATTAACCAAGTCGGACAAGAACCCTATTAAGAGGACAAAAACCGCTTCCCTAAAAGAATGGAGAGCTGTAACCTCCAATATGGTGGGAAAAGGAAAGCAGGTTATAGAGACGGATGATGATTCAGAATCGAGCGATGAAAAACCTCATCATATCACTCGACTTAAATCAGGGACCGTCCCGCCTCGAAATTATAAGAGGCTTATAAGAGGTTCTTATGACGATGACAGTGATAACTCAGGTATAGCTTCACCTCCATCCTCTACGTCATCTCGGCTATAAAAGTCAGCATCGCACATGGCGGATAAATCTGACGACATCAGTCAGAGATTTGAAGCTCAAGAAAGAATGATTCGGTAGCAACAAAAGACGATTGAAGATCTTAAGGTGATGCTCTCAAAGTTTGTTGAGGATAATGCCAAAAAGGGCAAAGAAACTCTGAACGAAGAGGAAAAAGAAGAAAAATCCCACTCAATGCACGAGGACGAGGATAGATTCTCTTTTCATGATCCACATTGAGAGAAAATAGAAAAATTACAAAGTCAACTCGAAACTCTGATGCATAAAAAGGAGTTGAAAGAGTAAGGGGTCTCAAGACCATATCCGCCTGAATGGGATATGATATCATACGCTCAGAAGTATAAGCCGCTCAAATTAGAGCCATATGACGGGAAGGGATCACCCAGTCAGCACATTTATTACTTCTTGTCCCAAGCAGGACATTTGATGGGCAATGACCCAATTATGACCAAAGTATTCGTAAGTATTTTGCAAGGGCCTGCTTTTACTTGGTTCATGCAGCTGCCCCCAGGTACTATTAATACCTGGTTTGATGTTGAGAAATTATTTCTAGCACGTTTCTTCGAGGATGATACCGAGATTACGGTTCATTCCCTCCTTGCAACTAAACAAGGAGAACAAGAGACAGTAAAAGAATTCATAGAAAGGTTCCGGGAGAAGTCTGTGCATTGCAAACACGGAATGATCTAGGAAACTCTAGTCGAGACATGTTGACATAATTTTAAGACTAACGTGCTCCTAAAAATGGGGACCGTAGAGTCTAAAATGTGGAGAGATCTGCTCAAGTAAGGGGAGCAAGCCGAAGACTTGATCCGTCGAGTTGAAGAGTCTCGTGGATCAAGAAGTGCTGGGGGTAATAAGTCATATACCCAAAATAATAGCAATAAGAATAAAGGGAAAGCGGTGATGACATCAGAAGCTGCTCCTCAAAAGTCAAATCCTCCACCAAATCCGAAACCCCAAAATCAGCAGGGTACCAGACAGAATAGGCGTCAGCAAGAGAATGTTTATACTTTTAAGGCGGAACAGATGCCTACCCTCTTTTACTTGCTCCAGAGGAAGGGAATGCTGAAACTTCCGGAGAATAGGAAGCTAGAGGACGCTGGCAAGACCAACGATCCCAACTATTGTCTCTATCACCGGAATGTTGGGTACCCTACTAGGGATTGTTACCCTCTTAAGAACATAATCCAAGCACTAATAGAAGTTGGAGTTCTGACGCTTAACGAGGAGCAAAAGAAGGTCACCGCCAACATGGCAACTATAGTGGTTGGAACCTATGAGTTCCCCGTGGGAGTGACCCCAATCCCAAAGGGTAAGATGGTTACAAAGAACCTTGACCCTCACAACAAGGCCCAAGAAGGACTTGTCCCTATGACAAACCAAAAAGGAGAAGTCATGTGGGTCCACCCTGATTTGCTACAGGATGAACAGTGGACAAACACAGGGGGTCAAAAGAAAAAGCGGACTGTTAATGCCATTTCCGCAGAAATAAAGGAAGAATATATAGCTTCGGAAGCCTTCACAGATTCTGAAGAAGAGCCCGAAACTATGGCCACTCATCAAGATGGGGCAGGCCCTTCCGGTACTCGGTCTGGGAAGACATCTCAAGGACTACACCAGAGTAGATCCGAAAGACATATGTGGAACTTGCAAAACCCGCAAAGCAAAAAAGACTTCGTTTTCAGAAGAATCCTATTAGAGATGAAGGAGCCAAGGAGACTACCTTCAAGTTTGATATAATTGCTCAGCTGGCTAACATTCCAGCACAAGTAACGCTTTATGAACTGTTGAAATTATCAAAATCAACACGTGAAGCGTTAAGAGAGGCCCTGACAGACTCTGAGTCATTCCTAGCTCAGATTGTTGAGCCGGCCGATGAAGAACAGGACTTTTGCCCCGCTGTCATCAAGTGAGGAGGCAGGTCCCACAAATTATCTTCTCTCTAGAAGATATGCAGGTGAGGAATATAAAGTATAACATGCCTTTATATTTCACCGGATATGTCGGATCCACAAAGGTGGACCGAATTCAAATTGATCCGGGTTCTGCACTAAGTGTCGTGCCCAGAAGGTTAATGCAGCTATTAGGGATTTTCCTCCATCGTCTGACACCAACCAATACAACAATATATGGGTTTAATGCCAATAATAGCCGTCCCCTCGAAAAAATCCGACTCCGATGTCAAATCGGAGATTTGAGGACGGAGGCTACATGCTACGTTATTGATGCAGATACCTTCTACAATATTTTATTGGGACGACCTTGGATTCACGCTTATATGATAGTCCCGTCGACTCTTCACCAATGCATGAAGTATTGCGATGAAGAAGGAGAAGTCCGGACACTAAATGCAGATAAGCAACCATTCAAAGGGCTGGAAAATTACTTCACAGATGTTGCACTTTATAAACGAGCCCATGAAGTCTTCAATGACGATCCTAGCAAGCTTCAAAAGCCCGATGATAGTGGCAATGAAGCCGACACTGAGTACGAGCTTCCTGGAGAAGACGATGGGGGTGATTATGAAATCAACCCTAACTTAGATTTTAGTTTAAGTCTTGATAATAATGTAACCGATGTAATAGAGAGTGAAAGGGTTATTAATAAAAATATAAAATTAGTCTACGAGCATGCTGTAGCTACTGACTCTGATCCCTCTTGTACTTCTACTGAAGTGGATGGCCTGTCCGAACTTGAAGTTCTGGCGGCATATCATTTGCCCCTCAGGTCATCCCTCCTCTCTCGGTCTGAAATAACTAAGGGACAAGGTCACTTCTTCGAAGTGCCTCCTCGACAGAAGTCTCAAAGGCCGATTATGTTCGGCAACGTAATTACGTCACCTCGACAAGATCAAAACAGTGAAAGTGATGAACAAACATCACCTCAATTTCACTTGTATGAACAGAAATTCCGACAAATGATGGAGAAGATGGGTTATAATTTTACCCAGAAACCGGGATTAAACTTTGGAAAAGGGCGACGGAATCTTATACCCTCGTTCAGACCGAGAGGAAAGAGCCTAGATTATTATCAAAAGACTCGCAGGGGGTTGGGCTATGTATCTACTCTTCCCTCATCACCATCCGGACAAGAAGAAAGTTCTTCGGCCGATGATGAATCACCACCACTGGATCATGACTCGGATCAAAGTACCGGTGCCTGGTTTCAATCCTTGACAGCCAATATGGTTTCAGCCGTATCAGAAAGCGACGAGGAACCAATTGATGTTCAGGATGATTCCTGGGCTAAGCATATGGACACTCTCTGGGATGTCGGCTTTGAACAGCATGATCCGCCCACAGAAGACAAATTGGTACAAATCAACATGGGAATGGAAGAAAACCCGAAACCCATCTTCATAAGCGACACGCTAACTCCATTGGAAAAGGAGGAACTTATATCTCTTATTAAAGAGTATATTGACGTGTTTGCATGGAGTTATGAAGACATGCCCGTGCTTGACCCTCAAATTGCCACACACCGGTTAAATATAAAAGAAGACGCCAAACCTGTTAAACAACAACAAAGGTGTTTTCGACCGGAATTGATGGAGGCAATAGTTGCCGAGGTCAACAAGCTTATAAAATCCGGATTCATCCGTGAAGAGCAACACCCTGATTGGGTGGCTAACATAGTGCCGGTTCGAAAGAAGAATGGCAAAATCCGGATATGCATCGATTTTCGAGATCTGAACGCTGCATGTCCTAAAGATGAATTTCCACTCCCCATCACCGATGTGATGATTGATAATACTTGCGGTTATGAGAGGATGTCCTTTATGGATGGCTTCTCAAGATATAACCAAATTAAAATGCACCCAGATGATGAAAAGCACACAGCTTTCAGAACGCCGCTGGGGGTATACTGCTATACGGTGATGCCGTTTGGATTAAGGAACGCCGGTGCCACCTACCAACGAGCAATGAGTGTTATATTCAGAGAACACTTGCACAAAACGGTAGAGTGCTATGTGGATGACTTAACAGTCAAAAGTAAGAACAAAGAAGATCATCTTCATGATTTAAGAACGGTCTTCGATCTTATGCGGAAACATCATCTGAAGATGAATCCCACCAAGTCATTTATGGGGGTGTCCAGCGGGAAATTCCTTGGATTCATAGTAACCTCAAAAGGAATTTTTCTTGACCCCGAAAAGGTGAAAGCAATTAATGAAAAGCCACCGCCCCGCAATCTTAAGGAATTAAGGGGGTTATAAGGAAAATTAGTCTATATTCGGCGCTTCATCTCCAATTTATCAGGGCGATGCCAGCCGTTCTCTCGACTTATGAAGAAGGGGGTTTCTTTTGTATGGGATGAGGCATGTCAATAGGCATTTGATGACCTCAAAGAATACCTCACCAAACCTCCCGTTCTTATGGCACCAATCTCTGAACAGCCATTTCTTATATATGTAAGGGCTATGGATAATGCTTTAGGAGCATTACTTGCTCAATATAATGAGCACGGCCATGAACATGCCCTCTATTACTTGAGCAGGACAATGATCGGGGCCGAACAGTGGTATACCCCGATCGAAAAAGAATGTTTAGCCCTAGTGTTCGTTGTTCAGAAAATACGACACTATCTTTCAGGGCAAACAATTCATGTCATCTCACGGGTTAATCCTTTAAAAATCCTGATGACGAAACCGGGATCCTTAAATGGCCGATTGGCGAAATGGGCATTATTATTGTCGCCATATGACATACACTTCGTTCCTCAAAAAGCAATGAAGGGACAGGCAATTGCCGATTTCTTAGCAGACCATCCAATCTGGTCTAAACAGATGTCAGAGGTCAACACAGTTAGCAAAGAACAACCATGACAAATGTTCTTTGATGGTGCTGCCAGACGGTCTGCTGCTGGAGTGGGGGTTGTGCTAATATCCCCACATAAACATATATTACCTAACGGTTACTCATTAACAGAACCGTGCACGAATAATGTGGCGGAATACAATGCGCTCATTATCGGCCTAAAAATGGCTCTCCAACTGGGGGTGAATTATTTAGAGGCATATGGAGACTCTAAACTCATCGTCAATCAGATGACGGGCGAGTATGAAGTCAGACATGAAGCCCTCATCCCCTATCATCAGCTAGCCATTGAACTAACTGAATATTTTGAACAATTTTACATTTATCATATATCTCGGAATGAGAACGTATATGCAGATGCCCTTGCCGCATTAGCTGCAACATTGACGATCCCGCCAGGTGAGGCTAAAAGCATCACTATTGGAAGCAGAGAACTCCTCCACCCAGATACGGTTTTCCAAACCAAAGAGGTGTGCCAGACAGGCTTGACCCTGGAGCCCCGTGATTGGCGATTTCCATTTGTGGATTACGCCCTACATGGGATATTGCCAGAAGATCCAAAGGAAGCCACCTCGATAAAGAGGAAGGCCCAAAGATTCTATTATGACCATAAGCTTCAGACTTTATATAGAAAGTCAAGAGATGGTCTGCTGCTACGCTGCATATCAAAAGCAGAAGCAGATGAAGTGCTGAGGGAAACACATGATGGAGTATGTGGAGCTCATCAGCTCGGTCCAAAACTTGGAGACCGCATAAGAAGGCTATGATACTACTGGCCGAACATGATCACGGAAGCAATGGCATCCGCTAAACGGTGCCATGCATGCCAAGTTCATGCCAATTTTATTCATCAACCCCCAGAATACTTGCACAATACTGTTGCTAGTTGGCCATTTGAGGCATGGGGAATGGATATTGTGGGGCCAATAACTCCCCCGTCATCCAGAGGACATCGGTTTATTCTTACAATAACCGATTATTTTTCAAAATGGGCCGAAGCTGTGCCCATGAAAGAGGTGAAAACAACAGATGTGATTAAGTTCATCAAGTATCATGTCATTTACCGCTTTGGCATCCCCCGAAAGATCATTCATGATAACGGTCCGCAATTCATCAGCCAGGGATTCTCAAAATTCTATGATAAATTCAAAATCAAAGATATTTCTTCAACGCCATATAACCCTGCAGCAAATGGGTTGGCCGAACCCTTTAACAAGACAATCATTAAACTCCTTCGGAAGTTCGTTTCTTCCAATAAACGAGATTGGGATGAAAAGCTAGGAGAGTGCCTGTGGGCTTATTGCACCACTGTTCGCACCCCTACAAAAGCTACCCCGTTCTCTTTGGTTTATGGAAGTGAGGCCGTCTTGCCTCTTGAAATCCAAATTCCATCACTAAGGGTGGCCTTAGCCACAAAGATGATGACAGAAGAGCGCCATCAGCAAAGATTGCAAGAACTAGAGGCGTTAGATGAAAAACGTCTCAGGGCTCAACAACAAATTGAGTTGTATCAAGCCCGAATCGCGCAAGCGTTCAATAAGAACGTTAAACCAAGGACCTTTAAAAAAGGAGACTTGGTTCTGGCTGTTAAAAGGCCAATGGTTTTAACCCACAAGACTAAGGGTAAATTTGAACCCAAGTGGGAAGGACCATTTGTTGTGGAGACGGTATATTCTAGTGGAGCCTACCGCTTAATGAATCAGAATGGCGACAGGATTATGATGCCGATCAATGGCAAATTTCTGAAGAAATACTATGCTTAATATCCCTGGAAGTACGCGCCTCCACTTATCCAAGTTACTCATATGAGCACTTGGACTTCTTCATAAAATTCTTAGACATGCGCAATTGAGTGTCTCTGATCTAAATTTGATGAATCCTAACCCGATCATCGTGGTGTGCCCAGTTCAAGTTATGCAGTTGAGCCTTGAACCGCCTCCACTTGCTCAAGTTACGCAAATGAGCACTTGGACTCCTTCTCAGGCATGCGCAATTGAGCGCCTTGACCTAAATTTGATGAATCCTAACCCGATCATCGTGGTGTGCCCAGTTCAAGTTACGCAGTTGAACCTTGAACCGCCTCCACTTGTTCAAGTTACGCAGATGAGCACTTGGACTCCTTCTTAGGCATGCGCAATTGAGCGCCTCTGACCTAAATTTGATGAATCCTAACCCGATCATCGTGGTGTGCCTAGTTCAAGTTACGCAGTTGAGCCTTGAACCGCCTTCACTTGTTCAAGTTACGCAGATGAGCACTTGGACTCCTTCTTAGGCATGCACAATTGAGCGCCTCTGACCTAAATTTGATGAATTCTAACCCGATCATTGTGGTGTGCCCAGTTCAAGTTACGCAGTTGAGCCTTGAGCCGCCCCCGATTTGACTAAGGTATGTGCAATTGAGCACCCCTGCCAAAATCTGGTGATTTTGACCCAATCACCTAGGTATTAGCACTCCAAGTTACGCAGATGAGCCTTGAAATGCTTTACCTAAAATAAATAAACTATTTTTGATGACAAGTTATTTGTTGTGCAAACAAATTTCCTAGCCAACAAATAAAAGAATAAAAAAGGAGTTATCTTTATTCATCATTCAAAAGAAATGGATTTACAAAAGAATTCGGAGAATCAGTAAAGTTTTCTTTTCTATTACAAAGTTCTTATTACAAAAAAGAACAAAAAGAATAGAACAAAAAAGAAAACTATGTATCTCCTAGGTGCTTCAACTTATTCATCGCCTCGTCAATCACTCGACGACGAGTTGCTTCCACGGAGTGTTGAGCCTGCCGGAGTAAGTCATCGTCATTCATTACCAGTTGCTGAGTTAGATGCTGACGAGACTCTTCCATAGCACGGCTTCTTATTGTCTCCTCCTGCTCGACCTGCCCCCGTTGGAGGATCAGCGCTTCCCGTTTCTTAACGGACTCCCCTAATTGAAGCTCGTTGGCTACTAAGACTGTCCGAGCTCTAGCAATGGTCTCCTGGGCTTTAAGGATGGCGGCCTGACTCCCCTCAATCTCGGAGTCCACCACCTTCAAACCCCTAAGAATGGACTCTCGACTAGCCTGGAGCTCTGCCAACTCCCGAGACCATCCTTCTTCCTGTCGTATCAATTCCTCTCGACGCGCCGCTAACTCCATCCGAAGCCGCGCTAACTCTATTTCGGTGATCGCTTCCACGTCCGCTTGACGAACTTTGTTTAGCGTGTTCACCTGCTCTTCTAAAGCTCTAAATCGGGCCCGGTAGGGAGCTGCTCGATCCTGTCCTCCGATTCTTTCAATATTATCCAAATAGCTGGATAACATCGGACGGCCGAGACTAAAGAAATCTACTCCGTCAGAAATCATCCCGATGCATCTTCTTAGCAACCACATAAAATCATTAACGCTGTGATTGAAGAGTTCCTCAAAAGGATCCACGGCGTCTGAATTTAAAGCAGACAGTGCTAAAGAAGATGACGCTGGAGAAGGAGCGGTATCCACTGGAATTGAAGAGGAAGAAGCTCGTTCTTGTACCAGGCTCATAATATGCGGGGCTAGTAAGGCCAACGCAGATCTGGCGGAACTAGGAACCTGAGGGGAAGCGTCGCTAGTACAAATCACTCGGGCAGCACCACCAACAGGAGAAGAAGAGGGAGTGTTTCCACCAGAGGCTCCTCCGGTGGCAGAAGTAGTTTCGAATGAGAACTTCAAATTTTTCTCATCCCCTGCTGGAAGACTTGGAGCTGGAGGAGTTGCAGGTGTTTCAACGGCCATTATGATAGAAGGCATTGGTATTGCTGGCTGAGGAACAGAAGGCACACCGACAACTATTGGAAAAGTCTCTTCGGAGCAGACATTTGGTGTTGGAGACGGTAAACTTGGAGACGGGGTGGCTTCTTTTGCCGCGGCTGCAACAATCAACTCTGTCCTGTCATCGCTCCCAAGTTCATCAATTGGGGAAACTGAAAAGGGAACAGAGGCAGGAGTGGATGTGAAGTAGTCTGCGTCAAATTCATTTGCAGAACTATCCAAACCGCCCGCCGGGCCATTTGTACCAGAATAGTCCACCCTCTCCTCAGACTCCCCCTGGGTAGTCGAATGCATTGGCGAATGGGGGTGACCACCTGCATTTCAGGAAACAAGCAAATTGTGTTACGTATAGTGATACAGTGAAATAATGGACAAAAGATAGAACACTAAGAGCTATACTAGGAGATACAAGTCCAGTTGTCGGACTTGAAGGAGGAGCCGCCGTCGTTTCCAAGAGCGTACCCGTCTCACTACCCAGTGGTTGCACTGCAGGGAGTTCGACAGGTTCTACCGTCGGAGGAGCCGGAACCTCGAAAGCACTTGGAGCCCCACTAGGTCCACTCTCCCCTGCCAGCGCCGGAGATAGAGTTGAAGCCAGTAAAACCAAAGTAGTGCTTATGGGGAAGAGCTTCCACCGAATACCCTACTGCAAAAGGAAAAATCAAAGTTAGAAAAGTTTCTACAAAACAGAAAATCTTTCTAAGTATGGAAACACGAAACTAAAAATTAGACCGCGCGAAGCTAAAAGTAGCTCCTTGCGAAGCTAAAAATTAGACCGCCCAGAACTCAAAATAGCCTCGCGTTTCAACGCGACTGCTACTCAAAATAGCCTCGCGTTGAAACGCGACTGCTACTCAAAATAGCCTCGCATTTCAACGCGACTGCTACTCAAAATAGCCTCGCATTTTAACGCGACTGTTAATCAAATAGCCTCGCGTTTCAAGCGCGAGGATGACGTGATAACTTCGCGTAGAAGAAGATCAGAGTTCCTCTCTGACTTCTCCTTCTCCTTCAAGCCTTACGGCCGGAGAACGGCGGTCTCGCCGGTGAAATAAATAATTGGACAGGTTAAAACCGAGCCAAAACATCCCAGAATGGTTCTAAGAAGACCGAAAGTTAAGGTTTTTTACCTTCAAATAATCGCTGCATAGACTGATTCGCCGCAGTGTCTACTTCTACGGCCAACGTGCATGAAGCCGTACTCTTCTGGAGCAACATTCTAAACGGAGAATTGAGGGAAGATCAGTCGAAGATTGTTCGTCGACGTGAGTCACTCGATCGCCGGAGCTCCGAATTCTTCAAACTCTTCAAATGAAGAAGGAGATGGGTCAAACACTCTATTTAAATAAGATTTCCGCCGCTTGATATTCGGCACAGAAGTTCAGGGTAACTAATGAAGCAATTACTCATTTCACTGAAAAAAAGGTGAAGCTAATTAGCTCCGCGAAGATGTCTAAAACGGGAGATAAACTTGGTATTTTAACTCCGTGTTTCCAGTTTGAAGATCCAAAGTATTTCAAAATTTGCTAAGTTCTAAGCCATTTTGAAAACTTTGGAGGGGGTTCTGTTGGCAGTGAAAATTTCTAAGTAAATAGGATTTTCCACAACAGAATGCGGAGCTAACTCAATAGCTCCGCATCTTGGCTAGTTTTAGCCTCGCGTGGAGTAAAACGCGAAGCTATCAATAGCTCCGCATTCTGGTTATTTAGCGCCTCGTTTTGATGCGATTAGCTCCGCGTGAGCAGATAACCAGAATCTCAAATTGATTGAGATTATGATTTGGGCTTATCCAGATACCCAAATCAAATCCAATCAGAACTCTAAATCAAGAAAATTTAAATCAAAACTAAGATATTTGATTGGAATCCTTGATGAGTACGAATTCTATTTAGATAGAAACTCTTGCATTAACCTGCGGCTATAAATACCTCCTTGGTGAAACCCTAGGGGTCTTCCCTTTTCCTCTCGGCTGGTCTCCTTTTCTTTTCGGCAATTGAGATTTTTTCCTCTCGGAGAATTCAAGTTACGCATAAAGCCTTGAGTTCGTGAAAGACCAGAGAAGATCTTCTACAGTCGGTCGTTATCTTCAAGAGAGAAGATTTCAACGTCAGATCGTCAAAAGGAGCTGCTTGACAGATCCCATCGCCACAGATCCCACACGATATATTGTAAAAAGAGAGAGATTGAACTATAAAATCCTCTCGTTTGTTCTCTTTTCATCTTGTTCATTCATCTTGTTCACTTTCATTGTAATCTAAGTTGTATTCAATGGGAGGAAGCAAAACTTTTGAGGCGAACAGAACTCTCCATGGTCATTTCTCTGCAACACAGCATGCAACAAAACGAACTGAATCGTTCTTTTGGGTCTTATAATTGAAGTTAGACTTTATGCTATATTGTCTAAGATAAAATCTGAGCTCAGCTATATCTTTGAATTTTTTTTCCAAACTTATTTCTGGATTTTCGAGATCCATTGAGTATATAGGACCCTCACTACTCTCTACATCACTACAATTAGAATATCCGGATTCTAAGCTATGAAATGAATGGTAGTCATCTTCTGAATAAATTTCATCTGCATCATCCTCAGCTCTTTCTTTATTTTCGACAACCACAAGTTCACACAAACCCTCATTACTACGCCTATCATCTTCTGTATCACAACTAAGGCTATCATTACCCGCATGATCTCCTTCTATTTGCTCAACCAAAATATCATCCCACGAAATAAATCTATCATCATCAACCCCACTATCTCCTTTTCTTCTATCTCCCTCATCTAGCACCACGAAAATCTCAACTTTCTTTCTCTGGAGATGTTCCCTCAACACTTGAATAAAATCTAAATTTGTTTTGATGGATCCGAATAACCTAGGGTTTGTATTTGGGATAGTGTATGAAAGATTCAGTAAATATCCTTGGGCTATAGGAAGGAACTGAGCAATCTGTTGTCCAAAACTCCTCAGTGTTATATCATTAACGTTAACTCTAATTGTTTTTTGATTCCCACACTCATATTTTTTCCGGCCTGTTCTAGGAATTAGTTTCCAATAACCATTGTAGCGTAGAATTACTTCAACAATACCGGCATCCATTCTACAAAATAAACAATAATTTCTATCTAAAAAAAATACAAACTAGTAATTTATTGGTGCATTATAAAATACAAACTACTAACTGAACAAACCAAAACCCCTAAAATAGCATAAGCTACTTTTCTAATTTTCAAATAAAAAAAAACCCTAAAACAGCATCGCCGGTTGACGCTCCCCTAATAGATCGCCACTCGACGCTCCCCTAGTGATTTAATAAGATCTCACTAATTAAAAAAGGTTCTACAGATAAATCACTCATTAATTATTTAATCAATTCATGTACCGCGTGGGTAAGAAATTAAGAATTTTTAAGTACTGATTTATCCCAAAACATGTTATTAAAATGCGTTTTTTTTTTCCTTTCTTTCTTATAGCATGAACATGTTATAACAAATTGATAGTAATTATTTCCTTTTTGTGACAAAGATTTTCTTGTTCATTTGTTATCAATTCTCTTGTTTCTTTTGTTGTTTCTCATCCTTGTAATTGACCATTTTTCGATACCAACAAATAAGTTCTATAGCAAATTCCACTTGTTGAGAAAGAAGCAAGCCTATTTTTATGGTTAATTAGCAAATAATAATTTCAATTCAACACAAATCTTAAAAAACCCTAACTACACTTACCTTGTAGAACCCCTAACAGATCGTCGGTCGACGCTCCCCACGCAGATCACCACTCCGACGCTGATCCCCACGCCGATCGCCGATTCGCTGATCCCCAAGATCGCTGATGCCGATTCGTCGATTCGCCGATTCCTCGATCCCCACGCCGAATCTGCAGCAGATCGACGCTCCGACGCTGACGCTGACGCAGATCCCTGATCCCCGATTCGTCGATTCGCCGATCGCCTCGGTTCGCTATTTGGGAACGAATGAATTGGAGAGGAAAAATTTGGGGATGGTGATGAAATTTGGTAGTATTAAGGGGAATGACATTTTTGTCATTTCATAATTAAAAAATAAATAAATTAATATGTTACTGTCAACTTAGATAGGAAAGTTAACGGGGGGACTAAATTGCAACAACTTAGGAGATTTGGGAGACTAAATCCTAAATATGAAGATATGGGGGACTAAATCATAATATATAAAGATTTGAGGGACAAACCAGTAAATACCCCTATTAATTAATATGGAGAAAAAACTTATATGCAATCCTAAATTTATTTAGTATTCTAGAGCCCCTAAAAAAAACAATATTTATAGTTAAATCAACAACTACTTTTTTTTTTTAAAAAAATTAAAATTTTTAAGAAAATGATTTATGTGTGAGATACTAAACAGTAATGTACGCAATTTTATGTTGGATACATGTCACACCCCGCTTCCAACAAATAATATACGAACATGTGTAATAGGTAGCAGTAATATATTTAGTTTGAATATACTAAACCTTCTAGTAAAATATTAATACATTTGCCACAATAATACTCAATAATAATGCTAGAAAAATTTAACAAAATTTTGACTTTTCATTAATTGAAATGAAGTTTGGATACATTTAAAAGAATATTAGAATATAGTAAAACTAAATAAGAGGAAATAAGGTAATTATAGTCATCTATTGTCTTTCAACTTACTTTTCAAAATGTACCAGATTCTGCATCAGTTTTGGTGTGCTCATCGATAAGTCTGGGTATGCACACACAGATCGTCAAATTGCGATTAAAACAACATATATAGAAATAGTTGAAACAATATAAAATATTATATTAATCTGTAACAATAAAATTAGTTGCTATAGGTTAAATTTAATATCATCTAATGTAGTCAATTTTATAACAAGGGTATCTTGTTTAAGATGAAATTTAATGCCATCTAATGCAGTCAATTTTATAACAAGACTATCTTGTTTAAGATGAAATGTAATTGGAAAAGTTTTCTGATGAGATATCACTATCTCCTGTACAAACTTGAGGAAATGGTTCATGGATTGTCTGGTGCTGAGTTAGACCTACTGTCAAGTAAACATGAATAATAATAAGATATAATCTAACAAATCATCACGCACCCATGATATGCGAAAAATTCAATTGTATAACATAACAAGTTTACAGTCGAAACATAGTATATTTTCATCATTCAGTTTTTCCTCAAATCCAGTGTCATTCAATATAATTCATGTCAGGTCTAAATTCTCATTCCCTTAATTTTTATATAGATCATATTAGATATAATATTTCGAATTGCTTTTATTAGTTTGTTAACAACATAGTTTAAAGAGTTTATTCAACTTGTATTTTATTGAATAAATCACAATTAGCTAAATCAATTATTTACTGATTTGAAATGTTATAGAGTTATATCGGCTATGTAAGTATATGGATGCTGGGAGTTTTTCGTTCTATACATGTTCCTTCATTAAGTAACTAGCATTTAAGATAACTTGCATAAATACCAATACAAAATGATATCGCAAATAGTCATGATTATAACTTTTGCACGATTTATCAAATATTATATATATTGAATATTCTAAATATCTTGTTATACTATGTGATTTAACAAATTTAATAACAATTATTTAACAAAGATAATATTATTTCATAACAGGAAAAATAATAAGTAGTTGATAAATTCATATAAAATAACAGATCAATTTATAGAAATAATGTAACTAAATAATATTTAAATAGAATAGTATGATTACTAAGTCAAAAAATGAACTCACTTTGATCCTTGAAGCTTTTATCTATCGATTAGTAATCACACAAAATAATCTTAATAAATGGAGATCCAAGAGAAGGAAGAAAATGGAAATTCTTTGGCGAAGCTCCAACAATGAAAGTGACGGCTCTGATGTAAGCAGCGACACCGTCAGTGGCTCTGGCGAGTTGCTCCAATGAGATGAGAGAGAATTTTAGATGTTCTTTTGGTCTTCCAGTTCGTCGATGGATCTTCACTCACACCGGACCAGTTACCTACCTCCTTATTCTCTATGTTTGAAAAAGATTAGATATGTGGGTTTAGTTTTCAAATTGGAGGTTTTACAATATGAATGGTTTAAATTTAATTTGGGATTTTAATATTCAGAATTTAAGAGGAAAGTTAAATTGAGAATTTCATTTTTTAAATTAATGGAGAAGATGAAGAGTTATAAGGTTAGACAAGATGAAAGGTTCAGGAGTTAGAGAAAATGAAAGATTTGGAAGGTTAGAGAAAATGAATAGTCATATTTATTATTTTGTTTATTTATTATTTATGGTGCTAAATTTAAAGGTTTATTACAGATATACTAAGAAACATTAATAATTTTTAGACTCATATTCTATTTCTTCTTTTATTATTTTCCTTTCGATCTAGTCAACTATTTTATATTTGTAAGATTTCATCAAAATTTTTCCATTGACCTTGCAACAAGTAGGAGTCAACCTCACTACTGTACTGGATTTGCGTCCATATTTGCGAAGGAGTTGCTCGAGTTTCGGCATGAGTTACTACACATCTCTTTCTGGTACTGGGGGCGGGTTGTGGGTTCGATCATTGAATGCAGAGAGTTCTGGAACCTTCCTCCGTGATTATATGCACTGCCTTCACCAATAGAAGGCGATGGAATTCCTCATCTCGTATAGCAAATCCGTCGTAGCTTTCATTTCCGGTCCTGAGGCTGGGTTTTCAATAGGTCGAAGAAGGAATACTTTATGGGCGTTTCCGAAGCTTTGTAGCTACTAATTCTAGAGTTTTATGTCATATTTATAAAGTATTGTTTTTGGGTTGTGGAATCATATCATATAACATTGATGATTCATAACTCAACCGGTCAAGCAAGGAGTTGTGCCCATTAAGCAAAAACCCATGAAGCCTGCAAAGTCTAGGAAAAGTCAAGAGTCATTCGTCAATCAGAATTCTACTTAGACAAGGAAATCGAGTCTAACTACAAATGGAAAGTCTCCTTTTCAATTAACATAAAATCCATCTCGTTTTCCAAAAGCTACATGAATTGGAATTCAACTACGATTCTACCACTAAAAATTATAAATACACCCCTCCTCCATAAGTAGAAGACATCCTTTCTTCTCCTCCTATATTATATTTGCAAATTCAGAGAGTGTGAATCTCAAGAGTGAAAAGTGCGAAAAGTGAGCCATTGGGAGATAATATGCATTATAAAAGCTTACGCGAAACAGTCACCTTACCATCAAGAATGTTGCTCAATTTCCATTTGATTAGAAGCTATTGAATCTAATTGGATTCAAAACTCGTTTTGAGCCTAACTCCCTATTAGTTTCTCGAATTGGCTTGATCATTGATCAATTTGGAACCAACAAACATCAATATGTTGATAAGAGAGAAAATCCCTCTTCTTCATTATCTACTATCTCAAATAAAATTCTTTCATCCATTTACCTTTTCATTAAACATGGTTAGTTTACAAGTCGTGGACAACTTTTTCGAGACTCGTGCTCTACAACAAATGGACAATAAAAGAATTATAATGTTGCTGAATATAAGTACCTTGTCTAACTGTACGAGGTTAGAATATGTCTTTCAGGTCAATGATTATAAGACAAGTAAATTCTTTTGTACTTTTGTATTTATTTATAATTTATATTATTATTAGTTTTAAATCTTATAGGAAAAATTCCAACAATCTAAAGGACATATATACTTTAAAGTTTTTATAATCTGATTATATAATAATCTTCTTTTGAAGAATTTTTTTCGTTCTTTTGCAATTGTTATGTAAAAATAAAAATGAGCAGTCATCTTTATTTATTGCAAAATTTATTTTTATATATAATGAAAAACATATGGGTCTCGAAATCCTAAATAAATAAGTTCTCTAGTTAGACTTGTTCTTTTATTTTATTCAATATATAATTAAAGATAAAAGCAATGCAATAAGAATTTTATTAAGAGTTTTATAATAAGTTATTTATTCCAATAGATAATTGTATATAGGCTCGTACCATATTTTGTTTAGTCAAATTTATAGATTATTATTTATTTGAGCCGATCATTCATCCGTATATCATGAAGTAAAACATTCATCCATATAGATTATAATTATTTTTGTGAGCCAATCATTCATCCGTATATCTTGTAATTATTTATATGAGCCAATCATTCATCCGTATAGGTTAAAATTACAACCAATCTCATATGATCATAAGACGTGTCTTAATTCAACTATACATTTGTAAATTATATTATAGAAATAAATTTTGCATTATTCTTTTCTTTTATGCAAATTATGTAATGCATTAATTGGGAATAAAATTAGATAATTATTGTGTATTATAATAAGCAATTATTGTTATTACGTGAATTTTTCAAAAAAAATAATAATTGAATTAATTAAGATTTATAATTTGCATTATGCCCCATTAGTATTAATTAATATAATAAAAAAATGAAAACTAAGAGATTAGCTATTATTTCTATTTATATCATAAAATAAATATTTGTTACATTGTAACTTTATCTTGTTAATATATATTAAGAAAATCTATTTGTTTTGATTAAAATCTATAATCTTCCATACATTTTAACACATTAACTAACATCATTAACTCTAAAGTAGTATTCTATAGCTACTACAATTCATTATGGCATCATATACATCTTAATTATTGTAGTTTAAACCTATTGTTATTATGTTAATAAAAATTTATAAGCAACAAGTTCTCAATTATTAACTAATTTAATATAGCTATTGTATCTAAAAAATTTACTCACCATTAATGAAGATTAAGTTAAGAATTGATAAAAAAATAAATAAATAAGGTTATAATATTGTTCATATTAAATAATATATTTATCAATATTTCATAACTCTTAAAAGAAAAATAAATGTCCATCCATATATACTAATTCGATTATTACTTTATATTTTCTTGATTGTACTTTATTATTTTTTACAAGTATATTGGACATCAAGTTTGACTCAGTTAATTGAAAATCAACATTATTCCAATTATTTTACCTTAATTTGGTTTGAAATTCGTTGCTTCATTCAGTAATGATAAAGGCCTCAATGGTAACTGGTAGGTTGCTTGAATTTTTAAACAAATGGATATGAAAATTTGATCTTATAGTGTAATAAGTTTTAATATTTGATAAATAACTTTGAAAGTTAGTTTATTCAGAACGTTTATTACTATTTTTAATCTTTTATTCCAATTATTTTACCTTAATTTGGTTTAAAACTTTTATTACTATTATTGATCTCATTTATTAAATAAAATAATAAAGAAATACTTTTTTTATTAAGAACTTTTTAGTTTGAAACTCCTATTACATGAATAATTTAAGTTATTACACTAGTGATAAAAAAATATTACATGAATAATTTAAGTAGATTTGAATAATATCTTATCTGGTGAATTTGCAATTTGGCATAAAACCACTGAATCTGACATTAATATTTTTCTTTCGCAATGACATAAAAATTTAGAAATGCTTAAACATTTATGTTTATATCTTAAAACAAGATAATGATAATTGCATAAAATAAAATATTCAAATACTGTTAAAAAAATTAAAAAAACAAGGCAAGTCTAGATGAATTATTGTAGAAGCAACCAAATTGCAGCATGAGTCCAATATTAATCTTTTTCTTTATTATTATCTCGATAAAGGTAATATTATGCATATTATTCTTCTTGCATACTAGAAAACTTAATATTTAATTATAAGTATATCTCAATGACATTTAGGAATGACTCCATATATGCAAAAATTATTTTATTAGTTAATTTTTTTTGTAAGAAATTTTGTATATTATACTTAAATTGAGAAATGTAGCATAATATGTATATTTCTGTTATGATAAATTATATTAATGCCATAAATTTTGGTATACTTACATTTATATGAATACTTTGAAGATGATATTCATGATGTACTTCAAACTTGCATTCCAAAAGAACAAGGGCCACAGTCATTTGAAAACAAAAGAGTCTATTTAAGAGGTTATTTCTATATTTATCAAGAAGAATGAGGTTAGTCGATATAAGGAGGTCACCACCAGGAATCAAAAATTGGCGAACTGGTCCATGATAAAGATTCAATGTGGTAGAAATAAGGTAAACTGGTGATTTTTGTGGAGTATTGACCTTTGGAGTTTCTCTCTTACAGGACTTGTTCTAAGGTGCATTTGCTTGCCCCCTCTCTATGGCGGTAATGCTCAAATTGTGTGATCGGTTTGGTTGAGTTTTAACCTTGATACATCCAACATGTGAATAATATGAAATATCATTTTGATCACAAATCATTTTGGAGGACTTACATATATGAGAGGAACCATGAAGGCCACGACTGAGGGAGTAGGGGTTGATCCCCAGAAACTCTCATAAATTGATATGTGAGCACGGTCATAATGCTCCAAACCCATGATCCAATGTTATATGTGTCTTACATTTTTTTATTAATATCTAATGAAGGGATCTGGTTCAAGGTGCAGATCAGTAATTTAAGTCTCTCAAGTTGCAGCAAAATGTCACTGAGTATAAGTCCAAAACTAGAAGACCTACACCGATTGTATAAATTTACATGCCTTAACTCTTTATATCTTCATTCATTATCTTAAATTTTCATTTTTTGGGAGGATTGTTAGGTATTTTTAAGGAAAAATAATAATTTTCGGATTCATTATTAATTTATTTATTTTTTTACTAATTTCTAATTTGAGCTACTCAACTATTTTATATTTGTAAGACTTGATCAAATTTCTTTAGACTATCTACGAGCCATTAATTCTAGAGTTTTATATCATATTATTAAGGTATTATTTTGGGAGTTATGAGAATCATGTCATATAAATATGTCCAACATCAATATATAGATAAGAGAAATAAAACCTCTCTCATTCATCTTCTACTATATCAAATAAAAAAATTTCATCCATTTATCTTCTTCATTGGGCATGGTTAGACTCATGATCAACTCTCTTAAAACTCATATGGCATAAAAGGAATCATACCACTGTTGGATATACTTACTTTGGTTGACCTCACGAGATCGGCATATGTCTTTTAGGACAGTGATTACATGTCTTTCCTAAGATCGATAACATCTTTTCTATTTTTGTATTTATTTATAATTTATATTATCATTATTTCTGAAATTTTAAAAGAATAATTTCAACATTTTATAATGTTCCAGTGCCCTCTATTTTGGAGGATTTAGATTGGAAGTGCCTTCCATTATTGAAAGAGAAAGTAAAGAATTATGTTATAGAAAGTTTTAAGGACACATAAAATATAAGTGTTCATATCATCATCTATACTCAAATAACAATAATGAATAATTCAATGGGGTTTGTTCTTTGTTCCTGGAAATTAGTCATGCATCAAGAGATACTGATGAATAAGGAAAGAATAGTTAGAGTAACTATTTCATTAAAAATCCAATATATAGTGATCTCTAGACATACTTCCAATGGTAAAATGTAGGATTAAATCATGCATCCTGTTTTGTACTAAGAGAGTATTTGGTTGCTTGCAAGTACTGTAGCAAATTATAATTTGAGTTACTATGACTGAAACTATAGTATTATATTACTGTGTTTGGATTGGGAGACAGTATGGATTGGGAGATATAAGTAGTAATTAGAGTGGTAGAAGTTTTAAAATTTCAATTTCATATTTTTAAGAGTTATGGAAAGTACCATAATTTTCAACAATACAATTATTGTTTATAAATGAGATTCGTAAATCGTCATATACATTTTTTTCACAAAAAACAACTGATATAACCGAAGGCTCAACGTTTCTCCCAAAAAACAACTAATATAACCGAAGTGGTGGCCCTGCAGGTGACTTAATTAGTTTTGAGCTTGACATGAGGGAAGTTTTTTTGAGGTTGTAATGGTGAGCAATTGCCCCCCGCGTTCTATTAATGAGAGATAACAGAACACCCGTTTTACAGCAGATGACAAAACAAAATAACAAAAATAAAAAGAGCCATGATATCTATGGGTATCAATAGTTTGGCCTTATACCATCATACACAAATAAAAGGGTATGATACAAAATAACATCCAAAAGTTCCCCACTCGTAGTAGACTGTCGACGTCCAAAAGCTCGCTCCCTCAAGCACTGTTTGCGGAACCCTGTGTCGTCCTAACTGGAGAGTCTTTCTGTAGCTTCTTATCTGTGTCTTGTTCTTCTGAGAGGCATAGTCGCTCTCTCTCCGATAATATACCTGTCCAAGAGATCATGTCATGGTATATGAAGTAAAAATAGATATCAGTTGAATGTATATTCTGTCTAAAAATTCTATTGTTTCTCTCTCTCCACACGTTCCAACAGATAACTGCTAACATAATACGACGGATATGGGCACCGTGTTTTGTGGACCTACTAATTTCGGCTCCTTTCCATATATCGGTAGTCTCAGCCATGTCGATTGTTATGTGCAGGCACGCTGCGCACTTCTCCCAGAGTTTTACAGTATAGGCGCATGATAAGATAAGTGTGAATTGGACTCTGCGTCTGATTGACATAGAATGCAAATACCTGGCCCCTTCTATTCCCTCATTTGTAAATTGTCTCAGGTTAGGATTGCGCTTTTGGCGATAATTCATAAAAAATCCCTTACTTTGAGGAGGCATTTAGTCTGCCACATGTGAGATGTCAGCGGTAACCTGCGTCCGCCATCTATGCAATATTTGTATGCAGACCTAACAGTGAAATTTCGTTATTTTCCCATCTCCAAATGACCTCATACATTCATTAGCACTCGAGGGGAACTGCTGTATAAGGTTCTTAAGCTTTATGGCCTGTGAACGAGTTGTGACATCTGCATATACATTAATTCCCAAGTCCCACATACTTCGATGCCACAACCAGCTAGTGATGGCATTCTTATTGTTTGCTAGCTCGAAAACCTTTGGAAAAAGTATCCTCAGTGGTACCTCTGTACACCATCAATCATTCCAGAAAGATACTCTTCACCTACCCGGAATGAACGATATACTTGATCGGAAAATATCCTTTGTCCTTAGTACCCCTTTCCAGAAACTTGATATATTAGATGTGTTATGATTTTCTTCCCACCATTTGTCTCTTCTCGGGCTGTACTTGAGTTGCAATAGCTTTTGCAGTTTCCCTCTCGGTTTTGTCAACATTCCCTACCACCATTTGGTTAAGAGGGCAAGGTTGAAGGTTTTTAGATCCAGAATTCCTGGACCCCCTTCATTTTTTAGCTTACATTCCTGACCCTAGCCCACTAAACTGTATTTTGATTGGTTTTCTAAAGTTCCTCTCCACAAGAATCTTCTTCTAATTTTATCTATTCTCTCTCTAACCCATGTTGGGATGGTGATGATGAACATGAGGTAGAGTGGAATAGATAATAGGACCGAGTTTATTAGGACGATGCGACCTCCTAGGGAAAAGTATTTGGCCTTTCATCCGTCAAACCTCCTCTCGATTCTATCAATAACGCGACACTAGTCTCTTTTGATAAGCCTTCCTTTCCTAATCGGCATACCTAAGTATTTGATGGGAAATTTTTCCAGTTTGCAGCTCAAGATACTCTGAATTGTCAGTGTAAGTAGGCCCACGGGTCCCAGTCCTATCATGGAGCTCTTTTTGTAATTAATCTTTAGACTCGACCAAGCCTCAAAGCAGCAGAGGACCCATTTCAGGACAACGGCTCTTTTAACCCTACTCTCACAGAAGATCAACGTGTTATCCGCATACTGGAGATTAGTGATAACAAAGTTCATGCCTCTTGATAGTCCCTTCATAAGTCCAACATTCGATATTTTCCTGATCAATCTATTTAGGCCATCAACGACGAGCACAAAGAGAAGGGGGGATAGGGGATCTCCTTGGCGCAGATCTTTTTTACAAACAATCTTCCTTCCAACCTCTTCGTTGACAATCGTCTGGATCTTCGCAGAGATGAGCCACATTTTAATCCACTGAGTCCAACGATCTCCAAAACCGCTATTCTGGATGACTTCCATTAGGCAGTCCCAACTTACCATATCGTAGGCCTTCTCAAAGTCAAGCTTGAGAAGGAAACCGTCTATTTTTGTCCTTTTGCAGTGATGAATCACTTCTTTTGCTAGGACTATTCTATCAAGAATACTTCTCCCTTTTATAAATCCTGACTGTGTTTCATCGATCAAAAGTGGGAGGACGGCTGCAAGTCGGTTCACCAGAAGTTTGGATATGATCTTGAAACAGCTGTTCAACAAAGCTATAGGCCGATAATCTCTAACTGCTTCAGGCGATTCTCACTTCGGAATGAAAACTATGAATGAATAATTGATTCTCTCGATCTTCGCTCTTTCTTTCGTGAAGTCGGTTATGAGTACTACATATCCCCTTTAATCTCCTCCTAGAAAGTTCTGTAGAAGAAAAGGGGGGATCCGCCCGGGCCTGGTACTTTATCAGGATCGAGCTACCAAACTGCCTTCTTTACTTATTCTTCCGAAAAATCTTTCTCCATAATCTGAAGATCCACGACTGAATGCCACTGCTCGTGAATTATTTCAATTTTGTTAGTCGTGATTCTTCCGAAAAACTGACTGAAATGTTGATGAATGTGATGATATATGTCTTTCTCCTCGATGAAGGTTCCTTCTGTTAATGTAAGTTTATGAATGGTGTTTATCCATCTCCTCATATTCACCACTTTGTGGAAGAAACCCGTGTTCGCATCCCCTTCTTTTAGCCATTTGTTGTGAGCTCTTTGTCTCCATTTAGTTTCCTCCCTTTTGTAAATTTCTCATATCAGTTTCCGTAGCTCTCCAAGGCGTGTGGTTTTTTCTTCACACAACGTCTGAACTTCCTCTTCTCATTCTAGAAGCTCAATCTCCTTTATACATTCGTCCTTGGACAATTCTTACGTCCTGATATGTCTCCTCTCCCATCTCAGGAGAACTCTGCGTAATCGACGCAGCTTTGTACACATGTTATCCACCACATCTATTCTCTTTGTTTGTTGTGCTCAACTCTGTTTAATGATTTCATGTACCTCTTCGTTTTCGAGCCACCACTTATCGAACCTAAAGACACGTTTTTTCTTTTGTCTGACTTTTGCGGAATCCAACCTTATGGATACATGATCTGAGGTTGGCCTACACATAGGGCGTACAACAGCGAAGTTGAATTTAGTTTTCCAGTCCGGGGAGACAAACACCCTGTCTAATTTCGCCATATACGGATCCTCTCTCATACTAGACCACGTGTAATGACGTTCTATCAGCGATATTTCAATTAAATCTAGGATTCCAATAAGTTTTTTAAAGTGTTCTCCATCTCTTGTGTTTATGTCCCCCTCTTTCTTTTCATCTGAAAACCTTACTATATTAAAATCTCCTCCAACAACCCAAGGGTCTGTTTTCCATGCTCTCAGCCTTAGCAGATCATTCCATAATTCAGCCCGTTGATTGTTCCTATTTGGGCCATACACTGCCGTCACCATTTGCGTCCATCAATCTCTCTTTCTTTTTATTATTATAGAGAGAGTGAAAACCCCGTCCCAGGATTCCTTAATCTCAAAGCGACTTCGGTCCACTCCAATTAGAATACCTCTTGATGCACTAGTCGCATTCTTGACAACAAAATCGAATCTACTTCTATCTCATAGAGAACACTCGACGATGGGTTATTAAGTTTTGATTCTACTAAACACACAATATCGAGAGTAGTGTGTCTACACGTATCTGACACCATTCGACGCTTTACCTTGGTGCCAATTCCCATAACGTTCCAAAATAGTATATTCATAATTCTTAAATGTCTAACCTCTCAATTTCTAATCCAAGCGGTTAGTAGCTTCCCTTGACCTCCTTCCCTACCCTGTGTTCTATCCCCAAAACCTCCAAGTTCCTAAGTAATGCTAGATTGCAGGTGTGGTCCTCATTATTGGTGCCCATATCAATCTCGCATATGTGTGCAATGAAAAGTAAGATGTAATCAGGTATTAAATTGAGTACATCTAAGGGGGCAATATCGTTACCGTGCTCATAGTCTATAAGAATGGCCTTGCGCTTTGTGGCAAGTGATGCTACTTCTCCTGTCTGGTACTCATGGCCTCCTCTCTTCTGTTCCAGTCTCCTGCTTCGCCTAGCCGGTGTGATCTGTACCCCCTTTGGTGCTAGCTCGTGAGACCGATCCTCTCTGATAGGACTAGACTGTCCTCCTCCATCATTGCAGTCAGTGGCAACCTTCATAAGAGGATTTTCCAGCGGCTCTGTAGATGTGTACTCCTGAAATATTGCCTGTTGGTTGCAGACTGGGCTGGTCACCTCTTTCATTGCTTCCTCTGGTGCAGATTCTTCTCATCCTCTCCCTGATACATGCTGACTGGGTCGGTTCTTCAAATTCTCCCTGATACATACTGGGCTGGTCACCTCTTTCATTACTTCCTCTGGTGCAGATTCTTCTCCTCCTCTCCTTGATAGATATTGACTGGGTCGGTTCTTCAACTTCTCTTTGATTCTTTCGGGTATCTTGACGGTTGCCGCCTACGCATCTTCGTTGGTCTTCTCCTCTCTTCTCCAGAGACTATGTTGGTTAGCAATTTCGAGGTGGCCTTCCTGATGACCTCCTTATCAAAACTAGGCAGTATGGACAGTAAACCCTGCTATCTAATTGATTTCGAGGTTTCATCGTCCTCACTGAGACCCATATTCTTAATTTTTTTAAAGAAGTTTAGTACCCTATCAGAAATTATATCTACTTCTATGATGTTAAATGTGCTGCACATGGGTGCCATTCCCAATCTCTCTACATCCAATCAGATCTCCATCCGCATTCTTGGTCATATACATAAAGTTAGACCATTTCTCATTGATGGCTTGGTGAAGTTGCTATGTGTGGTCCCCACTGGTAGTGAAGTCCAGATTTTTCTCCTCTCTGCAGACCCCACTCCTTTCCTACCGCAGGTTTTCTTTGGTTTTGTCCCCATGTGGTTGGTGGGGTCCACCCATTAGTTTGGTTTCCAAGAAATAATTGTCTTTTTGAACTCCTCATCCTTACTTTTTTCCTCTCTTCATTAAAGGAGGCCCGGTCTTTGGCTTTGTCCCCATGTGGTTGATGGGATCCACCCGCTTATTTGGTCTCCAAGAGATAGCTGGCTTTTTGAAATTCCCCCTTACTTTTTCCCCCTCTTCATTAAAGGAGGCCCGGTCATCAAGGTGTGGAACACCACTTTCCTCTTCCCTACCTACTATGGCATAGTAATATGTCCTTTCATCTCCTCTTCCATTTTCGCTGCCTTCGCCTAGTTTGGCCGAGAGGCGCGAGCTGCAGCTAGTAGATGCAAGGCCACCTCCACCTAAAGAAGCCCATCCTCCTTTAGTAACTCTTAGCTTGTCTTTCCCGTCTCTTTATTTCCCTCTTCGTGAAATATCGGTTCACCAATCTCTCTGTCTCATATCTCTAACTGGTAAGCATTTTTGCCTCTTTCTCTTATTGTAGAACTGGTTCCTTTCTCGGAAATATTTGCTTTGTTTGTGAAAACTGGCTCGGGAGCTTTCTGGTGTGGTTGGTAGGGCCTTCTCTTCTGGTCCAACTCCTGTCGTGTTTGGTCCGATATTCGGTGCCATACGAATCGCTGTTGAGGCCTGGCGGCCGGGATGTTTCCTGTAGGCAGGGTGGCGACCTCGCCCGCGAGTAATGCCTTACCCTTGTCTACCTGTGAGATATGGATCAAGCTTATAATCATATGAGTTGGGATTTTGTGGAGCTGGTGTTGATCATGAGGTTCGATTTCCATTCGCAGCTTATGATCAGATGGATGTCCTGGGCTTGGCATGGGATCTCCGATTGTGTAGAAGTCTCGAATAGGGGGCTGCCGCTGGTGATCATTCATGACTTTTTGAGTGGCTCAAGTGTGTCGATCATCTATAATTAGCAGCTCAGCGCAGAAGGAGAGTTCGTGCACTGGCCTGAGAGAGAGTGACACTCGTGCATGCATCTTGTTTTGTGGTGCCCTGTGTTGGCTGATGTTTGTGTTGAAGTTTTGCCTTGAGTTGTCACTCCATATTGACAGGGAGTTGTAGGGGGAAATTTAGATGGGCATGTTGTTCCAATCGAGGATGGAACATGCTCGTTGCTTCGCCGATTATTCCATTAAACAGTTCTTATGTATACTAACTGGGAGATTTAGACGGAAAGGAATATTGCAGTGGGCTGGTATCTTAAGTGATGTTTCGGATTCTCGTTTTAAGCGCATGCGGCTCTTGAGCACATTTCTTAGGGGAAAGAAAAACAGAAGATGGCCAGCCAGCCGTTAAAAAGTCTAAAACACTGGAAATTCTAAATGCGCACCACATTTGACTTAGTGAGCACCATTTTCCCCTATGTTTGTAAATTACTTTGCCATAGGAAGTGGTGCTCGCGAAGTAAAATGTCGTGCGCATTTAGAATTTCCCAGAGTCTAACTCATCAAAGAAACAATGGGAGTTTCCAGATTGGCACAACTTTTTTTTTTTTTTTTTCCCTAGTGAGCCACTTATGATCTTCTCTTTATTTACTATTTTGTCATCAAAATTCTTGGTCAAAACTGTCCCTCCTTCACTCACTTTTTTATCCTCCAGCCATCCGGGACTGTTAGCCTGGATAGATGGGCCAGTCCGGATCAGGCCAATCCATTCGGACTAACAGTCTCGGATGGCTGGGTCTGATCAGGGAGGGGGAGAGGGGGGATACAGGGCGGCGATGTCGTCGGGCAGCATCTAGAAATTCTCGTTTTTTCTCAAAGATAGAGAGAGAGTAAAATTGAGAGCAAAAATAAAAAATAAAAAAAGAAAATAGAGAAGAAAGCCATGGCGATTTGTGGAGTTGGAGACATGAAACTCTTGTGATCCTTCTCTCCTCACCCATTTCATCCCTTGAGCCCTTCTCTCTCTCATCCAAAGGTCTATTTCCATTTCTCTCATTTTTCGTTCTTCAATTTTGGTATGCTGCCCTAGACGAAGAAGAAGAAGAAGAAGACGATGAAGAAGAAGAAGAGAAGAAATCAATCGGAGAGAGAGAGAGGAGGATAGTTTAGGGATATTGATGTGCTCACTAGGAAAATCTCTCTCTTTTCAAAAGAGAGGGTGTGCTCACTAGGAAAAGTGGGCTCACTAGGAAAAAAGCTGTGCCCATCTAGAAATTCCCGAAACAATTCAGGGAAATTCTATTTAAGCACACTATTTTGCTCACTACACCCATCTCCTAAAATTGTAAAAAACTACGAGTTTGCTATTACTTTTTGTGACCATATTTCCTTCCTGGTTGGAGATTAATCCCGACTAATGTTAAATCCGCTTGGGATTAATTCACAGACGGTTTGAAAACTATTTAGGAGAATAATCTCCGACCGAGAAATGATGTGGGCTTCTTGAGGAAACTGGTGTGCCTCAATAAAATTCTCAGCAATTCATGGAAAGAACTACCCAAATTTCCAATCGGCCCATCAAGACAAGCCCACTCTAAATTCCACACAAAATACATACATCTACATACATCTGTTTCGTATTTTTACTAGAACTCTTGTTTTAAAATTGGAGGCATCCACTATTGTTCATATGTATTTTATGTTACATCATTTTATCAAATGTGTGGATATAAGGATAAGTATATGATGTAGAAAATATTATTTACTAGTCATACAAAAAGTATCAGACCTCACAAATTTTATGTTTAACATTAGATATTATGATTGTTATGGTGGGAGAATAGTCATCGACCGAATGTATAAATTTGAAGTAAAAAAATATAATTTTGATTTGTAAAATCTATGGTTGATCTTTGGAAATTACTTGTAGGGGCACCGGTGTCTAAACAAAATTTGTGCAGAACCTGAAATTTAGGGAAATTCTATTTACACACTGCAATTTAATTTTGATGTCTGAGTGCTCTTTACACCAAACTTTCATTTTGAAATATCATCAATTTACTCTATGCGCCCAATTTTTTTTTTCCAAGTTTAACCCTCCTCCTTCTCTCTATCTTCTTATGTCGTCCGATCCCAAATTTTTTGAGTCAGATATTAATTTCCAAACTAAAAATATGATGGTCGGGTATTAATACCCGACCAAAGAATTGCTTGGTCAGGTATTAAAACCCAACCAGCAGCCAACGTCTCCCTCATAATAAATTGCAAGCAAATACACATAAAAAACTAAGAATAAATTTAAATTGTATTTTAGATTTGTACTCCGACACCAATTGTATGTTGAAATTTTCCATTTGAGTAAAAAAACTCAAATTAAAACTTCAAACCCTAATTTTACTTGTTACAGTGAATTCGAAAAATTTAAATTTCTCCGGATCTTTTTAGGAACATGAATTTAAAAAATTTAAGAGGTTAAGAAATTAAATCAATGGGTTTGTGGGCGATGTATTTTTTTAAAAAAAATTAAATTCCATTAAAAAATATTTTTAAAGGTTCTAGAGAAAAAATAAAGGAGGAAGACGATGAGTTGTAGTTCTAAATTTTAAAAAGTCTTAATTTGTGATTTAAAATGGTAACTTAGTCAAAAAAAATAAATGGTAAACTTGTAATTATTTACAAGTTTTCAAACCGTGTATGAAAAGTAAATTTCCGTGTGTAAATAGAATTTTCCGAAATTTATCTCTGGAAAAATTTTTGGGTATAATTTTTAGCTAGGCATCCGCATTTGCTACAAAGAGAGTGCAGAGCATAGGTATTAACAAAGGTATCTCTACTAATATGTTTCTCTCCTAAAAAGGTTGACTATAATTGCTTTATGAATTTATGAAAATCATTATAAATCAGACTAATTCGTCTCATATCGAATGTGGGACTATTTGAGATTGGGTGGGACTATTTGAGATTGGGTATTACATATGTGTGATCTAGAGCCTCATCTCGGAAATATAGTGTATTTGGTTACTGTAACCCTGAGTTACACTCTTATGTAAACTTCCACTTTTTTCTATTCTCTCCGCCAACTTATCAACTTCAGCTAAAACGAAGGCATCTTAAGTCATAGTTACGAAACCATGATTTGAAAAGGATACAGAAATACAAAATAGAGTGGAGTGTTATGTTTGTGTTTTGTATCCGTTGAGTATTCAGATATGATCAAGAATCACAATGAGTCACAGTTGAACTTAGGTTAGAAGACCAAAGTTCTAATTGGATTGGAACACCAATTAGATGGTGATAGTGCTATTCTAATATGATTAGGATAGAAACACTATATATATATATATAGAGAGAGAGAGAGAGAGATAGAGAGAGAGAGAGAGAAATGGAAATGAGCTGACAGCTCACGCAAGTTATCTGAGCTGCAATTCATTTCCACTATCTCCAATAATCTTCTTTAAAAATTTTCTTTTGGATTATGATCTCGACCCCCTAGGGTTCACTCATACCCAATTTCTTGGGTTTTAGTTTTGATTTAGTCCTCCATCAAGTTAACACAAAATTAACGGTTTTCAATGAATACAATATTTTATATGCACTTGATGAAAGAGTAAATGGACTCCAAAAACTATGAAATTTAATATGAAAAAAGTTAAGGAGGTAGAGATATTAATTGTTAAAAAAAATTAAAGAAAAATAATTGGATCATTATGGTTTTGCCGCTAGCTCATGTAACTTTTTCTGAACTGGCGATATATATATATATATATATATATATATATATATATATATATATATATTGTATGTGATACGAGAGAAGAGAGCAATTTGTTGTGAGATATGATTATATTATTATGAGAAATAAGAGAGATAGAGAGATACTTGGATCTTTTATTATAACATATTTTTTCCCGTGGACGTAGGTCGAATTTGGTCGATCGAACCACGTTAATTTTTGTATTCTTTTTGTGTTGTATTATTTTTTTCGTCTCTACAATCTCGATGGGGGGATTCGATCCCTAACATGGAAGAGCAGAAGAAGGTTTGCTTTCTCCGTTACTTTTCTTCTAGATTAAGATGTGAATTCTATGAGTTCCACTTAATAGAAATCATTGGGGACCATCATTCATATGATACCATTATCGTTCAGAGAAGTCATGTAGGAGTAAACTTTGTAAAGCTAGAAACATGAAGTTTGTGCATTTTTGTATATCATAGGAGAAAGTTGATGCCAACTGGAGCATAGAAGCTCAATATACCCCTTTTGGTTAATTAATGTGCAAGAGATGCATGAAATATTATTGTAGATACTATACGGATACAAGAGGACTGTTTATTTTTCAAGTGTTTTTATTAAGCTCTCGGTATGCTGTTTTTTTTTTTTGAAATGCCAAGGTAATGGGATTGGTTTATTTTTAATTTAAAATTTTGAATATGACTGATCAAGAGTTGTCTTTTAGATTTGTCCATTCTCATCTCTAGATATGGGGTACATATACAAGAAACCTGTCTTTAATATAAGTTGCAATAAAGCTCATATCTTCATGTCATTTAGAGATCATGAGAAATTGAAGCCTAAATTAAAACTTAGAACGAGTTCTAATTATTATAAATATTATTTTCACTAGAAATCTCATTTATTCTTCTTTTTTTTTTTAGCTATAAAAGTGAAGTAAAGAGAAAGAATAAATATCTAAGTTTTGAGAATTGAAAAGGTGTAGGAAGATTGAATGAGAATTGAGTTGAGAATTACAGAATAGGGAAAAATTAAGTTTGAGAACAAGCATATTAAAAAAAAAAAGGAATATTGGAACAGAATAAAAAAAAAAAAAAAGTGGATAACTGATGATCAACTATTAATTAAAATTAAAAACCTATAAAATTACAAGGCTTATTGGGTCTATGAACTTGGAAAAATTAAATTAAAAAAATAATTTGGAGTCTTTCTAACAAAATGAGGTCCAAGGCCGAACAGATAGGGAGAAAAATCTAGCTGGTGTTTAAACACAGTCAGTGATGTAAACTATAATTCATAATCATAACAACTGTAGTTAACTGATGAAATACAATCAACTGTACTAAATTGTATTATTGTGACTGCTAACATAATTTTTTTCAGCAGTGTGAGTGGAGTTGATCATTAGACTCTATGGGGTCTGTGCTTTTATATATATATATATATATATATATATATATATATATTATAGTTGGCTTGTAGACATTTTATACTCTTTGTACTCCGTAGATCTAGATAGGAAAAAATTGATGCATACGGGCTGGTCAATAAGGTCCCTTAGCTACCATTGCAATTATTTTGATACAGGATTTTTCAGTACTTTGATCATGTGCCAGAATGATCGATGCATGTTTTAAACTTCTATATGCACGGACTATTATTACCTGTGACATGCAAAAACGAAACATAATAAACATTTAAGCCGTATTTATCAGTATCATGCCATTTTTTGCCCCCAATGGTCCATCAAACTTCCTGCATCAAAAAATATACCAAAACTATTTATGTTACTTCCCTCATTATTGTCATTTCACTATCAGCTCCGAGGCAGGATAAATAAGGAGGATTGTAGTATGCATGTGACAGCTAGCGAAAAATATTATCACATATTATGACATGAGGCAAAAGTTGAATTTTGTTGAGATGTACCCCATCGAGTGATGCGCTAAATTGGAGTCCGAATATAGTGAAAAGTGTGCGAACGTTGCTACGTTGTTGTTCAGAAACGACGCGCCATGTCCGCATCCAGTTTTAGCCTATCCTATGAACTTGTCATAAAAGATTAGTTGTTGGTGTTGTATTGTTATCAGACTTGAATCATTGACAAAATTCTTCACTAGATCATGAATTTCATGGAATTTGTTGATGAATATTTAGTCCAGCATTCAGCATTTTATCATGAAAGACTCGTTTAGTATAAACTTGCAGTATCTATAATTGTATGAATGTATTGATCACTTTCCTATGTGTAATTTCTATTAACAAAAAGAGTAATTTTCTAAAATAGCTTTAAAAAAATTAAAAATTTCGTAAATCGATGCTTAAAAAAATAATTCTCAATCATGACTATTCCAGGCTTGATAAGGCCTAAATGCGAAATCCAGACTAGTCCGGATTCATTATTAGTTCAAGGGTTAATTACGCTCAGACCCCCTGTAGTATGAGGCATGTAACATTTAGACCCCCTGAAGTTTAAAACTCTCACTTAGACCCTCTGAAGTATCTAAATCACCGTGTTTTAATTACATTCAGACCCCCTTGGTCCAGAGGGTCTAAGTGAGAGTTTTAAACTTCAGGGGGTCTGAGTGTAATTCACCCTAAGTTCAATCCAACTTAAAAATATTGCCAATCATATATATATATCTCTGGATTCTGGATTCTGAATTTTATTTTTGTACGCGATTTTCTCTGTTGAATGAATTGGGGGTTTTTGCTGAAGGTCGACGGCACAACACCGTGTCCAGAGGTAACCCATTATTTTTGCAATTTTTATTTTATTTCTGCCTAAATTCAATTGCTTTTTATTTTAGGATTTACCGCTTTCTAGATTAGGGTTTATCATTGTATGAATTAAAATCTAATCTTCCTTAGCAAAAATCATGAGTAGCTGATTAGATCAGCCCTAGGATGTAGATGAAACTAAGATCCACCATGTAATTATTTTCTAATATTTTTCTTCTTAAATAAAATTAATAAAAGCTATGATTTTTCAAATGAAACATTAAAATACGAGGACCCGAAGTTTAGAACTTTGATAGATTATACTTGAATTAGGATTCTTGATAATCTATATATATATATATATATATATATATATATATATATATATATATATATATTGATTCATTAGCTTATAATGATAATTAACTCATGTGAAAAACTATTTTAGTAAAATATTTTTGAAATTGTAGTTTATTGACTTGCTGATGTTATATCATTGACAATTAAAAAGATGAGAAAGAATGCGTAATGACGCATTCTACAGATAATTAAATTAAATAGTAATCAATTAATTTTTAAAAAACTAATAAATTGTACATATTACTAATAATGAATTTGAAATACAGATTTAACATTGAGATGAATCCGGCTATGGCAAGTGTGGGTGCATCAAGTGCCAAGTCGGATTAGTCTTCATTGAGAAATATTTTCGCTCCAAGTCGATTTATGAAATTTTTTATTTTTTTTTATAACTATTTTAAAAATTTGCTCAAGTCGATAATACTGTTGAGATAATAAAACATTCATTATAGATGTTATTGTAACTATTTATATAACCAAGCTGAATGAATGAAATACTTAGAAATTTTTAATTCAAACTTTCAACAAGCACAAAGTCCGTGGTGGTGCTAAACCTCATGGACAACATGCAGGCGTGCCCCGGGAGCATCTGCTGCTGCGGCCCCCGAAATGGGACACTCGTAGCACTGCAGATCTGAGCTCCATTTGGAGGACATTCAGCAGAGTTAGGCCAAGTAAGTTGCAAGACATGCACCTGATGTGTTGCTGTTTTGGCATCAAAGATCTTTGTCTTCTGTCCTTTCGGTGTCGTGATAAGCTTGATCACACATGGGTACAGCTAATAACAGCTACAGCAGTGCTAGTTTATATATTATTATGCAAGTTTAACTCAAAAGCCCTACAATTATTGATTGGGGATCGAATTTGGTTGTAAGAAACAAGAGTCCTAATGTAACACACGCCCCCCACCTGAAAACTGAGTAGCAAAATACCGACAATATATTTTCATAGGAATATGCTAAGACTCTTATAATTGCCACAAATTTCTTACTAAAAAAAAACTGTTTACAATTACTCTATCTAACTTATCTTATAAATTTATAGAAATAATTATAAACTACACTAACTCTTGTCTAATATCCTATCAGGAATATTCTAGAAAAATAATTATAAACAACACTTTCCATTGGCCCGCAGACAAAGCTATCTGAGAGAATTCACATGGCTGAAACAACAATGGTTTTATGTCAGAAAAATTCCAAATAGTGTTTAAGGGTTTGCTTTTGTGAGGGGAGAGTGATGCTAAAATTGGATTTACAAAGCAACTACTCCCTGACCAGATAGATAAAGTCTCAGCCTCACAAATCATAGAAGACAATCTATCAAATTTGGACAAAGATAGCATCATACAGTGGACAAATCAATATCATCTACCAAAAACTTTTAAGACCTGTCCAAAATGTACTGGACAGGAAAAAAAAAAAAAAAAAACATAGCTTCATGTCAACATCTAACATGCCAATTCTAATTTTTCCTTGTAAATATAATTGCAACAGCTCTCACTACTGCTTCAAACCCTAGAGATTCAATCCACAGGAAGTAATTTTTGAAGCATACACAGTTTCAAGCATACAAAATATTAGGTGTAAATTATAACTTATATGATGTTTATTCAACACTATGAAATGCCAGCTTGAAGTTGCTTATGTTCTGGAAATTTCATATAAATAGTCGAGAATCTTGAGAAGCAAACAACCAAATACAGACTTGAGTTCAAGATATTATGGAAACCAAGAACATAAAATTGTATTCGAAGAAATTTATCGTGAACGATACTATTTTATTTTATTTTATTTTTTGGACACAATACATGATGACGGGTACAATTAAAACATATAAATCATATCTTCTACATTCATCTCCAAATTAACATCCATCATCAACTAGCATCAACAACAAGATTTGATGGTAACAACCCAGGTTTCAAATGTCTACTGACACGGATATATATATATATATATATATATATATATATATATATATATATATATATATATATATATATATATATATATATATATATATATATATATATATATATATATATATATATATATATATATATATATATATCAAAAGTATCAAATTTCACGGATCTGATATGATAATAGTAAAAGATCCAATGATGCTAATAAGATACAGGTGATATTGGTGATTCTGATACCATAATAAATCAAACGATATTGATTCAGATAGTGATTCCGAGATTTTAAACATTAATGATAAGTAGGGAAGCCCCAAACAATAATTCATAGTTGTACTGCTGTAGTGTTCCAGAAATTAAAAGTTTTAAAACATGATTTAAAATCTCATATCGCTATTGGTATTGGCCAATGATTTATGATATTAGAAACCAGCAATATCTCACTGATCATATAGGCGATATCGGATATATTGGTAAAATACCAGCAATGTTAGCAATAGTAATATAGGGTCTACATCATATCGGATACCGATATTCAAAACCTTTCTAGGGTGAAGAATTTGGATATTAGAACTAAGCTTCCAGTTCTTGAACCATATTTCGATTGAAGCAATTGAAGGATCAACCAACAAAATATACAACACAAGGCCAGAGAAAATGTTAGCCTCTGAAATAACTATAGCCACTAAAAGAAGCCGAGAACTTCGCAAATCCTTCCACCCTCGAAAAATACACTCATTGAAAGAAGTAAGGACACAAGCATCACTCATCATCAACTCCTCTCTCACCAAAATCACCGCCAAAAAAAACCATAAACCAACCAAAAAACACATTGATGATCAATTTGCTATAACCCTAAGAAAGTAAACAGTACAGAGTTTGTTTTGGTGTATATACACTCACTTTGCATTTGGAACGGGGGGGTGGGGAGCAAAGGCTTCTCTTTGTCTACGTCCTTCCTTCAACCTTATCAATGGTATCCTCCCCTAGTACTTCTCGAGCTGTAGAGCTCCATTCGACCTTTGGCATCTGGCAACAGAGTATCCAATAGAGGATCTTGAACCATGTATCCCTGCTTCGACGCCCACTCGAGCACATTGCCCACCTGAGCCTCGGTCAGCGCCTCGCTCTCGGGCACATGATAAGCAATGTAGCATAGCAGCACCAAAGCAGCAATCTGCACCATCTTGTCCCCGAGATACACAAGCTGTACCAAATGCCTGGACCCTCCGGCATTGATGATAGACTTGGCATGATCAGTGTGCAGGTAATTCTCCGTGCACGCAAACTTGGTGAGGGCAATGGTCGCCTCTTTGGACACGATTGGCTCTCTCTCATCGAGCAACTTCACCAACGGCCCTATGATTCGGGTTTCAGTAGCCCGAAATGTCCTCGAAAGACAGCCCAAGGCCACAATGCAGGGGATGAGCAGGTCATCGTAGTCCGCCTTCTCAACAATACGAATGAACTGATCGATAACTGCCCGTGCAGCGGGGGAATTGGGCTTGAACGCAAACCGTCTGAGGTCAGCATCCATCTCGGCCACACGGGCAATCTCCATCAAAGCCATGGCCGAATTGTACTGGACCTCATCAGTACCTTTCTCCAAAAGAACAGCAAAACACAGCAAGGCTTTCGACTCGCAGATGCTCTTGCAAATAGCAGAGTTGCCCTTGGCAAGATGCCACAATGCATTGGCTGCCATCGCCTTCATATAAGCTTTCGTGCTCGGATCCTCAAACTCCCTCCCTTTGATACTCGCCCCTGCAAGAGTGATATGCCTCCCCTGTGCCTGCTCCTGCAGCTGCTGCTGCTGCTTCCCGTTGGCAGCCGCGCTCGTCGGAGTATGCACGCCCTGATGCTTGGCCGCCATAGTCGACTGAATCAAACTGTGCATCTGATTCTTGTTCTGATTCGGATGCCCCATCGGATGCTTCACCTGGCTCTCCAACAAATTCTCACCCCTCACCACCTGCGGCAGCTGCGCACTCTGGCTCGAAACCCCACTACCACCACCCGTGTTCATCATCACCGCGCCATGAATCGAAGTGACCTTCGACGGGATCATGTACTTGCTATGCTCCTGCACCGTCTCGAAGGCCAGATGGCCGACGAGCAGCCGTATCACGTTATTCAGAGCGAACGCATCCTGGCACTTGGGATGGTTGGCCGCCAGCTCCGAAACAGCCCAGGCAACCATCGCCTGCACCTTCATCGGCCCGTCCTTGAGAATCTTGGAGAAGACCGAGCAGACCCCCGCCTGCATCATCCGCTCCACGCTCTCGGGGTCCCTCCCCAGCAGCCCGATCGCCCTCGCGGCGTTCTCCTGCCCCTCCACCTGCCCGTCCTTCACCAGCCTCAGCAGCGGGCCCACCCCGTCCTCCTCGATGATCAGCTTCCCGTACCTCTCGTTGTCCCTCGCCAGCGAGACCAGGCCCGCCGCCGCGTCGGCCCGTGTCTCGTAGTTCCCCGTGTGCAGCCTGGCGATCTGCTCCCAGATCAGGAACAGGATGGGCTCGTTCTGGGCTATCGGCGGGAGCCCGAGGTGCATGTCCCCGTCCTCGTCGCCGCCGGCGGAGACCCTCAGCAGCCACGAGACGTCGCCGACGGAGTTGTCGAGGTGAGTGGACATCTTCTTGAAGGCGGTCTGGGGTATGATTGTGAAGACGCGCTTGAGGACGCTGCTGCTGCGGCACTTGGAGACGAGGGCGAGGGCCTTTTCGAGGACCTGCTCGGTGTCGTCCATGATCCGCTTAGTGGGCCGCTCGTAGAGGTCCACGCGGGCGGCCATCCGCAGGAGGGCCGCGAGCTTCTCGGTCCTGGACTTGAGCTCAAGGCAGTCCTGCCTGATGTTGTTCGCGTCGTCGGCCCACTTGGTCACCTGATCCGCCAGCATCAGGGGCTTCGTCAGGACCGTCTTCACGCCATCGCCCATCATCTTCGACGGCGGCGGATTTGGATTGGGTTGGGCCGGATCTGAGGAATTTAGGGCTGCGTTGGTCGGAAATGGATGGACTTGAAATTTGGGGATTTTTGGGAGAGAGGAAGAAGAGATTTTTACAAGGTCAAACGCGTTTTGCTCCTGCTCGGAACTGCTGTATATTGTCATTGGGGGAAAATTGGAAATTGTTTTATTTGTTGGTGTTTTTTTTGTTTTAGTTTAGATTTTTATGGGTCTTTTCCAAGGGAATATTATTATTATTATTATTATTATTATTATTATTATTTTACGGGTGGACTTGGACCGGGCAGTTTGGTCGAGGCATGCGGGCGGCTTTTATTTTGGTGCCCAGTTTTTACGGGTCACTGGGAGGAGTTGGTGGTGGGGTCCATGTACCGTACGGTGACGGAGAATCTAGTCACCATCAAGCTTCTCGGATTAATGATGGCCGTGACTCAGCGCGGGAGTTTCCAAAAATAGCACACCATTTTTCCGAGAGTTTCCAAAGAAGCACACCATTTTTCCTAGTGAGCCCATTTTATAACTGTCCGAATTCAAAGTCCGGACAAAAAAAATAAAGAAAAGTGGGCTCACTAGGAAAATTGATGTGCTCCTTTGGAAACTCCCATCTTTCCCAGTGAGCCCAGTTATATGGGCTTTGAATCCGACAAAAAATTACCGAAAGATTGGCTCACTAGAAAAATTGGTGTGCCGTGTGCGCATTTGAAAACTCCCCTCAGTGCTAGCATGCCATTGGCAGAAAATATAAATTCACACAAAAATTATTATAGTCGTCAGCGGTAGCATTCTATTAGTAGAAAATATAAACTCACACAAAAGTTAGTATACCCGTCAGCGCTAGCATTCTATTGGTAGAAAATATAAATTTACATAACATTTGCTATTTTTCCTCCTATTATTGTTTGCACTCATGGGTTTACGAGATGTGTCTTGAAAAGTATTCAAAAGTATTAATATATTTTTCACTCTTTATTTTTTACATAAATTGATTTATGCAAATACTAATTGCAGAAAGTCACTCTTTTCCTTATATAGCATAGCATGAAAAAGTTAGGAAAATGAATTCTGGAATTTATCGGTTCATTGAAATTAGTTTAAAAAGTGTTGTGAAAAATAGAGAGAGTAAACTTTTTGTTCTCTCTACTTTCATGAATTAGTTTACAAAAAATAGAATGTATAAAAATTCTCTCTCTTTCCTATGTGGCAATGAAAGCAGAGAGAATGAATTCAGCACTTTTTGTGATAAATCTACTCAAAAGTAGAGAGAGAATGTGTTTTATCCTATTTTTTATTATTTTCAAAAGTAGAGAGAGAATGTGTTTTATCCTATTTTTTATTATTTTCTCGTGCGAGTGGAGATAGTGTCCACCCTCCTTGGGTTGGTTGACTAGTCCCGACCAATGTGCTACTAATAATGTATAGGAATAGTAATTGGCCGGTCAATCCCCCTGTAGGTTGACTAATCCAATATACGTGTGATTTTTAAATGCTCTGAATTGGTTGATCAACATCTAGAGTTATTTCTGTGTACTTCTGTAATCAGTTTAGCAATCGTATAGTTAATCGACCAATCTAGAGTTCAACTTCATAATTGACTCTAGATTGGTTGACCAACCATAGGTTTAGTCGACCAATTTACTTGTTTCTCAAATCAATCCATATTGTTTTTGTATTTTTTTAATATTCCATTAATCTATTTGAAATAGTGGCTAATGTCAGAACTTGTATTGGTCTAACAAGTGATTTTTCAATTACAATTAAATTGCATTAAGGATTTGCATTGAGTCCGTTCTTATTTGTTATAGTGATGAATTAGTTTACTAAAACTACTAAGAATGAGATACCACGGTGTACACTATTTGCTGATGATATTGTCTTACTTGATGAGACGAGAACATGAGTGAATGCCGAGTTAGGGTTATGAAGTTAAACATTAGAATTTAGAGATTTATATTGAATAGGTCCAAAACAAAGTATATGGAGTGTAAATTTAGTAAATGACGAGTTCTCGATCATAGTGCTGTGATACTGGATGGGTAAGAGATACAAATGAATAGTCAATTTAGATATTTATGTTCTATTATTCAAAATGATGAAGAGATTGATAGTAATATCAAGCATAAGATCCAAGTTTGCGGTTGTAATAGAGGAGTGCAACAGGAGTTTTATGTGACTGTCACATTCTGTTAAGGCTAAAAGGAAATTTTTATAGGATAGCTATTAGGTCAGTTTTATTGTATGATATGAAATGCTATGTTACAAAGAAACGTCATTAACAGAAAATAAGTGGAGAGAGATGTGCATGGTTAGTTGGATGTACGACAACACTAGGAGAGATAAAGTGATAAATAAAGATATTCATGCTATAGTAGGTGTAGCCCTCATCAAATAGAAGATAAGAGAAAATCGCTTACGATAGTTTGGTCATATGCGATGTAGACATATAAGTGACGAGAGAAGCTTACTAATGTAGGACAAATTCAAAGAGCGAAAGGAAAACCGAAGAAAACATAAATGGAGGTGATACGAAAAGATATGAATTCTAAATGTTTAAATGATAATGTATTACTCGATATGAATAAATGGAGAAGGATTATCAAGGAGATCGATCCACCGTAATTCTCTTTTAGTTCATGTAATTCTCTTTTATTTCATGTAGCCTACTCCAAGTACTTGGGATAAAGGGCTTAGTTGTTTTTGTTGTATTTGGTAAACTTACCTCCTTTATCGATCAAACAACCTTTTGTCATATTGAAGAATTAGGTTTATCGGTTGACCATATCCAACTTTTCATGAACCACTTTTCTGACAACGTTGCATGAAACAATAAATGGAAAGTAGAGAGAATTTCAATGACTCATTTTCTTTAACCAATCAAGAAATATGAAAATATGAAAAGTTATTGGATCTTATCAGTTCACTTTCCATTTTCACTTTTAGTGAACCAATAAGCCCCTTAGAGCTTATGGGTTCGTGGAAAGTGAAAAATGAAAAGAGAACAGATGGAACCCAACAATTTTGCATTTTCTTACTTTTTTAGTTCATGAAAAGTGATCATGAAAAATAGTTCATAAAAACCCTTTCTGTTTTCTATTGGTTATTTCATGGAAAATGATTAATGGAAAGCTTGAGGTCGTTGCCTTAGTATACTAAACTCTAAAATAGGACAAAAGTTTGTTAAGTTGATAGAGTAAGTAAGTTAACCAAATTGGCTAATTAAGTATCAAAAATACGAAAACGATGTGAATTAATCTCATCAACAAATAGATTGGCTGAATAAATAGTCAATTACAAGGCGGAATTTTGGATTGGTTGACCGATAATAGGATTGGTTGACTAATCTAGAGCATATAGAGTGTGCGTATACACACACATTGGATTAGTCGACCAATAGAGAGACTGATCGAGAAATCACACCTTAGATATGTTGTTGCAATAGATTGGCCGACCAACAGAGGAATTGGTTGACCAACAAAGCGAGGTGACTCTATCCTCCTATCGTGAAATATGAAAGAACACTTTCTTTCTCTACTTTCAAGCATATTCACATCAAAAGAGTCGAATCCATCCATACTTTCCATATCATATAGGATAAAGAGTAACGTTCCATAATTTTACTTTCCATGAACCAATTCGTGAAAAATAGAGAGTGGAAATACTCTCTTTACTTTCCAAAACAGTTTACAGCCCACTTTCAACGAACTAATCAATCTCTTTGTACCGAATCCGACTAAAAATAGAGAGTATTATTTTTGGACGGAAGATGAGCTAATTAGTTTATGATAATGTCTTCGCTTTCAAAAAACCAAGTTCAGCAGACCATTTGCATTACAACAAAAACTGATTTCAATAGACTATTTTCATTCCCACTTTTCATGAAACAATCCAAGAAAAACTAAAATCAAATTTTCATGATCAATTTCCATGAAACAATCAAAAAAATAAAAAAAAGAAAGTTATTAGCTCCCACTAAACACTTTTTATTTTTTGTTTTCTACAAACCAATCAGTCTCTTAACAGTACCAAATGAAAATTAATATTCACTTTCTTATCTCACTCCAAAAAATAGGATTTTGTGCAGGGGTGGCAATAAAATTTGGATTAGGCAAATATGATATCTATATCCATACTAAATAAGCTTTAAGGTATCCGTATGTATTCCAAATATACAGAGTTCTAGGTATATCTAACTCCTATTTATTTTGTGCGTTCGGATCAGATTTTGAATATCCATTGGGTTTCTAGTATTTCTATAAGTAAATTATATTTATAAATTAAATTAATACAACAAAAATATTGGAGTTATCATTAATAATTTATAAATGTTAGGCTATACTATATATAGTATTTGAGTGTTGATACTATCAACCAAGATTTAAGAATGGTCAATCTAAAATAAAAATTTATTTAAATAGATGTGACCTATCCTTAATAAATTTTTCACAAATAATTTTTCATAAGAATTGGATATGATCTACCTATGTATCAAACATTCGAAAATTAGTAAATTTTATGATAGTTTTGATGTGTTTTTGTTCGCAATTGATCCATGATTAAATAAAATCTGTAATTTTTTTATGTAGATAGTTTATAAAGGATAGATCACATATATCAAAATAAATTTTTATTTTCAATTGCCCGTTCTTAGATTCTGGTTAATAATACACATACTCAAATACTATCGATAGTAGCTTAGCGTAACTCCCTCACACACTCTCTCTCTCTCTCTCTACATATATATATATATAAAGTCAATAATACTAATAAATATATTTCTAGGGTTCTTCATTCTTTTCATTGTTACTATAACTACATATTGATTGTCCCTAAATGTATTGGTCTAAGGAGTGTTATTGCTAGAGCATGGGAGAATGAATAGTAATGATTTAAGCAAGAATAGCTAGACTGACTACTACAGTTAGTTTAGTGACTATCAAAGTCTATTGTTTTTATTTCTTTGTAGCTAACTAATAATTTCTAGTATAACAGCCTTTCTGAGCAAACCTCTTGAATATTCTACAATCCCCCATTATTTGGTTCAGGGAGGATATAGAGGAAACAATAAGTGGAGATTCACTACAAAGAGTCGGATGAGGGGAAATTTCATGTTTGCTTTGGATGGCGAGGATATCCCAAACCTACTATCGTTATTATGCCTTCGCAATGTTCCCCGGTTCAACTATATTTGTGACATTTTCTTATGTGGGATTCTATTTTTTCTTGGCTAGATCATTTTTCATTGAGAACCTGAGCTAGGCAATTGGTGTTCGGGATCGATAATAGGATTTTAATAACCGTAAACGTAATGAAAGGGCTGGAGACGCATTTGGGGCACACCACTCTAGTCATTCAAAGTATCAAAGCCAGCAAGTTGGTACTATGATCAAAATCAATGAGATGAATAGTTAAGCAACACTAAGCAAAGACAGCTACAGGTCGTATGCTTAGGATAAGGATAGGATCATTGACAAATTTAACATTTAGCTGATATAAAAAGTAGAGTGTTGGATCAAGTAGAGTTGCGAGATCTTCCTTCTTTTTTTAAAGTGTAATTTTGAAGCTCAATGGTTTGAAGCAAACTATGATAATCATAGCACGATTTCTGCCACTAAACCTGAAGGATAGTATGAGAGAACATCATCACTAAAAAAAAAGACTTACCAAACAATTAAATAATTAGATGGAAGAAAAATATTTTTGCAAGTAGTCACACAATGGTGATAGGTATACATCCGTATCGTAAAAGAAAGTCAAGACTTAGGGATAAATGAATCCTAGATCTATGTTTCATCCTTTCATGTGGAACTATTTACTATTCTGGTGGTGTGTGCAAAGTTAGATTTACGAGATATAAGCCTACAAAGTGGAAAAAGAACCTTGTATGCTTATTGTGAAAAAAAAAACTACCTGGTTACGTAAAAAAACATTTCTTCTTGTGTTAAAGTACCTTATAAGTCGTTATGTAGTTGAAAAATCTAGATTTCACATGCCATAAACAAGTTGTTGTGAGGAGTCAAATGAGCTTCCATGCCACGTGATCTGATTCCGAAAAAATAGGGTTGTATACAATAAGTTTTAGATATTCGACATTCCTATTAAAGAATAATCACATAAATCCAAGGGCTTATCTATCTAACCATACAGCAGAACAATAACAATTCCCAATATGAAAATAATTATGCATCATTCGTATATTCTTAACATATTCGAATAGATCATATAACAAATCTCTTTCTCTGACAATATAGAAAAAGAAAATTTATGGGCCGATATCTGCCATAAAGGGCCTAAGCCACATAATAAATGAGAAGATATAGATTTAATTTCAGCATAATAACTCTAATGCAATTGGCTTCTTTAGGTATTTGAACACTTTCCAATCATTCTGGTGCACTTACTGCTATTGCTTTTGTGAGCATAGTAGCTAAACAATCCTATCGTGCTAGGCAATAAGTCGTTTGCAATAGGAATGATTTGCCACTAAAGACTAAAAAGTGCCCATTCACCCTCGCACACGCGCTTGCGGTGCATAGCACTGCCCGTGGCGTTTAAAGTTTCTCCTCTTCTAACATAAGCAATGACATAGAATAAATAATCCTATATAAACTCGCATCCTAACAACACTCTATCCGATGTGGGACTATTTTTTTCTCTTTTCTTTTGTTCTCTTTACTATGCACTCCACTTTGAAGCCATTTTTCATTCAGCTAATTCATTTATTTTTAAACTAGTGAATTGACTTAAATTTTAATATTCAAACATTTATGAATTCAACATGTTAAAGTATATAAAAATCCAACACCTAAATATTATTTGTCACCCAATAATTTACCCGTTTGACATGCTTATTAATGTGATAGGCGAATTTTACTATGAATTTATTATAAGTCATATTTTGTTTCTACTCTTTACATGGACAATGTTGTATTTGCTTTACTTATTTTGCTTTAGGTTTTATTATAAGCTATTTGTAACTTCTAAAGTTTGTTTTGCTCATTTACTTTGCTTGCTTAGATTCTTATTTATTTTTTTGGATGGTCACTTATTTTGAACTCCAAAAGATCCCCTAAAGTCTCCTCAGAGAGGCTATTTATAGACTTTATTTGGTTATGAGAGTTTTTTTAAGGATATGAATAAAAGGTCTTTGTATTCATCAATGATTCTAATCAAATATATGATTTTTGATTTAAATATCTTTATTTTGATTTAACGGATTATGAGAATCTACCCACGAGGTGATTCTGGAAAAATTCTAAATGCGCTTCATATTTTCCTAGTGAGTACCATGACATCAGTAAAAAATAATTACAAGTTTGCCCTAATTTTTTTGGACAAAAAAAACCCTCCACTACTTCTCCCCTTTTCTTAGTGAGCACCATCATCTCCTGCGAACCCAAATTCCAAAAAAAAAAAAAAAAAAAAGGAAGAAAAAATTCTCTTCATGAAAAGCCTAAATCCCTTTGAAAATTTTCAATTCCATTAGTTGTATTACTCTTTGGGGTTTGTTTGAGGTATTTTTTTTTAAATTTTTTTAAATATGAGAATGAAAATCTATTGTTAGTGGAGGAGAGAAATTGAAAAAGATGAAGAATAAGAATACAAAATTAGTTTCATTAGATAAATCTCCTTATTTAGAATATTTATAAACCATTTTTGATCCAATTTCAAGCATAATTTGATTAATTAATTCTAATTTAAAGATTTGGAGATTTTATTTTATTTATCAAAGTAGCGAGTCTCGTCTGGACTACGGAGGACGAAAACTCTGGTTGGGGAGTAGTGCTCGACCTATAACTTCACTGCCTGGGATTAAAACCCCAAACAGTGAGTTATCCATCCAGCATGACAACCCCATACAAGTCTCTTACTGTCTGGGGTTGAAGCTCCGAACAGTGAGTTCTCCATATATGGGGAACCCACTATCCGGGGTGTACATTCTGGATGGGCAATAAGCTATCCGGGATGTACACCCTGAATAGAACATGATATGAAATGAATTTATCAATATTTACATACCAAAAAATACTTTTATTTTTACAATCACCAAGAAACACGCAACATACACCAACAATTTATTAAAAGAAGATAGAAGATAATTAAGAAGATATTAAAGAACAAGCCCATATGGCATTATTAAGAAACATAATTAGAAGATAGTCAATCAAAGTTCCTATCTCTCTTTCTTCTGTCAAAGTTATTACCTTTTCAAATTGCTGAAGATGAAGACGAAAGGGAAATTCTAAATGCGCACCATATTTTTCTTAGTGAGCACCCTGACGATGAAGGGGAAATTCTAAATGCGCACCATATTTTTCTTAGTGAGCACCATAACGCCACCAAAATTTGGATGACTCTCAATATTAAGAGGTTTGCATAAATATTTTTTAAACTCAATTTGAAGTATAATTTAGAGTTGCCATGTGTCCCCAACAGTGAGGATCATCTTTTTACAAACCCAGCTCTCCGGATTCCCAATCCCGAAAAGTGGGTGACTGTTATGGGGCCTCGATCCCAAATAGTGTCTCATTGATACAGGGTCGAACAATAGTTTTCAGTGGGTTTCAATTTCAAAAAAAAAAAAAAAAAAAGGAAGTAGGAAATCATAAATTTATATTCACACAAAATAGACTTAAATCTTCATCAACATATAAATTTATATACACACAAGACATGTCTGGAAATTTCATTAACAGATTAATGTATTATAAATATCAACAAACACCAATATACATAAACGTACATCAAAATATGTAGAATTTGTTTCAAAATATAAACTTCAAATATACATTATTATGCTTAACTGTTTAAACATATAGGTCAGAATAATATAAATATCGACATAGAGCATCACATTAACATCGACATATCTTCCTAATAGGGTTATGCAGTCCTCTTCTCGTGAATTTGTTCGATGATTGAAGTTGCCCGTGGCTTCGAGACAGTTTTCTTCTTTGTTCGATGCTGTAGGACGAACTTATGATGACTGGAATTGATCTATCTGAGAAACAATAAAATTATATGTAATATGTCAATAATTAATTCATTATGAACTAAACAAATTAACGAAATAATTGTAGCAAAATTGATAAAAACAACAATATGTATTTTAAAAAATATTTTCATAAAATAATGAACAAGTTTAAAGTAATCAATCATCTAAATAGCACGAAAAATTTCTACCAAAAAATTCAAAAAATTGAAAAAACGAAATTACATACATATAAAGTGGTACACATCTCTCAAAATTGTTAATTTCATATACTACAACATCAAAATAATATAAGATGATAATTTCTCACTAGAGTATTGCATCCAAATTTGTACATATTGAAATCCAAATAATTGGAGATCTAAATTATTTCCAAAGAATAGAAAAATTATTTGCTTGCTTCTGCCTACCTTTTTTGTTGTCGACCTGTGTAAAGAAGACGGGTGACGACGTAGATCGGGGCGAGAGCTGACTGCGCTTGCATCGATCTAGCACGGTGAAAGGGAGATCGTCATCGAGAGAGGAGGGGATCGACCATTGGCTTTGATTTAGGGTAAAGAAGATGGGCGGCGACGTAGATCGGGGCGAGAGCTGACTGCGCTTGCATCGATCTAGCGCGGTGAAAGGGAGATCGTCATCGAGGGAGGAGGGGATCGACCATTGGCTTTGATTTAGGGTTGAAATGGATTTTGGGGAAGAAACGGTTAAGAGAGAGGGTGAGGTTAATTTGGAAAATTTTGTAGTGCTCACTAAGAAAAACACCAGGATTTTAAGTTGCCTGGTGCTTACTAGGAAAAATGTGGTGCGCATTTAGAATTTCCCATGATTCTGTTATGTTATTCTATGTTCATTGAGTTAATTGAATTTATGTCAGAAAATTTCCAAATAGTGTTTAAGGGTTTGCTTTTTGTGAGGGGAGAATGATGCTAAAATTGGATTTACAAAGCAACTCCCTGACCAGATAGATAAAGTCTCGGCCTCACAAATCATAGAAGACAATCTATCAAATTTGGACAAAGATAGCATCATACAGTGGACAAAACAATATCATCAACCAAAAACTTTTAAGACCTGTCCAAAATGTACTGGACAGGAAAAAAAAAACACAGCTTCATGTCAACATCTAACATGCCAATTCTAATTTTTCCTTGTAAATATTGTTGCAACAGCTCTCACTACTGCTTCAAACCCTAGAGATTCAATCCACAGGAAGAAATTTTAGAAACATACACAGTTTCAAGCATACAAAATATCAGGTGTAAATTATAACTTAAATGATGTTTATTCAACACTATGAAATGCCAGCTTGAAGTTGCTTATGTTCTGGAAATTTCAAATAAATAGTCGAGAATCTTGAGAAGCAAACAACCAAATACAGACTTGAGTTCACAATATTATGGAAACCAAAAACATAAAATTGTTATTCGCAGCAGAAATTTGTTGCTTTCCTTCCATTGAATTCAGCTTAGATTACAACGAAAGTGAACAAGAGAAAAGAACAAATGAGAGGATTTTATATCTCAATCGCTCTATTTTACAATAATAACGTGGGATCTGTGTGGCGATGGGATCTATCGATATAGTTCCTTTGGACTATCTGACGTCGATGATCTTCTCTTGAAGATGACGGCCGACTGTAGTTGATCTCCTCTGGTCTTGATTCATTCAAGGCTCTATGCGTAACTCGAACTTCTCAAAAACTCCAGAAAAAGATGATCTCGGAAAAAAGATCCCTAGGGCTTCCTCAAAGGGGTATTTATAACCTTAGGATGATATGAGAGTTTCTATCTAAATAGAATTTGTTCTCATCAAGAATTCCAATCAAATATCTTAGTTTTGATTTAAATCACTTGATTTTAGAGTTCTGATCGGACTTAATTTGGGTACTTGGATAAGCCCAAATCATAATCTCAATCAATTTGAGATTCTGCTTATCTGCTCACGCGGAGTTAAACTAATCAAAACGCGGAGTTAAGAGACCAGAGTGCAGAGTTATTGATTAGCTCCGCGTTTTTCTCAAACGCGAGGCTAAAATAACCAAACGCGGAGCTGCGGAGTTAGCTCCGCGTTCTATTGTAGAAAATCCTTTTTTACTTAGAAATTTTCACTGCCAACAGAACCCCCTCCAAAGTTTTCAAAATGGCTTAGAACTTAGCAAATTTTGAAATACTTTGGATACTTAAACTGAAACGCGGAGTTAGAATACCAAGTCGTCTTCGCGTTTTGTTCACTTGCGCGGAGCTAAATAGCTTCGTGTTTTAGTGAGTAACTGCTCATTAATTGCTCAGTAATTACTCAGTAATTACTCCGAACCTTGCGCCGAATACCAAAAGGCGGGTTCTCTCTTTTAAATAGAGTCTCTAGATCTTCTTCCTCACTTTATTTGAAAATTTCAAGAATCTGGAGCTCAGGCGAATAGGCGACTCATGTGAACGAGCGGTCTTTGATCGGACTTCGTTCGATTTTCCATAGATTTTCATCATTAGTATGTCATCTAAGAAGAGTACGGTATCGCGCGCCTCCTCACCATCGGCTGCCGGCGCTAGCAGCGGCGGCAGCGGCCAAAGGAGCGGACACATCGGCGAACCAGTTCATGCCGCGCTCATTGGAGGTAAACATCTCAACTTTTGGACTTTTTAGAACAATTTTGGAATGTTTTGGCTCGGTTTTAACCGACCAACCACTTTTTTACCGATGAGATCGCCGTTTTCCGGCTGTAAGGCTTGGAGAAGAAGGAAGGCCTCTGGCTTTCTTCTATGCGAATCTATCGCGTCATCCTCGCGTTTGAAACACGGGGCTATTTTGACTAACAGTCGCGCTTCAACGCGAGGCTATTTTGACTAGTAGTCGCGTTTTCAACGCGAGGCTATTTTGACTAGCAGTCTCGTTTTCAACGCGAGGCTATCTTGACTAGCAGTCACGTTTTCAACGCGAGGCTATCTTGACTAGCAGTCGCGTTTTCAACGTGAGGCTATCTCCTCAACTGCGCGCAGAGTTATTTTTTAGCTCCGCGTTCTTATACGTAGAAGATTTTTTGAGTTTTGTAAAACTTTTTCTAACTCTTGATTCTTCTTTTGCAGTGAGGTATTCGGACCAGATCTTTTTTGAAGAGGAGTGCATGTGGCTCTACCAATCTTCGTCAGCAAAAGTAACTCTAAGGAAGCCAGAAGTACATGCTTTACAATATAGTTGCAGGTTTCAAGCCCTGACTCCAAAATGTAAGCTTTTGAAGGAGTTACAAGAACTCTGCGGCAGCTCATTAAGTTTTCTTGAGGACCATTTCTGTTAGATGACAATCTCTATTGCTTTCCAAAGAGATAGAAATGGTGTATAAGGGCTTGTAGCATGTCGAATTCAACTTGTGCATCTTCATTAGGATTCTTGTAGCAGTATCTTCAGATGATCCACTAAGAACTTTAAACAGATCATAGTTGACATTTGCAGAGAAGATCTTTTGCATGTGAACCAGGAAATTAAGCTGGAAAAGAATCTCATCAGCGGTTGGCCCAACAACTTGCAATAAATGATGATGACTTACGCCGGCAAGCTCAACACTCCATGAAGGAGACTCGTCGTCTGGTTATTAATGAGTCGATGAATAGGTTGAAGATTTTGGGAGAGCTATAACTCCCTCTACTTTTGTACCCTTTTGTTTTATGAATAATGACAATTCCTTTTCTCTTTATCTGTTGGCTTCAAGAATTTTGCTTGCTCAACAAATAGATGGTTCATAGTTTCGGTAAAACAATCCAAGGCTCATTTGCGTAACTTAGACTGTTAGTATCTGAAATGATTGGATAAGGATCATTTAACTTAGACAAAGGCGCCTAATTGCATATGCCCTAGTTTGATGGGGGCAGTTCAAGGCTCTTATGAGTAATTTGAACTGCACCTGCCAAGATGATCGTTGTTATAATATCCAAGTTTCTCATAGAAATGCGTAGCTAAACTACCAAGCTATCTTCGCGTTTTCTATCACCGCGCGAAGCTAATAGCTTTCCGTTTTAGGGAGCAACTGATCAATAGTCGCTCCGATTCTTGCGCCTAATACCAAGAGGTGGGTTTTTTCATTTAAATAGAGTTCCATCTCTTCTTCCTTACTTCATTTGAAGATTTCAAGAACCCAACAGACTCAAGCGATCGGCGACCGGAAACCCTAGCGTTTTTCCGACTGGATTCTTCCCATTTTCTTCGATTTTTCTTCAAGATTTCTCGAAGATCAATGGCGACCAAGACTCGCGATTCTTCCCGTGCTTCCTCGCCGTCAGCGGCCGACGCAAGCAGCGGCGGTAGCGGTCATGGCAGCGGCCGCAGTGGCGAGCCAGTCCATGCCGCGCCTATCGGAGGTAAGAATCCTCGCTTTTGGGGCTTTTTAGAACATTTTTAGAGTGATTTGGCTCGGTTTTGACCGGCCAATCATCTCTTTCACCAACGGAATCGCCGTACTCCGGCCGAATGGCTTTGAGAGGAAGGAGAAGACTTCTGATCTTCCTCCACGTGAAGCTATCGCGTTATCTTCGCTTTTTGAAATGCGAAGTTACTTTTGCTAGCTGTCGCGTTCTTACACGAGGTTACAGATTTAGTTTCGCGTTTGTTCCCGCGGAGTTATCAACTTAGCTTCGCGTGGAGTTTCTTTAGCTTCGCGTTTTTACAAAAAACGCGAGGTTGGCTCCTTATCTTCGCGCAGAGTTATTTTCAGTTCTGCGCTTCTATACTTAGAAATTTTTTCGTAAAGCTTTTCTGATTCCTGATTCTTTTCTTGCAATTGGCTACTCAGTGGATGCACTCTCCCAAGGACATCACTTCGGCCATGGCGGGGGGCAGACTCAGTTACCCAATTTCGCTTTACCACTGTTCTTGCCACATACAAGCTAGGTTTAAGAGAGCGCAGGGAGAAGCTGATCAGATACAGTCCTGCTACCACACGGGAAATCATAACGGATGCTCCCTTTGAAGCCACGAACCGGGAAGCTTTGGGGAAACTGGCGTTCCTCTTTGGAGATGCTATAGCGCACTCGGATGAAATCCTCTTTGAAGAAGAGAGTAAGTGGCTATACCAGGCCGGGGATCTGCTCATGTTTCTACCTGACATGGAGCGTAGCTACCCCTTGGTGTATCTCCAGAGGCTTTCTTCCCACCGCGAGTTAGAATTTGAACTAACTCGTGAGTATGATGGTGTTGCGACCGGCAAGTTCGGCGCGAATGAGGCTTTTCAAGACGGTCCCCCTAGATGTATTACGGGGCTCCTCCCAGGCAGAGTCACCAAAGAGCACCCTGTTGGTGAAGTCCCGATTCGTGCTATGACTTCCTTAGCGAATTCTTGGCCAATGGTGGATAGTACCCTGCCAAAAGCTTTAGAATGCCCAGATGGGTCCACTCCTCGGGCAACATGTGGTGGTTCAGATTTGTTAAACACATACTGGACACCCATGAGCAGACCCTAAAGGAAATTGGCTTATACAAAGCCATTAGAAACGTCCAGTTTGGCTTGCCTCAAAGTTCATACCACTTGTTCAGCCTGCTGGAGATGTATAACCCCAAAACCGACACCTTCTTTACACCGGTGGGTGAGCTGGGATTTGCTCTCCACGAGATGTTCGAAGTGTCGGGGTTATTAATAGGCGAAGTTTCTTATGAGGAATATATCCCCACTGCTGAAGAATTAAAGATGCTAAAAGTGGGGGATGAGGACATCTACCAGACCTACTGGAAAATGATGTGTCACTATCATATTTGCGCCGACCTGGCTGGAGTAAGGAACCAGGGAATTGGCCATAAGAAGTGGGCAGACTATCTCTTCATCAATCTGAAAGAGAGTCTCCCTATGGTTCGTGGATGCCCTTCCGTTAGTATCGAAGAAGTGAAGGAGCGTATCTCCAACTTAGAAGCCACAACATATACAACCGAATCAAATGAAGGAGGATTTAGTTCTGACACGGTCTTTCAGAGCTTCCATTATCAAGCCCAGTTCCCTATTTCTGAGAAGGGTCTCCTTGCCGGCTTTTTAATGTTGTGGCTGAAGAGGTGTATCGTCCCTTCGCTGCCTAAGGAAGCTATCGCCAAGAATGTCATCTATCCAGCCGTTCTATTAGCCTATGGATGACCATTCGGGTTATTACCAGCAATGCTTGCCAACCTCCAAAGCGGGCTCCGGGCCCTCTGCAACAGTTTTATGCGAGTAGAGAAGAACAAAGGCAAAGCTGGAAAGGGAAAAGCAGCCAAAGAAGCTGCCACGGTGAAGCCACCAAACCCAAGGGTAGAGATTCCCTATACATATTTAATGGCGTGGCTGGTCATGCACTGACCATCGCTGATGAGTGCTGCGGATTACTGCCCGACTGACAAGTCGTTCTTTGTGGAGAAGTACGAGCGCTCCGTATGGAAGAGCAATTATATGTCTCAAATCCGCATGACACTCCGTCATCATCAAAACTATGAGATTTTCCGCTGCTTCCCAGACTTCCCTTGGGGAGAGTATGGATCTAAGTTTAAAGATATTTTGGGAGCAGACAAGTTCACCAACTTATCTTCAGGGGCCTTCTGGTGGTTGTTGAATATTCGCCCCGGACACTTGGTGTACAGGCAAGACACCTTATATCCCGAGCAGATTTGCTCATCAATTTGGATACACGCAGCTTTATGTAGGAAATCCAAATAAAGAGTTGGCGTATGAAGGGAATCTATACGCAGGGGCACGGGGCTGGTTCCATTTTGTTGCTAGAGGAACCGGAGCAGAATTTATGCTATCCCTGAAATCGCCAGAGCTAAGTATGGTATTAAGCTTCTGCACCTGGTACAGCATTGCTAATGCTGATGTACCCAATTTTTCTATCAACCGCAGCTGTTGCAAGGAGATAGAGGCCTTCTATTCTAGCCGCAAAGGGGCTAAAAGAGAGAGCGTAAAAGGAATGGATGAATTCCTTGGTGCAGCAGCCAATTCATCAGATGTTGGCAATTCTGATGGAGATGACGATGATGATGATGCTGATGACGGTGATGCTGGCGGTGCTCCTCAAGACTTGGTTCCCCGTTCCCGGAGTCCAGCCATCAAACGCCGGGGAGCCCTAAGAGAAGAACCTGCCAAGAAGAAGAAGAAACTGGCTGGGGAGACGTTAGTAATCCCCCACAAGGCAGCAGTCCAATTTGCAACGGATCTACTTGCCTCTACTATGCCGTCAGCATCAGCCGAGGAGAGCAGACCCGTTGAAGTCTCAGGTGCTACTGAGGTCCCGGCTCCCCAACCGCAGAATCCGTCAAACACACCGCGACGCAACCTCTGGGTAGCGAAACGGGTGTACTTCTGAAAACAGCGACAGCTCCTCCTTCAAGTCAGACTACTGGACTTGTATCTCCAGGTAATTTTCTGTTTATTATTTTATTTCATTGTTCATTATTTATATGTAACACTTTTTGCCTGCTTTTTGAGATGCAGGTATTCAACCTCACTCGCCAATACATTCGACTACCAGGAGGGAGTCTGAGGATTTGGTGGATTACCCACTGGTTCGATGGGAGGTCTCGGTAGTTCTGCGAACGAGTTTGACGCAGACTATTTCATGCCGGCCCCATGCTCAGTTCCTTCATCGATTCCTCCCATTAATGAATTAGGGAGTGATGATAGAACAGAGGTTGTCATTGTGGCCGCAGCAAGAGAGGCTACCCCACCTCCAAGTCTACCATCTCCAACACCCGTGGTCTGCTTCGAAGAAACCTTTCCAGTGGTTGTTGGTGTGCCCTCTGCTCCTCAGCCAGCAGTATTAATGCCTTCCACCATTATGGCTGTTGAGACATTAGTGACTCCTCCAGCCCCAAGTCCTCAGCCAACAGGGGATGAGGAGAATTTGAAGTTCTCATTTGAAGCCACTTCTGTCGCAGGAGGAGCTTCGGGTGAAAACACTCAATTGTCTACCCCTTATGGTGGTGGTGCTCAAGTGATCTGTACTAATGCTAATTCGCCTCGGGTTCCCAGTTCTGCAAAGTCTTTATTGGCTTTACTAGCCCCTCATGTAATGAGTCTGGTACAGGGACGGGCTTCTTCTTCCTCGACTCCAACGGATGCCACTCTTCCCCCGGCAACATCTTCCTTAGCGCTGCCTGCTTTAAACACAGACACTGTGGACCATCTTGAAGAATTCTTCAACCACAGTGTAAATGACTTTTTGCTGCTTCTAAGGAGGTGTATTGGAATGATCTTGGATGGAAGAGATTTCTTTAATCTTGGACGTCCAATGTTGTCCAGCTATCTGGATAATATTGAAAGGATTGGGGGACGTAACCGAGCAGTTCCCTACTGGGCCCGCCTTGAAGCTCTAGAAGATCAGGTGAACACGCTAAACACAGTTCGCCAAGCAGACATGGAAGCGATCACCGAGATCGAGTCGGCGCGGCTGCGGGCAGAGTTGGTGGCTCGTCAAGAGGAACTGAGGCGCCAAGAGGAAGTCTGGTCTCAGGAGTTGGCAGATCTACGAGCCAGTCAGGAGTCAGTTCTGAGGGGGCTAGAGATAGTGGACTTCGAGATTGAGGGGAGTCAGGCCGCCATTCTTAGATCTAGAGAGACTATCGCTAAGGCTCGAGCTATTCTGGAAGCTGTTCGCAGCAGAATTTCGTTGCTTTCCTTCCATTGAATTAACTTAAATTACAATGAAAGTGAATAAGAAAAAGAAAGAACAAACGAGAGGATTTTATATCTCAATCGCTCTCTTTTACAATGTAAACGTGAGATCTGCGTGGCGATGGAATCTATCGAAGTAGCTCCTTTGGATGATCTGACGACGAACTCTTCTCTTGAAGATGGTGGCCGACTGTAGAACTGATCTCCTCTGGTCTTGATTCGTTCAAGGCTCTATGCGTAACTCGAACTTCACCAAAACCTTTAGATGCCAAAAAAAAGACCCCTAGGGCTTCCCCAAGAGGGTATTTATAGCCTTAAGATCATATGAGAGTTTCTATCTAAATAGAATTTGTACTCATCAAGGATTCCAATCAAATATCTTAGTTTTGATTTAAATCTCTGGATTTAGAGTTCTGATCGGACTTAATTTGGGTATTTGGATAAGCCCAAATCATAATCTCAATTAAATTGAGATTCTGGTTATCTGCTCACACGGAGCTAAACCCATCAAAACACGGAGCTAAGAGACCAGAACGCGGAGCTATTGATTAGCTCCGCGTTTTTCTCAAACGCGAGGCTAAAAATAGCCAAACGCGGAGCTATTGAGTTAGCTCCGCGTTCTGTTGTGGAAAACTCTATTTACTTAGAAATTTTCACTGCCAACAGAACCCCCTCCAAAGTTTTCAGAATGGCTTAGAACTTAGCAAATTTTGAAATACTTTGGATCTTCAAATTGAAAATGCAGAGTTAAAATACTAAGTTTATCTCGCGTTTTGTTCACTTGCGCGGAGCTAAATAGCTTCGCGTTTTCAGTGAGTAATTGCTCATTAACTGTTAAGTAATTACTCAGTAATTACTCCGAATCTTGCGCCGAATACCAAGAGGCGGGTTCTCTCTTTTAAATAGAGGCTTTAGACCTTCTTCCTCACTTCATTCAAAGAATCCAGAAATCTGGAGCTCCGGCGACCGGGCGATTCATGCGAACGATTGGTCATTTGATCGGACTTCGTTCGATTTTCCATAGATCTTTATCATTAGGATGTTATCTAAGAAGAGTACGGCGTCGCGCCCCTCCTCACCATCGGCGGCCGTCGTTTGCAGCGGAAGAAGCGGCCGAGGGAGCGGATACAGTAGTGAACCAGTTCATGCCGCACCCATTGGAGGTAGAAATCTCAACTTTGCGGACTCTTTAGAACAATGTTTAAGTGTTTTGGCTTGGTTTTAACCGACCAACCATTTTTGAGCAGGCAAGATCGCCGTTCTCTGGCCGTAAGGCTTGAGAAGAAAGGAGAAGATGGAGAAGAACTCTGGTTTTCTTCTTACGCGAAGTTATCGCGTCATCCTAACGTTTGAAACATGGGGCTATTTTAACTAGCAGTCGCATTTCAACGCGAGGCTATGCGCGAAGTTATTTTTTAACTCCGCGTTTTTACACTTAGAAGATTTTTTCGAGTTTTCTCTAACTCTTGACTCTTCTTTTGCAGTGGGGTATTCGGACCAGATCATTTTTGAAGAGGAGTGCATGTGGCTCTTCCGATCTTCGTCAGCAAAAGTAACTCTAAGAAAGTCGGAAGTATATGCTTTACAACATAGTTGTAGGTTTCAAGCTTTGGCTCCAAAAGATAAACTTTTGAAGGAGTTACAAGAACTCTGCGGCAGTTTATTACGTTTTCTTGAGGACCATTTCTGTTAGATGACAATCACTGTTGCTTTCCAAAGCAATAGAGATGATCATCTAAGGGTTTGTAGCATGTCGAATCTAACTTGTGAATCTTCATTAGGATTATTGTAGCAGTATCTTCAGATGATCCACTAAGAACTTTAAACAGATCATAGTTGACATTTGCAGAAGAGATCTTTTGCATGTGAACTAGGGAATTTCAACACTCCATGGAGGAAACTCGTTGTCGGATTATTGATGAATCGATGAATAAATTGAGGCGTCTAGGAGATTCATAACTTTCTTTCTTTCTATTCCTTTATTCTTTTTGTAACAAGAACTTGTAATAGAAAAGAGAACTTTACTTGTTTCTTTGTGACTTCATTTCCTTTCGAATAAAGGTAATCTTTTGATTCTTTTACCTGTTGGCTACAAAATTTGTTTGCACAACCGATAACTTGTCATCAAAATGACTTAATTGTTTAGGTAAAACAGTCCAAGGCTCATCTGCGTAACTTAGACTGCTAATACCGAGGTGATCGGGTCAGGATCACCAGATTTCGGCAGAGGCACCTAATTACGCATGCCTAGAGTTTGATTGGAGGCGGTTCAAGGCTCTCATGCGTAACTTGAACTGCACATACCAAGATGATCGGGTTAAGATCACTAGATTTCGACAGAGGTGCTAATTGCGCATGCCTAGTTTTAAGCAAAAAGTTCAAGTGCTCATCTGCGTAACTTGAACAAGTGGAGGCGGTTCAAGGCTCTCATGCGTAACTTGAACTGCACATACCAAGATGATCGGGTTAGGATCACTAGATTTCGGCAGAGGCGCCTAATTGCGCATGCCTAGTCCAAGTGCTCTCACGCGTAACTTGAATGGGGATGAGACTAATCCAAATTATACTGTCAGAGGTAAGAGTTTAACATGACAGGTCCACGGGAATTTTAGCAAACCCCCAGCAATCAACGGATTTGATTAGCCTTTATCAACTACCGTTTGTGTTGGGCTAGCCATGCTATTCCCCTCAGCATGGTGAGTTGTCGAGGAATTGATTTTCTCTCCCATTTGCCTTTAACAGCATTGGGTAGTTAATTCCATACTTTTACCCCCAGTATGATAGGGTTGGCGAGGAACTTGATCTCCTCTTCCCGCTGCTTTAACAGCATTGGGCAATTGATTTCATACTTTTACCCCCAGTATGTTAGAGTTGGCGAGGAACTTGATCTCCTCTTCCCGCTGCTTTAACAGCATTGGGCAATTGATTTCATACTTTTACCCCCATGATGATAGGGTTGGCGAGTAATTTGATCTCCTCTTCCCGCTGTTTTAACAGCATTGGGTAATTGATTTCATACTTTTACCCACAGTATGATAGGGTTGGCGAGGGACTTGATCTCCTCTTCCCGCTGCTTTAATAGCATTGGGCAATTGATTTCATACTTTTACCCTCAGTATGATAGGGTTGGTGAGGAACTTGATCTCCTCTTCCCGCTGCTTTAACAGCATTGGGCAATTGATTTCATAATTTTACCCCCAGTATGATAGGGTTGGCGAGGAACTTGATCTCCTCTTCCCTCTGCTTTAACAGTATTGGGCAAATTTTTTTTATTTATAGCACCCAATTAGCCATTCCAATGGTTATTGAGAATAGCAGAGGCATGATGATATTTATCATCGTCAATATTTTCGGCACCCCTAGCCAAATCTGGCTGTTAACCATTGAGGATGATTCGATCGCAACTGTGATTCGGAGCATACCCAAGGGGCTAGCTGGCAAGTGCGGACTGCCCGTGCTTGGTGTCGATATTGACTTTTTTACTGGTACAGGGATCGCTCTGGCAGGGAACTCATTGGTTCCTACTACTAAAGTTGCCCTATTTGCAGAAACTTTCTTCTGTTCCTCTTTAAGTGTGAGAATCCCGGCTTCTATCAATGCCTGAATTCGGTTCTTAAGAGGATAACAATTCTTAGTTGGGTGCCCGACATTTCGATGGTACAGGTAATAATTAGGGTCGTTGGTTTTACCAGCGTCTTCCGATTTTCCATTTTCGGAAGCTTCAACATGCCCTTTTTAAGAAAGAGATGGAATAGAGTACCTGTCTGCTCCGTCTTGAACGTATAAGTTCTATCTTGTCAGGGCCTATTTTGACCTGCACCTCTCGGATTCTGAGATCTTGGTTTCGGATCTGCAACTGACGCCATCACAGCTTTCCCTTTAATTTTAGCATTCTGTGGATATGGCATGTTATTGGTAGAGTTTCTCGTGCTACGAGATTCCTCAATCCGGCGAATTATATCTTCCGCCTGCTCTCCCTGCCTCAGTAGATCTTTCCAAGTTTTGGACTCTACAGCTCCCATTCTTATCAGCACACCGCTCCTGAGATTATACTTGCAGGTTTCCACCAGAGTTTCTTGGACCATTCCGTGTTTGCAGTGTACGGACTTCTCCCGGAATCTTTCTATAAAATCCTTTACCGTTTCTTGCTCACCTTGCTTTGTTGCAAGGAGGGAATGAACCGATATTTCGGTATCATTCTCGAAGAAACGTGCGAGAAATTATTTCTCAACGTCAAACCAGGTATTGATAGTACCTGGGGGCAGCTGCATAAACCATGTAAAGGCAGGCCCTCGCAGGGTGCTTGCAAATACTTTGGTCATTACGGGCTCATTTCCCATTAGATGACCTGCTTGCAATAAAAAGTAATAGATATGCTGACTGGGAGATCATTTCCCCTCATATGGCTCCAACTTGAACGGTTTAGACTTTTCGGGATACGGTGCCAAATCCCATTCAGGCGGGTATGGTCTTGAAACCCCCGATTCTTTTAATTCTTTCTTGTGCATTAGGGCATCCAGTTGGCTTTGCAATTTCTCGATCTTTTCTCCATGAGGATTATGGAAAGAATATTTGTCATCATCCTCATATATCGAATAAGCCTTTTCTACTTTAATTTCTTCATTTGTCTTAGGTGGCGGTTCTGAAGAAATTTTAGCCTTATCATCAGCTATCTTTTGGGTATTTCGACAACTTCTAGAAGTATTAGTTTGAGATCATTAATGGCCTTTTGCTGACCTTGAATCATCTGGTCTTGGACTTCTATCCTCTGGTCAATGTTATCAGACCTGTCCACCACATATGACGTTGATTTTCGTGGTCGGAAAGATGTATAAGATTGTGGGGAAGCTATAGCTGAATTGTCGTTGTCGTCATCACAAAATTCTTTTAAAAGTTTCTTGTAATTCTGAGGAGCGACAACGCCTGATTTGAGCCGGGTAAATGATGAGGTTCTTCATCGTCTGCATCTGACTCATATTCTTTTTCCCTAATCTTTTTGCCCTTGCCGACCATATTTGAAGTCACCGTCTTTACCTCTTTTTCCCTGATTTGATTTCTCAGATTATTCTTCCTCCTTTTCGAAGTATGAGACTCAGTTATTCTATTAAATAAAGAAATTCTTTTCTTACCACAACAGCAACTATTCAGTATAGTTGATATTATTTGCTCGCAATAGCATGTCGAATGTGACTGAGTTTGACTCGTTTTCTTTTTACTAGTCAAATAATCTCTGAGATCAAGTATTTTAGAAAATAGAGAATTTTCAGTTATATTTTGGACATGGGGCCCACTTGGCTGATGGAGGAGTCCAGGAGCCTGCTGTAACCCCCCATGACTGGTGGCGTTATCTATGCTATACCTATCAAAATTTATTCTGTAATGGCTGATTTACGCGGGGCTGGGACATAATCTCGCGTTTTACGCTAGCCTCGAGTTTTACACTGACTGGGCATTTTTACAGAAGTTTAACTTCTATTTGTTTAGCCTCGCGTAAAGGAGTATCCTCACATGCTGGCATTATTTTACGATTAGCGCAAGAATCCTTGGCTTCGCGTTTAACGCTTGGCTCAAGTTTTTGTTCAAGTTCAATAGCCTCGCATGGGGAGTTTTTACTACATGCTGGCTTATGCTAGCGTTTTACGCGAGTTTTGGTACTTTGGCAAGTTTCATAACTAAATTCAGTAACCTCGCGTGGAGACAATCCATCGCACGCTGGCTTGAATTTAGCTTCGCGATTTGCTACGCTAGCCTCGCTTTTTACGCTGGCTTGGCGTTTCTTCAGAAGTTTACCTTCTGGAATCTTAGCCCCGTGTGGAAGAAAATTCCTACACGCTGGCTTACTCTTGTGATCAACACAAGTCACAACTTCACGTCTAGCGCGATTTTTACGATTAACGACAATTTGCCAATCATCTTCGCAATTTACATGGAGGTGAGGCATCTTGTGTTTCTCGCAAGTACTACTGGCTTCTCGTTTCTCGCTAAGCTCAGTATTAGCCCCGCGTGGAGAATCACACGCTGGCTGTAAGGAATTTTTATCCTCGCATTTCTCACGAGTGTAAGAAATTTTGCGTTTATCACAAGTACTACTGGCTTCGCGTTTATCGCTAAGCCCAGCAGTAGCCTCACATGGAGAATCACATGCTGGCTTTAATGAATCTTTATCCTCGCGTTCCTCGCGAGTGTAAGAAATCTTGCATTTCTCGCAAGTAGTACTGATTTCGCGTTTATCGTTAGGCCCAGTAATAGCGTCGCGTGCAGAATCACACGCTGGCTTTAAGGAATTTTTATCCTCGCGTTTCTCGCGAGTGTAAGAAATCTTGCGTTTATCGCAAGTACTACTGTCTTCGCGTTTATCGCTAAGCCCAGCAGTAGCCTCGCATGGAGAATCACATGCTGGCTTTAAGGAGATTTTATACTCGCATTTATCATGAGTGTCAGAAATTTTGCGACTAGCGCAAATTTTACTGGCTTCGCGTTTCTCGCTAAGCTCAGTAATAGCCTCGCGCGGAGTATTATACGCTGGCTTTTCCTTGCAATCAATGTAAGTTGTAACTTCGTGTTTAACGCGATAATGACTAGTCTCGCGATTAGCGCGAGCCAGTTTGCGAGGAACCATAGCCTCGCATTCTATGATGTTAGCCTCGCGTCCAAGGCGGGTTTTGAGGGCTTTTCGCCTTGCTCTCCGATTTCTATTTCGGAGTTGGGTTCTGGTCAATCCAGTTCCCTGGCCTTCTTCGGCAGTAGGGAAGTCATCCTCTGCTAGGATTTCCTATCCAAACACCGGCTCTATGGCTGCGGTCTCCAAGGATCTCCGTTCATCGGTGGATACCCTTTTACCAGTTGCTCGGGTATTGGAGCGCATGCGACGATAGTGTCGTGTCTCGTCCAGGTTACCTGATTCAGAGGAGAGGTACTCCTCATATTTCTGCTGGTCGATTTCAACGACCAGCATGTCTACGTCGGATCCGATCATATCGACGTTCGATTGCACCACAATCTCTTCTTTAGTGAAAGAGACGACTCCCTCTGTGGTCGCCAGTTTATTCGCAGCAGAATTTCGTTGCTTTCCTTCCATTGAATTAACTTAAATTACAATGAAAGTGAACAAGTAAAAGAAAGAACAAACGAGAGGATTTTATATCTCAATCGCTCTCTTTTACAATAAAAATGTGGGATCTGCGTGGCGATGGGATCTATCGAAGTAGCTCTTTTGGACGATCTGACGACGAACTCTTCTCTTGAAGATGGCGGCCGACTTTAGAACTAATCTTCTCTGGTCTTGATTCGTTCAAGGCTCTATGAGTAACTCGAACTTCACCAAAATCTTTAGATGCTGAAAAAAAGACCCCTAGGGCTTCCCCAAGAGGGTATTTATAGCCTTAGGATCATATGAGAGTTTCTATCTAAATAGAATTTGTACTCATCAAGGATTCCAATCAAATATCTTAGTTTTGATTTAAATCTCTTGATTTAGAGTTCTAATCGGACTTAATTTGGGTATTTGGATAAGCCCAAATTATAATCTCAATCAATTTGAGATTCTGGTTATTTGCTCACGCGGAGCTAAACCCATCAAAATGCGGAGCTAAGAGACCAGAACATGGAGCTATTGATTAGCTCCGGGTTTTTCTCAAACGCGAGGCTAAAATAGCCAAACGTGGAGCTACTGAGTTAGCTCCGCGTTCTGTTGTGGAAAACTTTATTTACTTAGAAATTTTTACTTCCAACAGAAGCCAGCGAGTCTCAGTTAGGGGAATCCGTTAAGAAATGGGAAGAACTGATCCTTTGACAAGGACCGCTTGAACAAGAAGGCATAATAAGGAGCCGCACTATTGAAGAATCTCGCCAGCGGTTGGCCCAGCAACTGGCAATAAACGATGATGATTTGCGCCGGCAGGCTCAACACTCCGTGGAGGAGACTCGTCGTCGAGTAATTGACGAGACGATGAATAAGTTGAGGTTTCTAGGAGATCCATAACTTTCTTTCATTCTATTCTTTTATTCTTCATTCTTTTTGTAATAAGAACTTGTAATAAAAGAGAGAACTTTACTGATTCTTTGTAACTTCATTCTTTTTTGAAATAAAGGTAATCTTTTAATTTTTTTTATCTGTCGGCTACAAAATTTGTTTGCACAACAAATAACTTGTCATCAAAATGATTTTAGTTGTTTAGGTAAAACAGTCCAAGGCTCATCTGCGTAACTTGGACTGCTAATACCGAGATGATCGGGTTTGGATCACCAGATTTTCGGCAGAGGTGCCTAATTGCACATGCCTAGAGTTTGACTGGAGGCGGTTTAAGGCTCTCATGCGTAACTTGAACTGCACATACCAAGATGATCGGGTCAGGATCATCAGATTTTGGCAGAGGCCCCTAATTGCACATACCTAGAGTTTGATTGGAGGTGGTTCAAGGCTCTCATGCGTAACTTGAACTGCACATACCAAAATGATTGGGTCAGGATCACCAGATTTAGGCAGAGGCGCCTAATTGCACATGCCTAGAGTTTGATTGGAGGAGGTTCAAGGCTCTCATGCGTAACTTGAACTGCTCATACCAAGATGATCGGGTCAGAATTACCAGATTTTCGGCAGAGGTGCCTAATTGCACATGCCTAGAGTTTGATTGGAGGTGGTTCAAGACTCTCATGCGTAACTTAAACTGCACATACCAAGATGATCGGGTCAGGATCATCAGATTTTGGCAGAGGCGCCTAATTGCATATACCTAGAGTTTGATAAAGAAGTTCAAGTGCTCATTTGCGTAACTTGAACAAGCGGATGGTTATACTTCTAGGGTCATGATCCAGATGTGACAGTCACTCTGTCACGATTCTGGTTCATTAAGCATAGTATTTTTTTAGAAATTTGCCGTTGATCGGCATCATCATCCTATCGCCATTCTGATTCATTAAGCGATAGGCTCCACTAGAGTGTACCGTCTCCACAATAAACGGTCCTTCCCACTTGGGTTCAAATTTTTCCTTAGTCTTGTGGGTTAGAATCATTGGCCTTTTAATAGCCAGAACCAAGTCTCCTTACTTAAAGGTCCTTGGTTTAACGCTCTTATTGAACGTTCACTAGATTCGGGCTTGATACAACTCAATTTGTTGTTGAGTCCTGAGACGCTTTTCATTCAACGCCTCTAATTCTCGCAATCTTTGCTGATGACGTTCTTCTGTCGTCATCTTTGTAGCTAAGGCCACTCTTAACGATGGTATCTGAATTTCAAGAAGTAAGACGGCCTCACTTCTATAAACCAAGGAGAACGGGGTAGCTTTTGCTGGGGTGCGAACGGTAGTGCGATAAGCCCACAAACACTCTCCCAGCTTTTCATCCTAGTCCCTTTTGTTGGAAGAGACAAATTTCCAAAGGAGTTTAATAATCGTCTTGTTGAAGGTTTCAGCCAGCCCATTTGCCGCGGGGTTATATGGTGTTGAAGCAATATCTTTGATTCTGAACTATCACAGAATCTTGAGAACCCCTGGCTGATGAATTGCGGTCCATTATCATGAATGATCCTTCGGGGGATGCCAAAACGGTAAATGACATGATGCTTAATGAACTAATTATATCTGTCATTTTTACCTCTCTCATGGGCACGACTTCGGCCCATCTTGAAAAATAATCAGTTATTATAAGAAGAAACCGATATCCTCTGGATGACGGGGGAGTTATTAGCCCCACATTATCCATTCCCCATGCCTCAAATGGCCAGTTAGCAATAGTAGTGTGCAAATATTCTGGGGGTTGATGGATGAACTTAGCATGTACCTGACATACATGGCACCGTTTAGCGTATGCCATTGTCTCTGTAATCATCTTTGGCCAGTAGTATCCTAACCTTCTTATACGGTCCCCAAGTTTTGGAGTGGGCTGATGAGCTCCACATACTCCATCATGTGTTTCTTTCAGCACTTCATCTGCTTCTGCTTTCGATATGCAGCGTAGCAGGAGACCATGACTTAACTTTCTATATAAAGTTTGAAGTGTTCAATCATAATAAAATATCGGGGCCTTCCTCTTTATCGATGCGGCTTCCTTTGAATCCTCTGGTAGTATCCCATATAAGGCGTAATCTATAAATGGAAATCGCCAATCACGGGGTTCCAGAGTTAAGCGTGTCTGGCACACCTCTTTGGTTTGGAATACCGTGTCTGGATGAAGGAGTTCTCTGCTACCAATAGTGATGCTTTTAGCTTCACCCGGCGGGATTGCTAATGTTGAAGCTAGTGCGGCGAGAGCATCTGCATAGACGTTCTCATTCCAAGATATATGATAGATATAAAATTGTTCGAAATATCCTGCTAGCTCGACGGCTAATTGATGATAGGGGATGAGGGCTTCATGTCTGACTTCATACTCACCTGTCATCTGGTTGACAATGAGCTTAGAGTCTCCATATGCCTCTAGATAGTTCACCCCCAGTTGCAGAGCCATTTTTAAGCCGATAATGAGCGCGTTATATTCCGCCACATTATTCATGCACGGTTCTATTAATGAGTAATCGTTAGGCAATATGTATTTATGTGGGGATATCAGCACAACCCCACTCCAGCAGCGGACCGTCTGGCAGCACCATGGTTGTTCTTTACTAACTGTGTTGACCTATGACGTCTGTTTGGAATTGGACCAGATTGGATGATCTGCTAGGAAATTGGCGATCGCCTGTCCCTTCATGGCTTTTTGAGGGATGAAGTGTATATCATATGGCGATAGTAGGCCCATTTTGCTAATCGGCCGTTTAAGGATTCCGGTTTTGTCATCAGGATTTTCAAGGGATTGACCCGTGATATGATATGAATTGTTTGCCCTGAAAGATAGTATCGCATTTTCTGAACGGCGAACACTAGGGCTAAACATTTTTTTTCAATCGGGGAATACAGCTGTTCGGCCCCGATCATTGTTCTGCTTAAGTAATAGAGGGCGTGTTTATGGCCATGCTCATTATACTGAGCAAGTAATGCTCCTAAAGCATTATCCATGGTCCTTACATATATAAGGAACGGCTGCCAAGGGACTGGTGCCATAAGAACAGGAGGTTTAGTAAGGTATTTTTTGAGATTGTCAAACGTCTGTTGACATGCCTCATCCCATACGAAAGAAACCCCCTTTTTCATAAGTCTAGAGAACGGCTGGCATCGTCCAGATAGGTTAGAAATAAAGCGCCGGATATAGGCGAGCTTTCCTTATAACCCCCTTAACTCTTTAATATTGAGGGGAGGCGGCATCTCGTTGATCGCTTTTACTTTTTCAGGATTAAGGAAAATTTCTTTTGAGGTGACTACGAATCCAAGGAATTTTCCGCTTGACACCCCCATGAAAGACTTAGCGGGATTCATCTTCAAGTGATGTTTTCGCATAAGGTCAAAGACTGTCCTTAAGTCATGCAGATGATCTTCTTTGTTCTTACTTTTGACCGCTAAGTCATCCACATAGCACTCCACCATTTTGCGTAGGTATTTTTTGAATATGATGCTCATCGCACGTTGGTAGGTGGCACCGGTGTTCTTCAATCCGAAAGGTATCACCGTATAACAGTATACCCCAAACGGCGTTCTGAAAGCTGTATGCTTTTTATCATCCGGGTGCATTTTAATCTGGTTATAGCCTGAGAAGCCATCCATAAAGGACATCCTCTCATAACTGCAGGTGTTATCAATCATCACATCGGTGATTGGGAGTGGAAATTCATCCTTAGGGCATGCAGTTTTAAATCGCGAAAGTCGATGTATATCCGGATCTTGCCGTTCTTTTTACGAACTGGCACTATGTTAGCCACCCAATCAGGATGTTGCTCTTCTAAGACAAATCCTCATTTTATAAGTTTGTTGACCTTAGCTACTATCGCCTCCATCAATTCCGAACGAAAACGCCTTTGCTGTTGTTTAACTGGCTTGGAGTCTTCTTTAATATTTAGCCGGTGTGTGGCAATATGAGGATCAAGGCCGGGCATGTCTTCATAGCTCCGTGCGAACACGTCTATATACTCTTTGATAAGAGATATAAGTTCCTCTTTTTCTAAGGGATTTAACGCGTCGCTTATAAAGATGGGTTTCGGATTCTTGTCCGTTCCCATATTGACTTGTACTAGTTTATCCTCTGTGGGCGGGTCACGCTGTTCAAAGCGGACATCCCAGAGAGTATCATATGCCTAGCCTAGGAATCATCTTGAACATCAATTGGTTTCTCATCGCTTTCTGGTGCGGCTGAAACTATATTGGTTGTTAGAGATTGAAACCAGGCTCCGGTGCTTAGATCCTAGTCGTGATCAAGTGGGGATGAGTCCTCATTAGCCGAAGAACTTTCTTCATGTCTGGGTGGTGATGAGGGAGGAGTAGATACATAGCCCAACCCCTTGCGGGTCTTCTGATAATAGTCTGTGCTCTTTCCTCTTGGTCTAAACGAGGGTATAAGATTTCATCGTCCTTTCCCAAAATTTAATCCCGGCTTTTAGGTAAAATTATAACCCATCTTTTCCATCATCTGTCGGGATTTCTGTTCATATAAGTGAAATTGAGGTGATGTTTGTTCATCACTTTCACTGCTTTGTTTTCGTAGAGTGACGTAATTACTTTGCCGAACATGATCGGCTTTTGGGACCCCTGTCGAGGAGGCACTTCAAAGAAGTGAACTTTTCCCTTAGTTATTTTTGACCGAGAGAGGAGGGATGTCTTAAGTGGCAAATGATATGCCGCCAGAACTTCAAGTTCGGACATACCATCCACTTCAGTGGAAGTACAAGAAGGTTCAGACTCAGTAGTTATAGCAGGCTCGTAGACTAACTTTATATTTTCATTGATAATCCATTCACTCTCTACTACATCAGCTACATTATTATCAAAATTCAAATTAAAATCTATGTGAGGATTGATTTCATAATCACCCCCATCGTTATTTTTGGGAGATTCGTACTCCGTGTCGGCCTCGTTGCTGCTGTCATCGGGCTTTTGAAGCTCGCTGCGATTGTCGCATGGGACCTCATGGACTGGTTTTTAGAGCCTGGCGTCTGTGAAGTAATTCTCTAGTCCCTTGAATGGTTACCTATCTGCAACTAGTGTCCGGACCTCTCCTTATTCATCACAGTACTTCATGCACTGGTGGAGAGTCGACGGGACTATCATATAAGTATGGATCCAAGGTCGTCCCAGTAAGATGTTATAAGACGTATCTGTGTCTATAACATAGCATGTAACCTCCGTCCTTAAATCTCCAATTTGGCACCGAAGTCGGATTTTGCCAAGAGGACAGCTATTGTTAGCATTAAATCCGTAGATAGTAGTATTTGTAGGCGTCAAACGATGAGGAGATATTCCCAATAGTTGCATCAGCCTTCTGGAAATAACACTCAGTGCAGACCCTGGATCGATTTGAATGCGTTCCACCTTTGTGGATCCGACATATCCGGTGAAATATAAAGGTCTATTGTGCTTTATATTCCTTACCTGCATATCCTCCGGAGAGAAGGTAATTTGTGGGACCTGCCTCCTTACTTGATGACAGCTGGGGCAAGAGTCCTATTCCTCATCGGTCGGCTCGACGATCTAAGCTAAGAATGACTCAGAGTCTGCCAAGGCCTCTCTTAATGCCTCGCGAGTTGATTTTGATAATCTCAACAACTCGTAAAGCGTGACTCGTACTGGGATATTCGCCAACTGGGCTATTATATCAAATTTGAATGTAGTCTCCTTGGCCTCTTCATCTCTAACAGGATTTTTCTGGAAATGAAGCCCATTTTGTTTTGTAGGCTTTGCGAGTTCCCCGTATATATTCTTCGGGTCTACTCTAGTATAATCCTTGAGATATGGTTTGCCAGACCGAGTATTGGAAGGGCCCATCCTATCTTGACGAGTGACCATCGTCTCGGGCTCTTCTTCAGAATCTGTGAAGGCTCCCGAAACTATATATTCTTCCTTTATTTTTGTGGAAATAGTATTAACAGTCCGCTTTTTCCCTTGACCGCCTGCGGCCGTCCACTGTTCATCCTGTAGTAAATCAGGGTGGACCCACATGACTTCCCCTTTTTGAATTGTTATGGGGACAAATCCTTCTTGTGCCTTTTTATGCGGGTCATGGTTTTTCGTAACCAACTTTCCCTTTGGTTCCGACCACTAGAGTTCCGACCACTAGAGTTGCTATATTGGCAGTGACCTTCTTTTGCTCCTCTTTAAGCGTCAGGACTCCAGCTTCTATTAGTGCTTGGATCCTGTTCTTTAGAGGGTAACAATCCTTAGTAGGGTATCCAACATTTCGGTGGTAAAGGCAATAATTGGGGTTGTTGGTTTTACCAGCGTCCTTCGGCTTCCCATTTTTCGGAAGTTTTAACATTCCTTTTCGAAGGAGCAGGTGGAAGAGTGTAGGCATCTGTTCCGCCTTAAAAGTATAGGTCCTTTCATGCTGAGGCCTATTTTGCCTTGTGCCCTTTTGATTTTGGGGCAGTGGGTTCGGGGGGTTTGTCTTCTGTGGAGCTGTCTCTGATGCCATTGCCGCTTTACCTTTATTTTTATTGTTATTTTGGGTGTACGGCCTACTACTTCCAGTAGTTCTTGATCTACGAGACTCTTCAACTTGACGAATCAAGTCCCCAGCTTGCTCTCCTTGTTTGAGCAAATCCCTCCATGTCCTAGATTCTTCGGTCCCCATTTTTAGGAGCACGATAGTCTTAAGATTATGTCGACATGCCTCTACCAGAGTTTCCTGGACCATTCCGTGTTTGTAATGCACGGACTTCTCCCAAAAACTTTCTATGAAGTCTTTTTCTTATTCCCCTTGTTTAGTTGCAAGGAGGGAATGAATCTTAATTTCGGTATCATCCTCAAAGAAACGTGAGAGAAATAATTTCTCAACATCAAACCAGGTATTAATAGTACCTGGAGGCAGCTGCATAAACCAAGTGAAGGCAGGCCCTCTCAAGGTACTTGCGAACACCTTGGTCATCACTGGGTCATTACCCATTAAATGTCCTGCTTTGGACAAGAAGTAGTAAATATGTTGACTGGGAGATCCTTTCCCGTCATACGGCTCCAATTTGAGCAGTTTATATTTCTGAGGGTATGGTACCATATCCCATTCCGGCGGATATGGTCTTGAGACCCCCGATTCTTTCAACTCCTTTTTGTGCATTAGCGCTTCGAGTTGACTTTGCAACTTCTCTATTTTCTCTTCATGTGGGTCATGCAAAGAATATTTATTCTCGTCCTCATGTGCTGAGTGGGCTTTTTCTTCCTTGTCTTCCTCGTTCAGTTTGTTGAACAAGGTTTCTTTTTCTTTCTTAGCGTTATCCTCAATAATCTTCTAAGTATTTTCGACCACTTTCGAGAGCATCATTCTAAGATCTTCAATTGTCTTTTGTTGCTCCCGAATCATCTTTTCCTGGGCTTCAAATCTTTGATCGATGTCGTCAAGTTTATCTGCCATATGTGATGCCGACCTTTGTAGCCGAGATGATACAGAGGAACGAGGTGAAGCTATAGCTGAGTTATCGCTGTCGTCGTCATAAGAACCTTTTGCAAGTTTCTTATAGTTTCGAGGCGGGACAGCTCTTGACTTAAGTCGGGTATTGTGATGATGTTCTTCATCACTTGATTCCGAATCATTATCCATCTCTACAACCTTCTTCCCCTTTCCAACCATATTGGAGGTTACAATTCTCAATTCTTTTCGGGGAGTAGCTTTTGTTTTCTTAGCAGGTTTTTGTCCGACTCGGTTAATCGATCGAACACCGATACCCTGTTCTTATTACAACAATAATTATCCACTACAGTGGATACCGCCGTCATAAGTTGTTGGCAATGACAAGAAGATTCGGATTGAACTTGTTCTATACTTCTCTTCTTGGTTAAGTACTCCCTGAGGTCGGTGACTTTAGTCATGGAGTTGTGGGGCCCACTTATCTGCTGAGAGGGTCTAGGGGCCCACTGAAGCTTCTTGAGATTACTGGAGTCCAGTTCTGGTCCATTAGTGTAACGATCAGCCCTGATTTGGTATTCGGGTTGATCTACGCGGAGCTGAAAGATAGCTTCACATTTTGGAACGCGGAGCTGAGAAGTAGCTCCTCGTTTTGCTACGCTAGCCTCGCTCTTTACACTGGCTTAACGTTCTTGCAGAAGTTTCTCTTCTGGAATCTTAGCCCCGCGTGGAAGAAAATTCTTGCATGCTGGCTTACTCTTGCGATTAACGCAAGTTATAACTTCGCGTTTAACCCGATTTTTGCGATTAATGACAATTTGCCAATCATCTTCGCGATTTATGCGGAGCTGAGGGATCTTGTTTTTATCGCAAGTACTACTGGCTTCGCGTTTATCACTTAGCTCAGTATTAGCCTCGCGTGGAGAATCACACGCTGGCTTTATGGAATTTTTATCCTCGCGTTTATCGCGAGTGTCAAAAATCTTACGTTTCTCGCAAGTACTACTGGCTTCGCGTTTATCGCTTAGCTCAGTAATAGCCTCGCGTGGAGAATCACATGCTGGCTTTAAGGAATTTTTATCCTCGCATTTATCGAGAGTGTCAAAAATCTTGCGTTTCTCGCAAGTAGTACTGGTTTCGCGTTTATCGCTAAGTCCAGTCATAGCCTCGCGTGGAGGATCACACGCTGGCTTTAAGGCAATTTTATCCTCGCGTTTATCACGAGTGTCAGAGATTTTGAGATTAACGCAAATTTTACTGGCTTCGCTCTTATTGCTAAGTCCAGTAATAGTCTCGCGTGGAGAATCACATGCTGGCTTGTCCTTGCGAGTGACACAAGTTACAGCTTCGCGTTTAATGCGGTACTGACTGGTCTTGCGATTAACGCGAGCCAGTTTGCAAGGGATCATAGCCTCGCGTTCAATGAAGTTAGCCTCTCGTTCAATGCGGGCTTTGAGGGCCTTCCGCCTAGCTCTCCGATTCCTATTTCGGAGTTGGGTTCTGGTCAATCCAGTTCCTATGCCTTCTTCGGCAGTAGAGAGGCCATCCTCTGCTAGGATTTCCTGGCCGAACGACATCTCTATGGCCGTGGTCTCCAAGGATCCCCGTTCATCGGTGGATACCTTTTTACCCGTTCCTCGGGTATTGAAGCGTACGCGACGATAGTATCGCGTACCTGATTCAGAGGAGAGGTACTCCTCATACTTCTGCTGGTCGATTTCTACGACCAGCATATCTACGTCGGATTCGATCCTATCGACGTCCGATTGTGCCACGATCTCTTCTTCGGTGAAAGAGACGTCTCCCACTGTGGTCGCCAGTTTGTTCGCAGCAGAAATTCGTTGCTTTCCTTCCATTGAATTCAGCTTAGATTACAACGAAAGTGAACAAGAGAAAAGAACAAACGAGAGGATTTTATATCTCAATCGCTCTCTTTTACAATAATAACGTGGGATCTGTGTGGTGATGGGATCTATCGGTGTAGTTCCTTTGGACTATCTGACGTCGATGATCTTCTCTTGAAGATGGCAGCCGACTGTAGTTGATCTCCTCTGATCTTGATTCGTTCAAGGCTCTATGCGTAACTCGAACTTCTCAAAAACTCCAGAAAAAGATGATCCCGAAAAAAAAATCCCTAGGGTTTCCTCAAAGGGTATTTATAGCTTTAGGATGATATGAGAGTTTCTATCTAAATAGAATTTGTTCTCATCAAGGATTCCAATCAAATATCTTAGTTTTGATTTAAATCACTTGATTTTAGAGTTCTGATCGGACTTAATTTTGGTACTTGGATAAGCCCAAATCATAATCTCAATCAATTTGAGATTCTGGTTATCTGCTCACGCGGAGTTAAACTCATCAAAACGCGGAGCTAAGAGACCAGAGCGCGGAGCTATTTATTAACTCCGCATTTTTCTCAAACGCGAGGCTAAAATAGCCAAATGCGGAGCTGCGGGTTAGCTCCGCGTTCTGTTGTGGAAAATCCTTTTTACTTAGAAATTTTCACTGCCAACAATTGTATTCGAAGAAATTTATCGTGATCGATACTATTTTATTTTTTGGACACAATACATGACGACGGGTACAATTAAAACATATAAATCATATCTTCTACATTCATCTCCAAATTAACATCCATCATCAACTAGCATCAACAACAAGATTTGATGGTAACAACCCAAGTTTCAAATGTCTACTGACACGGATATATATATCAAAAGTATCAAATTTCACGGATCTGATATGATAATAGACCCTAAAAGATCCGATGATGCTAATAAGATACAGGTGATATTGGTGACTCTGATACCATAATAGATCAAACGATACTGATTCAGATAGTGATTCCGAGATTTTAAACATTAATGATAAGTAGGGAAGCCCCAAACAATAATTCATAGTTGTACTGCTGTAGTGTTCTAGAAATTAAAAGTTTTAAAACATGATTTAAAATCTCATATCACTATTGGTATGGGCCAATGATTTATGATATTAGAAACCAGCAATCTCACTTATCATATAGTCGATATCGGATATATTGGTAAAATACCAACAATGTTGGCAATAGTAATATAGGGTCTACATCATATCGGATACCGATATTCAAAACCTTTTTAGGGTGGAGAATTTGGATATTAGAACTAAGCTTTCTAGTTCTTGAACCATATTTCGATTGAAGCAATTGAAGGATGAACAAACAAAATATACAACACAAGGCCAGAGAAAATGTTAGCCTCTGAAACAACTATAACCACTAAAAGAAGCCGAGAACTTTGCAAATCCTTCCACCCTCCAAAAAACACTCATTGAAAGAAGTAAGGACACAAGCATCACTCATCATCAACTCCTCTCTCACCAAAATAATCACCCAAAAAAAAAAAAAAAAACCATAAACCAACCAAAAAACACATTGATGATCAATTTGCTACAACCTTAAGAAAGTAAACAGTACAGAGTTCGTTTTGGTGTATATACAATCACTTTGCATTTGGAATGGGGAGGTGTCGACAAAAAATTCTGGAAAAGCAAAGCAGATCCACGAATTCAGAGACAGAAGCCCGCAACTCATCGGATCCGCGAATCTAAGAAACTGAGGTCCGCGATCCAGACGACGGAACAGGTTCGCGAATCTAAAACTGAGATTCGCGACACTACCCATAACTTTCGAGTGGGGGTTTAATATAAAGTCACCCAACCCGAACAGAAGAATTGCCACCTCGGATCGTGGGAATAACTGCCAAACGAATGCAGCGGCGTTACTTCGATCGTGGAAATAACCACCTAACAAATATGGCGGCACTTCTCGAGTAGTGGGAGCTAACGGTCGAGCAAAATATGGCGGGACGTTACTCCAAGCCTCCTATAAAAGGCGGGGAGCGAAAGACACACGAGAGGAGACAGAGAGAGCACGGCAAGAGGAGCTTCTTCTGAAAAACTATCTTTGCAATCAAGAGCCAAAACAAAAAACCTTTCTTTTCCCTTTAGCCAACTGAGAGAAATTATACGGAGTGTCAACGGAGAGTAGGATCGTCCTCCATAGCTACCTAGAAACCCAGTATTAAACAAAGAGGGAGAGCAATCTTCCTCATCTTCTGTAAACGGAAAACCGTTCGATTGCAACCCTTTTATTGAAAAGACTTCGATATAAAGAGCGTGCAACTTTCATGGCGAATAGAAGATTGGCGATTCCGCTGGGGACTACCATCACCTCCGATGATTTGGTGGTAGCTCAATCCGACAACATACCAGTTGGAAGCATGGTCGACTCGCTCACCATTTCGTCGACCAGGAAAGGTATGAAGAATTTCTTTCTTCAGGCTCCAAGAGCCCTACTTCCCTAAGGGGATACCATAAAATCTCCAAGAGGTCAATTCCCAAGGAGATGGCAATAGCCCAGTTAAGGGAATCAACGGACCAAGATAGTCTTAAATCCCCTTCCTTAACAACGGGCTCTCTACCAGTTCCGACAAAGATTCTTGATCCCTCAAGCAAAGTGGACCAAAGTCCCCGCTTCAACAAGAGGAAGCGACCACCACCCGCTCCGCAAAGCTGTAATGCAGAGAAGGAGGTTCCTCCCACTCGTACAACGAAAAGAAACCTGAGGAGAAGCAAAGCTAGTGCCCTTCACAGGAAAGCGCAACAAAAGGAAACCGCCAACTCATCTCAGCAGAAACCTACCATCCAAATATGGAAGTCTAAGGGCGAGGTTGGTCAAGATGCAGAGGGATCCACTTACGTTTCCTACAGGAAGCAGAGTGAACCTGTCAAAGTTGTCCATAGTCGACGCGGAGCATACATTTGCTTCCCAAGGGAAAAATCTGAAGAAGCTCGCGAACCTCAAATTCGCAGAAAATGATGCCTATCCGCGAGGCTGAAACTCCACCGTCCCTGAAGTTATCTCTCACAAATGAGCCCATCACAAGGGACTCCAGTGCAAGAGATCTTAGGAAACTTCTAAACAGAAGAAGAGAAGAATCCCATGTATCTCAATGCCACTGTGAACGACTGATCAATACAGTATTGTCTCATTGTCATTGTTCAACTCATGCCCGATCCTCGGTGTTTTGTCAATTATCGTTTCCGTCAACATCGTCATCCCAATTGGCAAAAAGGAGACGACGCAGACTCGAGTTTTCTGAGCCGGAATATCCCGCAATGACCTCCAACATGATAAGCGTTGGAGAAAAGAAGAAGAAAAAGAAGGCGAAAAAAGTCTCCTAAGAAGAAGCTTCTGACCCAGAGCTCTCTTCGAGTTCGAAAGACCCATCCAACGAAGAGCGAGGAGTTTTTCGGCACACTCGACTCAAAAGTGGGGTGGCGATCCCTATGAATTATAGATAGATGGCGGGGATCTCATCTGATGAAGAAGATATAGCCAAGTCTGTTATGGCTGAATCACAGACGTCTAATTCATTCTTAAAAGACTTCGCCTCTGCATATATGACGCAGAACAATATCCCAGAAGAGTTCGTGCGGAGAATGGAGGAGCAAGATAGGCATATCCAGCAACAGCAGAACGCCATCAGCGAGTTTAAAGATATGCTACACGTTCTGATGGAGTTAGAAAAAGCCAAACTGAAGAATACAGGAAAGAAGACCGAAGAAGAATGTCATGGTCCTCATAACGATATAGAAGAAGAAGAACATCATAAAGATGATGACAACCGCTCCATGCACCAGGAGGGAAACGCAAATACTGTCTGGATGGAGAGCTTCCAGAACCAACTGAATACCCTCATGCATAAAGGCGACCTACAAGAACTGGGTGTAATAAGGCCATATCCCATAGAGTGGGAAACGATGCCGTTCCCAGAAAGCTACAAACCGTTGAAGCTCAAATCTTTTGATGGTAGAGGATCGCGAAACAACACCTCTACTATTTTAAGTCGCAGATAGGGCATTTATCCGGAAATGACCCTATTATTACAAGAATATTTGTTTGTACCTTAACCGGGCTAGATTTTGAATGGTTCCGGAGATTAGAACCGGGAACCATCAATTCCTGGAGCGACATAGAGAAAGCCTTTCTCACTAGATTCTACGAAAATGATATGGAGGTATCGATGCAGGCACTTCTAGCCACTAAACAAAAGAAAGGAGAGTTAGCCCAGGACTTCATCAAAAGGTTCCGAAACGATTCTCTCAGATGTCCGCATGGGATGCCAGAAAAGACCCTGGTAGAAACCTGTCGACATAATTTATCGACCAAGGTTCTAGCCAGAATGGGGGCGGTGAAGTCCTTAACTTGGAAGGATCTCGCCCTACAAGCTGAAGAAGCTGAAGAAATTGCGCAAAGGCTTGAAGAAAAAGGAGGCGAGGAGAAACCGAAGCAAAGTGGTGATAACAGTTATAAGTCCCGACCCCGAGGGTATAAGGGAAAGGAAACAATGGTCACTGATGCGCCACAACCCACGAAGACTCCCCCGAAACTTCTTCCTCAGACGCGAGTGCTATAAAAGCAATATTTCTTTAAGGATGAGCACACGAAGACTATCTTCAACCTCCTCATGAGTAAGAAGATGCTGAAGTTGCCAGAGTCTAAACGTCCAGAGGAAACTGGGAAAGTTAATGATGCTAACTACTGTGTCTACCATAGGATCATTAACCACCCCACCCAAAACTGCTACATCCTTAAAGATAAAATTCAAGCCTTAGTGGACGCTAATGTCATCAAGCTTCTAGAGCACCAGAAGAAGGTGACTACGAACATAGTGACCGTCAAGTTCGATAAAACGCTCCACTGGATAGAGTCAACAGTTCAAGATGGAGTACAGCCCATCCATAAAGGCACGATGCAAGTCGTGAATTCTGATCCACAGCAACAGCAAAAGAAAGGACTATTCCCTTTTGAAACAGATAGGGGGGAGATACTATGGGTACATTCTGATCTCCTAAATGATGAACAGTGGAGTTCCAGTTCATCTGGGAAGAAGCGAAGAGAGAGAGTTTTCACCTCCAATGTCGTTTTCGTAATTCCCGAAGACGATGAGATCATTCCTGCTCTAACCGATTCGGAAAAAGAAATCAAAAATTTCTTGGTCGCCGATGCAGACCCTCCCTCTGCGGGGACCCGTTCGGGAAAAGATTACTTAAAGAATTACGGTCAAATAACAGGTTCTCAACCATCTCCAGAGAAAGTCAAGCAAAAAGAGCTGAAGTTTGACAAAGCTCTAAGGAAGAAGGGAAAAGAACTTGCGGAAGACTCGCGAAAGTTATTCCAGTTCGACATCCTAACACAGTTGGCCAATATCCCTGCAAGGATAACCTTGTACGAGCTCCTGAAGCTCTCCAAATCTACTAGGAAAGCTTTAAGAGAGGCTCTGCAAAATTCGGAAGTGTTCTTGGCGCAAATACCAGAGATGATCGAAGAAGGAGAGTCTCTTTGCGCGACATGTCACCAGATCTCTGGTAAAAATATCCCTTGCGTCACCTTCTCTCCGGAAGATATGCAAGTCAGGAGTAATAAGCATCATCGCCCTTTGTATTACAATGGATCCATAGGATCTACGAAGATTGATCGTATTCAAATTGATCCAGGCTCGGCCTTGAGCATCATGCCGCGAAGGATGCTACGGTATCTTGGAGTGCCGATGAATAGATTAGCCGCAACCAACACTACTATCTTCGGGTTCAATGCTAACGGTAGTTGACCCCTGAGTAAAATAAAGCTCAAGTATCAAATCGGCGACCTGAAAAAGGAAGTCACGTGTTACGTGATAGATGCGGACACGTCATACAATCTGTTATTGGGGAGACCCTGGATCCATAGAAATCTAATCGTGCCCTCCACATTACACCAATGCATGAAGTATGTCGACGAAGACGCGAACGTGAAGACGCTCATTGAGGAAAAAACAACCCTTCAAAGGAGTTGAAAACTACTTTACTGACGCGTTGCTGTATCAAGATGCGTTTAGCGTCGCAGATCGGCCCATTCAGGATGACTCTGATAGTGTCGAAGAGACTGATACAGAATCGGGATCCAAAGATTCGGAATCCGATGATGTGATTTGGTATGGTGAGCCCATTGTGATAAGCCTCGAAGGCCTTGATGTAAATAACGCCGTTCACTCTGATGGTGAATGGATGATAAATAAAAATCTGGAATTTGCTTATTCTTCTGGTGTTGATTCTGAGCCCTCAAGCACTAGCACAGATGCATTTAGCGACTGTGTAAATGAGATATATTCTCTGACTTTCTTCCAAGCACCTATCCGATCATCCTTATATGAATTAAGTGATGACGTTGAAAGTGCTGACCAAGTTATTTTTGAGGTCCCTCTCAAAAACGGAGCCCAAAAAGCCATAATATTTGGAAGAGCAAGTCACAGGAACAAAGAGAAATGTTCAGATTCTGAGAAAGAATAGGAAAAACCCGAGTTCTTCCATTATGATGAAAATTCCTATGGAATAATAAAAAAAATGGGATACAATCTGGCCGAAGGTAGGGGGTTGAATTTCGGAAAAAGAAGGAAGACAATCTTTCAACCTTTTGTCCCCGAAGGGAAGACGCCAGACTATTACCAGAAAACCGATAGGGGGTTGGGATGCGTCACCACTTCCGAGGCCGCCTCAAGATACAAAGGTGAGGAAAGACAGTATGATCAGAATCATCATGTTGGGATTCAGATGTCAGCACAAGTGTGATTTTCCACGAGGTATCCGCGAACATGGCTTCTGCGATCCAAGAAGACGAAGATTTGAAGGAAACCTCACCAGTAAGAGACGACCCTTGGGACAAGCATCTTAATATAGAGTGGGAGATTCAGTTTGAATAGCAGGAGCCCCCAACTGAAGATAAAGTGATCAAATCAATATGGGAGATGAAAAGAATCTTAAACTCATATTTATAAGTGAGAACCTATCCTCGGAAGAAAGGAATGAATTGATATCCCTCGTCGGCGAATACATTGATATTTTCGCTTGGAGTTATGAGGAGATGCCAGGGTTGGATCCAGGCGTAGCAGTTGACAAATTGAAGATCCGACCAGAAACTAAGCCAGTAAAGCAGCAACAACGAAGATTCCGCCCAAAGATCATGGAAGCTATAGAAGCTGAAATCAAAAAGTTGATCGCGTCAGGCTTTATTCGCAAGGAACAGCACCCTGATTGGGTCACAAATAAGTTCCCGTGACCAAGAAAAATGAAAAAATCCGAGTCTGTATAGACTTTAGGGATTTGAACGAGGCTTGCCCCAAAGACGAATTCTCATTACCCATCACTGATGTTATGATAGATAATACTTGTGGGTATGAGCGCATGACGTTCATGGATGGATTCTCGGGATATAATCAAATAAAGATGTATCCCGATGATGAGAAGCATACGTCCTTCAGGACACCACTCGGAGTATACTGCTATACAGTCATGCCCTTTGGCCTAAAGAACGCAGGTGCTACGTATCAACGGGCCATGAATGCAATTTTCCAAGAGAACCTCCGGAAAATAGTGGAGTGCTACGTAGATGACCTAGCAATTAAGAGCAAAAATAAAGAAGATCACTTGAAAGATTTGAAGACAATATTTGACCTCATGAGGAAGCACCAGCTCAAGATGAATCCAGCTAAGTCTTTCCTGGGGGTCTCTAGTGAAAAATTCCTCGGCTTTGTCATAACTTCGAAAGGAATACATTTTGATCCAGATAAAGTCAAAACTATTCAAGACATGCCACCTCCCCGTAACCTCAAAGAGCTAAGAGGGTTGCAAGGCAGGCTGGCGTACATTCGCAGATTTATATCAAATTTATCTGGTAAATGTCAACCTTTCACCAGATTGATGAGGAAAGGAGTGTCGTTCATCTGGGATGACGCATGCTAAAAGGCTTTTGAAGAGATCAAACAATATCTTACGAAGCCACCAGTGCTCATGTCTCCAGTTTCGGGAAAACCCTTTCAATTATATGTAAGGGCTATGCACCATTCATTAGGCGCTTTGCTAGCGCAGAAGGATGAGTCAGGCCATGAGCAAGCCATTTACTAACTCAGCAGAATGATGATCGGGGCGGAACACTGGTATAATCCCTTGGAAATAGAATATCTAGCATTGGTGTTCGTAATACAGAAAATGTGACACTACTTAGTTGGACAAACTATCCACGTTGTATCAAGAGCTAACCCTCTGAGAATATTAATGACTAAACCCGGGTCATTAAATTTAAGACTATCCAATTGGGCTATTTTGCTATCACAATATGATATGCACTTCGTCCCACAGAAGTCTATCAAAGGACAGGCCGTGGCCGACTTCTTGGCCGAACATCCAGTCTCGGTATCCTCGAGGTTATATGAACAAATCCCAGGAGAGTTGGAGGAACGGGATTTAATTCAAGAAAAGGATTGTTCGAGAAGGTCTTCCGAATCAAATACGGTTTCGAAAGGTGTATGGCAACTTTTCTTTGATGGTGCCTCCCGAATGGGATCCAAAGAAAAGACGACAGCTGGGGTGGGAGTTGTTTTCGTCTCTCTTCGCAACCACATCATTCCTCAAGCTTATTGACAAGCTCGTGCTCCAACAACGTTGCGGAATACAATGCCCTCCTAATCGGCTTAAGAATAACCAAACAACTGGGGGTCAAATATTTGGAGGCATATGGGGACTCTCAACTCGTTGTAAATCAAATAAAAGGAGAGTACGAAGTCAAACATGAAGACCCCCTGCCGTATTATCATGCGGTGATCAAGGTCGCTAACGGTTTCACTGGTTTCTATATCAGCCACATAAAGCGTCACCTCAATAATTATGCGGATTCGCTAGCTTCCTTGGCTGCTACATTAGCCTTGCCCAAGCATGCTAAAAGGCAAATTATGGTAAGCAGTAAGGAGTTGTTCTGTTCAAAGGATGAGCTCAAAGAAGAAGCGAAAAAGCCACAAGAAAACGAAGCTGACGCTTGCGCATCTAGCCTAGAGCCAAGGGATTGGCGTTTTCCTTATATAGACTATGTCCTTTACGGAATATTACCCGAAAGTTCAAAAGAAGCCAAAGCCATTCAGAGAAAGGCCATCTGGTTTTACTACAACGCGGAGCTCTAAACGTTGTACAGAAAATCCTACGACGGAGTTTTACTCGCTGTCTTTCCAACCACGAAGCTCAAAAGGTACTCGAAGAAGCTCATACTGGTATCTGCAGAGTACATCAGCCAGGACCGAAACTCTGGAATAGAATCCGAAGGATGGATTATTATTGGTCTAAGATGATGATAGAAGCAGTCAACTACGCCAAGAAGTGTAGGGCCTGCTAAATACATGCAGACTTTATACATCAAGCTCCAGAATATCTCCACCCGACGGCTACATCATGGTCGTTTGAGCAACGGGGTATGGACATCATAGGGCCAATTTCTCCGCTATCAACGAGAGGACACCGGTTCATTTTGGCCATAACTGATTACTTTTCAAAGTGGACTGAGGCCATCTCCCTGACCGAAGTAAAATCGTCAGATATTATCAAGTTCATCAAGCACCAGGTGCTTTATTGATTCGGGGTGCCTAGAAGAATAATTCATGACAACGGACCTCAGTTCGTAAGCCAAGTGTATTTCATATTCTGCAACAAATACATGATCGAAAATGTGGCTTCATCGCCATATTACCCTGCAGCCAATGGTCTAGCAGAAGCCTTCAATAAGATCATTGTAAAACTTCTTGAGAAGTGTGTGTCATCCAATCAACGGGATTGGGACGAAAAGCTCGAAGAGTGTCTGTAGGCATACCGAACCACAGTCCGAACTCCCACCAATGCCACGCCGTTCTCCTTGGTATATGGATCAGAAGCGGTCTTGCCTTTGGAAATCCAAATCCCTTCATTACGAGTCGCATTAACAATAAGGATGACAGAAGAAGAAAAGTATCAGCAAAGGCTCCAAGAGTTAGAAGCCTTGGATGACAAACGCTTAGAAGCTCAACAGAGTATCGATCTATGCCAAGCGCGGATCTCCAGAACCTTTAATAAAAAGGCTAAACGAAGGACTTTTAAGAAAGGTGATCTGATCCTGTCAGTTAGAAGACCAATCATAACAAGCCAGAAGCCTAGGGGAAAGTTCCAGCCAAAGAGGGAGGGACCCTTCATCATTGTACGGTCTACTCCAACGGGGCGTATCGGTTGACAAAGCCTAATGGTGACAAGATCCTAATACCAATCAACGGCAATTTCTTAAAGAAGTATTATGCTTAGCAAAATTGCAGAACACCAGTTATAATACGGCCTGGGCAGTTCTATGCTAGTCATGAGCAAATAGTTTTTCTGTAATCAGAACTTCATCAATGAAAGTTCTTGGTTCCGGACTAAAAAGCCTTTATTTCGCGAATCAGATTTTTCTTCATATCAAATTTGCCAAGTTAAATATTACCTCTGGCGAACCAAATTTCCTTTTTTCCAAAATTTGCCAAGTTAAAAATTACCTCTGGCGAATCGGATTTTCCTTCTTCCAAAATTTGCCAAGTTAAAAATTACCTCTGGCGATTCAGATTTTTCTTCATATCAAATTTGCCAAGTTAAATATTACCTCTGGCGAACCAAATTTCATTTTTTCCAAAATTTGCCAAGTTAAAAATTACCTCTGGCTAATCGGATTTTCCTTCTTCTAAAATTTGCCAAGCTAAAATTACCTCTGGTGAATCAGACTTTCCTTCTATCAAAATTTGCCAAGTTAAAAATAACCTCTGGGGAATCAGATTTCCCTGTCCATCAAATTTACCAAGTCAATAACACATTTGGCTAATCAAGTTTATCAACAAGAAGTTCTTTCATTCATAGTAGTTTTGGGTACTTAGAAAATTATGAGTCATTTCGAAATTATCAAGTTAACAGTTACTTCTGCTAATCAACATCAGAATCATCTTTCAGATACTCTCAGTTACGTAGAAAGAAAAGGACTTCTTTATTCATCATCAGAACAAAATTACAGAGAATTCTCTAAGTGCTATACAGCCAATAAGAGTAAATACAAATCACTAAAAAAAAAAAGAGGAAACTTGCTTCTGTAACCGTCTCTTTCGGTATGGTTCAGATCAAAAAGTTTGCTTCTGCAGGCCCTTCTTCTGGAATGACAGACTTGCTTCTGTAACCGCCTCTTTCAGTATGGTTCAGATCAAAAAGTTTACTCCCTGGCCTCCACTTCCAATTTGCTCTTGTAGCCTCCCTTTTTTTAAGGATGGCTTAAAAAGCATAATCTTGTTTCTTCTTTCCGACCACAATCAGGGACATCCTGGTTGGTTCCCCCAGGGATGATGCTAGTGAATTGATTAGTTCAAAACTGGACATACCAAACGCAAACCCCAGCAATATAGCTGACGGGTCGCAAATTCAAGGTCCTGGTCATTAGTACCCCAACCTTGTGGGATACTAGGAAAGAAGAAAAACAATGCTCAAGACCCGAAATCTTTTCTCTCATGAAAGATACATGAGACCTTCCAAGCCCGTTGAAGCATTGGAAGCAATTACGAGCTCATTGGGTCTGGGCCATTATTAAGGACAATGACTACGGTTATCTCCTGCAGCTGAAACAAATCCTTGTTAAAAAGAAAGAAAAAGAAGGAAGAGGAGGGTATGAATCAGAAGAAGAAGTATATCTTAATTAAGGAAAATGACTACGGTCAGAAGGACCTTGTCGGTGAGGCACCCCGCTGGATTGATGCAGTCTGGAGGTCTTGTGACATGCCAACTCTTATCCATCACTTCGGTTGAAGAAGAAGAGAACATAGCTGCGCTGGTGGATCGACTACAAATGAGAGAAAGAGAAGAGAGTCAAGAAGAAATTTTCTCACGGCTGAATGATCCTTCATTGAAGAAAGCATGTGCCTTATATAGGCGAGCTGCTAACTGTGACCTCCAGTTTAGAAGAGATAAGACCGAGATCTTCGGTTAAGATTTTCAGTTCAGATCTCAACAGAATTTATTGCTGTTGCATGAGACGCTTAGATATCACAACCTGGAGATCTCGTCATTAATAAAGGCATGCAACGCTTGGAATTCCCTGCCCAAATGGCTGCATCCCATGGCTCGCGGAAGTCTCTACAAATTTTAGAAAAATCTACTGTCTATTCTGTGAACTTCCAGACGAAACATCGCGGGCCAGAATTCCGGAACCCGGGTCGCGGCTCAGATATGAATTGTGTAAATCCGCGAACCTCTAAAATTTATGCGGAAACAGATATACAGATACCAGAGTTTTGCGGTGGTTCGCAAATCTTGGACAAAAGATGGCAAGTTCGCTACAAGTCTTTGGAGAACAGCTGCAAGACCGTACCTTAGAAGGCCAAAATCAAGTTCTCTATAAAATGACAAGGGAATTATTACAAAGAGAACTAAAGCAGTGTACACAAGAGTTCTGCAATTTAAATGTTCAAAAGAGATTTTATTTTCTCCTCCGCATCCTCAATGTCTTGTTGGAGGGATTCGTAAGCTTGAATAGTGGCTTGGCGACATAATTCCTCGTCACTGACAACTACATTCTGCACTGCAGCAGCCTCCAACGTAGCCAATTCACCAATTAGGTAAATGTTGAGAACATTGGCGATTGAAGCACAAAGAACCCCTCTTTAGTATTTTATCGATACAGTGATCGAGAAAGTGAAGGAAAGTCTCCACTGTATCCTTCAGCAAATCACTCTCAAGCATGTCAATCTCTGCATGAGAAGGAGCAATACTGGATGAGGCAGAAGCGGGTTGATCCGCAATAGGAGGAATGACACCTCTAGAGATCTCCATGGAGCTACCAATCATAATCCCTTGAACTGCAGCAACAGTTGGTGTGGCTGTGGCCGAAACCGTAGACATGGCAGCCGAGAGAATCACTGCTTCTGAAGTATCAACCGCGGCAGTAGTAACTTCGGTCGCTCCACCAGTGTCAGCTCCCGCGATGGTATTGTCTGGTGAAGTCACCTTCGCACCCATGCACTCTAAGTCCGGAGTCAAAACTGGAGCTAGCAGAAAAGAAGAAAATTAATAGTTAAGTGTTATAGTATCATTTGATAAATAGCATAATTGCTAAAGAAAGAAGATGAAGACCTAAAGGTTGGACGCTGGATTCCCTAAGTCCGTACACCTCAGGACCAAACACTTCAGGCCCGTATACTTCGGTCCGAACATCCTCGCTCAAAAAGACGTATTTACCATGGTCTAAGAGAGGAGTAGAAGAGCGAAAACTGTCACTACTGGCGTCATCATCATCGCCCCATTCATCTTGGTCTTCAGAAGGAGGTGCTGATTTTGGGGGATCTGATGCGCGAGTCTCCCCAATGATTTGCACTACATCATTTGTAGTGCCCTGAGCATCAGAAACCACAGAGTCCTCTGGTAAAGCCAAAGGAGCACTAACTTCAACGTTGGCCTTGCCAACAGGAGGAGTAGAATCCTTTTGAGGAGCCAAACCCTTTTGAGTAGTGGGAGCAAGGTCATGACAAAGAACAGGTCCTTGGTTCCGACGCCTCTTGAGGGAGCGAAGAGTTAAGGAGGAATCATCGTCATCCTCCTTGGATTCTTCAGTGAGGGGTTCAGCAACTGGAGTAGGTGTTGCAGTTCTTGTCTCAGGCAGGGTACTCTGCGAATCAGTTCCCTGCAGAATGGTAGGTAAGTCGCTAAGACGCCTTAGTCTCTTCCGCTTATGTGAAGATTTCTCAGGAGAAGACGGCAACAGAGAAGAAGTCTTCCTCGATATCGGATCGGGAGAAGCATCAAGGGAGGCAGCCTAAGCCAGTACCTCAGTGTCCTCTTCTCTTTGTTCCGATTCATTAGACGCGCTGTCTCTCCTGAAGTCCTCCATCCCTGCCACTTTCGTGCTGCCGGTCTTCTTTTTCTGAGCATACCAAGCTCTGATCTCCCGCAGACTGGTATGGTGTATATTAAAATTCTGAGGAGCGGAGTTAGCATCCGCGAACCACTTACAGAAGCAGAAGCTCATATTCGAATTCGGGGTCTTGAGTGGAAGATCAAATTTGGCTTAAGTTCCACCTGCAACAAAATGAAACCAAGCTCAAGCTCCCTCCAAAACATTCCCAACAAAGCTTAATTCCCTATTGGGATTACCCATATAGAGCTGATCATACCCAAATTGACGGGCAAAACGACTCGGGTAATAAGGTTCTATATAGCAGAGATTTCCCAAACGAAGGACCAAATGTCCTGGGCGGATATTCAACAACCATCAGAAACACCCCAAAGATAGGGTAGTGAATTTATCAGTACTAGCAGAATCTGTAAATTCTTCCCCATACCCAGCATTCGGGAAGTATGAAAAACATCTAAACAACTCAAAAGTTGAGAAACAACGAAGGGTCTTGCAGATCGCGGCCATGTAGCCCTCTTTCCATTGCGACCTCTCATAGTGCTGCACTTTTGGAGCACTTAAATCAATCTGCAAATCTGCAGGACTCATCAAAGTGGGGCAATGTAGAACCAGCCAGGCCATCAGGTAAGTATAAGGAAGTTCTACAAGCGGATTAGGAGTCTTAATGATAGGGTCTCCTTTCTTCCTCTGCTCTTTCTTCACACTGCAGAATTTATCAGAGATTCTTCTCAATCCGCTTTGGATACTGCATACCATGGCGGGCAACAAACTAAGTCGCCTGCCCAATGCCAGTAGAACGGTTGGGTATACAGTCCCAATGGGTATGTTTTCCTACGAAAGAATAACACACTTCTTTAGCCAAACCAACAAATAACCCGCCAAGAAGGCAGGGTCAGATAAGGGCTGAAGGGCTTGATAATGAAAGCTCTCAAAGGACGCCCCAATTTTGAAAATATCTTCATCAGCTTCGGCAACATAAGCATCTGTTCCGAAACTTGCAATTCTTCTCTCTACCTCTTTTTCAGAAACTGGAGGAAGGCGAGTGAAGTTCGGAGTACTCTTAGAAAAACTAGGCAAAAGATATTGCAGCCACTTCTTTGGCTTCAAACTACGGGTGCCCGATGTGTGAGTACAGATATGATAATGGAATAGCAACTCCCAGTAAGTATCATAAGCCAAAGGGTCCTGAGTCTTTAATAGATGGAGTTCCTCTTCAGTAGGAACATACTTCTCATGCGGGATGTTTCCCATAGGCAAACCCGAGATCTCATGCATCTCATGGAGAGCGAAACTTAATTCTCCTCGGGGGCAAAAGATTGTACAAGTATCAGGATTATACAATTCCAACAAAGCAAAGAAATGGAATCTGCTGGCTGGAATGCCGTGCTGAACCACCCTGATGGCGCGATACAGCCCCGCATGATGAAGCTGATCTCTAAATGATCGTAGAAAGAATTCGGTCAAAACAGCCCACTCTCCTTTTGAAGAACAGTGAACCCATCCAGGGGGACGAAAATCCTGAACAGGGAACTCTCCTTGTGCATTGGTAAAACGGTGCAAGAAACTTTGTGCGATTAGGGGAACCTCGCCTCTAGCGAGGTCACGATTAAGCAACCCCGGAAGCAACCCACGAAAGCTCTTCCCAGTGCCACGAGGAAAAGCACCTTGAGCATTGAAGCCCTCCAATAAGATACCGTTTTGCGGTCTATTTATGTGCCAGTCCATTTGTCTGGGCACGGAAATGAATTGAAAGAACAAGAATGGGTAAGACCTCTCCATATTGGGAGAAACAAGTAGCGACCTTCAATTTGACGAAACCAGTTATAATCACCATCTTCCAAACCATTATCGGGCATTGAAACATGATCCCCAAACAAAAAGACAGGTTTAAGCAACGGAGACCGATCTTCTCCCTCGAAAGATGCATTGGTCATCAGCTCTCGCAATGTTGAGCGAGAAGGGTGGAGGATCCTGTCTTCTCTCTCTTGATTATCCGAAGCTGTACAATGGGGAAAGACGTGATCAAATCTGAACTCTTTATTCCCATCATAGCCGTCAGAATATCCGAAATAATGATCCTTTAGCCAAGGATTCGAAGCGTAATCAACTGCAAAAGACATTCAAATTCAAGACAAAAAAAAAAAAAATGAGATAGGGACTGCCTTTCGACTTTTTACCTCCAATCAAGGGTTCCTGCCGAACCACTATCGAGCTAGATGCAGCTTGAGGATCTCGACGACTCTTGGCAACGGCGTCGGAAGAAGAAGCTTTCTTCGGCATCTTTTGCAGAGGGAGGAAATCTCTCACACGGAGAATCAGATAGAAGATTGAAGACGAGAAGTCTAAGGTGTCCAAACGAAGAACTCAGATTTCAAATTTCTCGAGAGAAGGGCAATCTCTCGTAAAGTAGAGGTTATATAGCCGGTGATTTGACGGCCAAGATCTCTGAACAGACATGATATCCGGCTTGAATCGCGTGGATACCTTTTCATTTAATGCGGCTCAGAAAAACGCCTCGAATCTGACGCCATAGGAAAACAACCGCCTGCCAACCTTTCCGCAAAAGCTCGCGACCCTAATACAGAGTCGGTTTCTCCTCAAAAAGCGAAGTTTGCGACCCTAATACAGAGCCGCTTTCTTCTCAATAAGCGAAGGCTCGTGACCTTAATGCAGAGTCGCGCCCCTTCCGAAAACAATTCGCGACCCTAATACAGAGTCGGTTTCTCCTCAAAAAGCGAAGTTCGCGACCCTAATACAGAGCCGCTTTCTTCTCAAAAAGCAAAGGCTCGCGATCTTAATGCAGAGTCACGCCTCTTCCGAAAACAATTTGCGACCCTATTACATAGTCGTCTTCTACTCAAAGATGAAGGCTCGCGCCTCTAATACAGAGACGTGTTCCTTCCAAAACAAGAGTTCGCGATCCTAATACAGTCATCTTCTATTAAAAAATGAAGAGTCGCGCCCCTAATACAAAGACGTGTCCCTTCAAAAGCAAGAAGTAGTAGTGGCGCTAATACAGAGTCACAGACTTCAAACAAATGCAATGGAAGTTCTAATACAGAAAATTATATCCAAAGTATTCCGAAACTCCTCAAAAAATCATAAGAGTTTTGGAAACTTTAGAGGGGGTTTTGTCGGCAAAAAATTCTGAAAAAGCAAAGCAGATCCACGAATTCAGAGACAGAATCCCGCAACTTATCGGATCCGTGAATCTAAGAAACTGAGGTCCACGAATCTAAGAAACTGACGTCCGCGATCCAGACAACGGAACAGGTTCACGAATCTAAAGCTGAGATTCGCGACACTACCCATAGCTTTCGGGTGGGGTTTAATACAAAGTCACCCGACCCGAAGAGAAGAATTGTCATTTCGGATCGTGGGAATAACTACCAAACGAATGCAGCGGCGTTACTTCGATCATGGGAATAACCACCTAACGAATATGGCTGCACTTCTCGAGTAGTGAGAGCTAACGGTCGAGCAAAATATGGCGGGACGTTACTCCAAGCCTCCTATAAAAGGCCGGGAGCAAAAGACACACAAGAGGAGACAGAGAGAGCACGGCAAGAGGAGTTTCTTCTGAAAAACTATCTTTACAATCAAGAGCCAAAACAAAAAACCTTTCTTTTCCCTTTAGCCAACTGAGAGAAATTATACGGAGTGTCAACAAAGAGCAGGATCATCCTCCATAGCTATCTAGAAACCCAGTATTAAATAAAGAGGGAGAGCAATCTTCATCTTCTATAAACAGAAAACCGTTCGATTGTAACCCTTTTATTGAAAAGACTTCGATATAAAGAGCGTGCAACTTTCATGGCGAACAGGAGGAGGGCAGCAAAAGCTTCTCTTTGTCTTCGTCCTTCTTTCAACCTTATCAATGGTATCCTCCCCAAGTACTTCTCGAGTTGTAGAGCTCCACTCGACCTTTGGCCTCTGGCAACAGAGTATCCAATAGAGGATCTTGAACCATGTATCCCTGCTTCGACGCCCACTTGAGCACATTGCCCACCTGAGCCTCGGCCAGCGCCTCGCTCTCGGGCACATGATAAGCAATGTAGCATAGCAGCTCCAAAGCAGCAATCTGCACCATCTTGTCCCCGAGATACACAAGCTGTACCAAATGCCTGGACCCTCCGGCATTGATGATAGACTTGGCATGATCAGTGTGCAGGTAATTCTCCGTGCACGCAAACTTGGTGAGGGCAATGGCCGCCTCTTTGGACACGATTGGCTCTCTCTCATCGAGCAACTTCACCAACGGCCCTATGATTTGGGTTTCAGTAGCCCGAAATGTCCTCGAAAGACAGCCCAAGGCCACAATGCAGGGGATGAGCAGGTCATCGTAGTCCGCCTTCTCGACAATACGAATGAACTGATCGATAACTGCCCGTGCAGCGGGGGAATTGGGCTTGAACGCAAACCGTCTGAGGTCAGCATCCATCTCGGCCACACGGGCAATCTCCATCAAAGCCATGGCCGAATTGTACTGGACCTCATCAGTACCTTTCTCCAAAAGAACGGCAAAACACAGCAAGGCTTTCGACTCGCAGATGCTCTTGCAAATAGCAGAGTTGCCCTTGGTAAGATGCCACAATGCCTTGGCCGCCATCGCCTTCATATAAGCTTTCGTGCTCGGATCCTCAAACTCCCTCCCTTTGATACTCGCCCCTGCAAGAGTGATATGCTTCCCCTTCGCCTGCTGCCGCTGCTGCTTCCCATTGGCAGCTGCGCTCAGCGGAGGATGCACGCCCTGATGCTTGTCCGACTTGGCCGCCATAGTCGACGGAATCAAACTGTGCATCTGATTCTTGTTCTGATTCGGATGCCCCATCGGATGCTTCACCTGGCTCTCCAACAAATTCTCACCCCCCACCTCCTGCGGCAGCTGCGCACCCTGGCTCGAAGCCCCACTACCACCACTCGTGTTCATCATCACCGGGCCATGAATCGAAGTGACCTTCGACGGGATCATGTACTTGCTATGCTCCTGCACCATCTCGAAGGCCAGATGGCTGACGAGCAGCCGTATCACGTTATTCTGCGCGAACGCATCCTGGCACTTGGGATGGTTGGCCGCCAGCTCCGAAACAGCCCAGGCAACCATCGCCTGCACCTTCATCGGCCCGTCCTTGAGAATCTTGGAGAAGACCGAGCAGACCCCCGCCTGCATCATCCGCTCCACGCTCTCGGGGTCCCTCCCCAGCAGCCCGATCGCCCTCGCGGCGTTCTCCTGCCCCTCCACCTGCCCGTCCTTCACCAGCCTCAGCAGCGGGCCCACCCCGTCCTCCTCGATGATCAGCTTCCCGTACCTCTCGTTGTCCCTCGACAGCAAGACCAGGCCCGCCGCCGCGTCGGCGCGGGCCTCGTGGTTCCCAGTGTGCAGCCTGGCGATCTGCTCCCAGATCAGGAACAGGATGGGCTCGTTCTGGGCTATCGGCGGGAGCCTGAGGTGCATGTCCCCGTCCTCATCGCCGCCGGCGGAGACCCTCAGCAGCCACTCGCCGATGGAGTTGTCGAGGTCAGTGGACATCTTCTTGAAGGCGACCTGGGGTATGATGATGAGGACGCGCTTGAGGACGCTGCTGTTGCTGCACTTGGAGACGAGGGCGAGGGCCTTTTCGAGGACCTGCTCGGTGTCAATGATCCGCTTAGTGGGCCGCTCGTAGAGGTCCATGCGGGCGGCCTGCCGCAGGAGGGCCGCCAGCTTCTCGGTCTTGGACTTGAGCTCGAGGCACTCCTGCCTGCAGTTGTACGCGTCGCCGGCCCACTTGGTCACCTGATCCGCCAGCATCAGGGGCTTCGTCAGGACCGTCTTCACGCCATCGCCCATCATCTTCGACGGCGGCGGATTTGGATTGGGTTGGGCCGTATCTGAGGAATTTAGGGCTGCGTTGGTCGGAAATTGGATGGACTTGAAATTTGGGGATTTTTGGCAGAGAGGAAGAAGGGATTTTTACAAGGTCAAACGTGTTTTGCTCCTGCTTGGAACTGCTGGGAGTTTCCAAAGGAGCACACCATTTTTCCTGGTGATCCCAGATTTCCCGGTGAGCCCACGTACTCCTTACAAAAGAGAGGATTTTTCTAGTAAGCATATTAAATATATCCAAAATACTCACTCTCCTATATTTATCTTCCTTCTCCCTCTTCTCTCCCATTGCTCTCCCTAACCCTCTCGCCCAAACCCAAAAATCCTAAGTTCTTCCTTCCCCTCCCACTTCCCCTAATTCTCTCTTTCCTCTTCTCTACCTCCTCCTTATTTCGAATCTCCCTTTCTCTCGTTGCTAGAGTCGGCGCCGCCGAGCTCTCACCGTCGCCGCCTCCTATCTCTCGCCACCGCCGTCGCCGCCATCCCGCCGTCGCTTTTGGATAGAGGTGAGTGAGATTTCCTAATCTAGTAATTTTTATTTTAAATTTTGATTTTTTTTATTTTTGGATAAAACAATTGGAGATATTTAGATTTAGTGATTTTATTGGGTTAGAGAGGAGGAAGAGGGGAGGAGGTAGCAAATTTAGTGGTAGTAATTTTTTTATTTTTATTTTGTATTTTTTGATTATAATTAATAAGAAAATAAAGTATTATAATGCTAGTTGTAAAATATGCGAAATTCCATTGGATTTTTGGAGATGGAGGGATTTTGATAATAAAATTGATAGAGCATTGGGTTTTTGGATATGGAGGGTTTTTTATCATAGATCAAATTTATACTTTGATTATTATTATTCGAAAAATTAAATATTGTAATGCTAATTGTAAAATATGCAAAATTCAATTAATTTTCCAATCGTGGATGGTAATGGTAAAATTTAATATGTCTTGAAGTTTCTAGTACTGTCGTAATGGTTGGTTAATTAGACAAAATTAAATTTGGAAGTCAAAATTAGACAAAATTTGATATTTGTACCAGATGTAATTCTGTAAGTACTTACTTACACATAGAGAATTTATTGTTATGATAACTATCATTTATAAATAAAATTATACGTATTAATGTTATTATATTTGTATTCCATAGATGGATCCGGCAGAATCATCTCGTGTATGACCAACTGCCTCGTTGAGGAGAAAGAAAGCAGCATCTCGGCCACCAATGCAACGCCCGATACGAGAGAGAAGATGAAGTTGTTGTGGATCTTGAATTCAATTTAGAAACTCCTAATCTGTTTAGATATGAAATTGCAAGGTAAGAGGAAAGTAATAATGATTCAGGAAACTCTGAAGATAATCTTGAAGGGTCAATATATCGAATAATGGGCTAATTTGTTCATGATTGTCATTATATTAATTTACATTGTTGTTTGAATTTGAGTTTTGTATTTATGTGTTATTGATAAAATCTATAGTTTGAAAGAGATAAGCTTTATGCACAAATTTGAGAGATGAATAAATTCTTTGTGTTTTTGCATAATCAATTCTTGGATGCAATTATATTTTGATTTCTTCATCTAATAGGTTTCTATAACAAAAGGGTCTTCAAGAAGCGACATGGGTGTTGTTTAATATTCTTGCGAAGATAAAAACATATAACATGTTATAGATATGTTATAAACTTTTTTTAATAGACTTATTTTATATTTTCTTTATTATGGATATTATTATGAATTTTTGTGCTTTATTGGCCCCTTTTACTTTCTTGGTTTCCAATTGGTTTCTCCAGTGATGATTATGTTGCTAATGTTAGATGATTAACCTATCATTCTGTGTTTCATCTAATTTATTTTTGAATTGGAATGAAATAGTGGCTAAGGAAAAAAATTTGTTTGAGTCAGGAATTTAATTTGATTCGTAGTAGTTACATTTGTAATAGTTGCACAAGAAAATATATTTATTTGGAAAAATAAAATAAAGTAAAAAGAAAATGCAAATAAAGAAAATGCACAAGAAAGTGTATCATTATGTGTTTCATCTAATTTATTTTTGAATTGGAATGAAATAGTGACTAAGAAAAAAAATTGTTAAATTGTTTGAGTCCGAAATTTAATTAGATTCGTAATAGTTACATTTGTAATAGTTGCACAAGAAAATATATTTATTTGGGAAAATAAAATAAAATTTGCTGTTGCTAGGAATCGAACCTAATGCGCTCACATGTGAGATAGAAATATTCACCACTATGCTACAACAATTTCATGAATAATCAAATGAAAAAAAATTATTTATAACTCCGGACAATGAGCTTCTGTCCGGACTTTCAGTCCAGACGAAATTATTTTCGTCCGGACTGGAGCCGACTGTCCGTACTTCCAGTCCGGACGGATATTGGACCATCCGGGCTGTTAGTCCGGACTTTGAGTTTTTTTTGGGTTCATAATTTTTTTCAATCCGCACAGTTTCTAGGATTTTTGAGAAAGTAAAGACCTAATAAAATCAATTTTCAAATTTAATTTGTGAGAAAATTTAATATATGAGAATATTTGATAGATAGTTTTGGGTTTTAGGTTTTTTTTTTTTTTGGGTTAAACTGATCTATAATTTTAGAAGAGAGATTGAAGAGAGGGCATTTTAGTCCAAAGAAATTGTAACGACCACCTTTCGATTATTGCATTTAACTCAGTTCTAAAAAATAATAATAATAATAATAAAATAAATTAAACTAAAATAAGTTAAAATCTAGAAAATAAATAAATAAATGAATAAAAGGGGGATTTGTTTAGGATGAGAATCTAGAAGTGGTTGAGATCAAACAAATTCGTAAGATTACCCTTATCCAAAAGATTTGTTATATAAATCTTCAACCAACAAGATTGCATCTCAACCAACAATATCATATCTCAACCTTCCAACCCATTTAAATTTTAAATAAAGATAAACTAAAGTCCCTCTCCTCTGGAACGCAGAAGAACTTCAGAACGTGCAGGAAGGAGAGAGAAAGGAAGTAAGGAAAGAAAAAGGAGGAAAGAAGAAATTCGGCTAAGGTGAGTTCTTTAACTCATTGTAACATGTTATTCATTATATTTATTTTTATAATTTGATATTAACATCACAGCTGCGGAAATCAAACCCATATTGAAAATCAAAAGAGCCATTTTTTTATGTTGGACAGTTTCTCTTATTTCTTTCAACTGATTTTAACAGGTCGTAATGTGCTAAGAACATTATGCTAATGTAATTTAACCTACTTTGTAAATCATAGTATTTGTTACACGTAAAACATCTTTTGAGGGGAATGCTTGTAAACCTCAAATGGTCTCTTCATATTAAATTTATTGCTATTGCCTATTCATAGTACTCTTCATTTAATTAAAATATAAATATCAAATGAGTTCCTAGATATCATCAACATCCACAAAGTCTTCATACAAAATTTTTGGAGTCGGCTACATATGGATGTTCATATATTTTACGGAAATTAATTTGTGGCTGTTATAATGTTCGTTCATTCAAGTTATTGACGTGAAGCTTTGGAGTGTATGTACTTCACCTTCTTCAATGAGTATATGTATATAGCAAACTAATATTGTCACTGATACTGGTATCCTATACAAGGAATAATCATTGATCTCTATATTATTACAAATTAGATTTCAACAGTTCCTAAACTGGGTTTACAAACCATAACTATTCATATATTTTATTAAAATTTAATGTTTGGAGTCAGGTACATGAAAAACCCTTTTCTTCCATTTATTATGTAGTTTTCCTAGAACATAAATGATAAAAATCTTACTTTATTTAATTACGATGTAAAATTGAATAGATACTTTCTAGTACCACTGCTTTGTTGTGTTTTGTTTTGTTTTTCTAGATTTGAGACTGCTGTTTTGGCTCTTGGTTATGATTTGACTCTGTCAATTTGCCTTCTTAGTCTAGTGGAATATGTAACGTATCTAATCATTATAATGGAATGTAATAGGGCATCTAGCTTTCTTTTATTCTCCCTTAGGAACTCCAAAGGTAATTAATCATTTGTCTAAAATTTATAGATATCTCACCTGTTTTAAAATCAGATAAGTATGACATGTTCACTTTGGTGTCATTTTATCATTTGGGACTGAAGTTTGGTTTTATGGCTAATATTTTATCTGCTACTTCTCTTTCTTTTGCTGCTTCTGCTCCTGCTTCTTCTTCTTCTTCTTTTCTGCTCCTGCTTCTGCTACTTCTTCTTCTTTTCTTGCTTCTGCTTCTTCTTTTCCTGCTCCTGCTTCTGCTTCTTCTTTTCCTGCTCCTGCTTCTGCTTCTTCTTCTTTTCCTGCTTCTGCTACTTCTTCTTCTTCTGCTTCTACTTCTTCTTTTCCTGCTCCTGCTTCTGCTTCTTCTTCTTTTCCTGCTTCTGCTACTTCTTCTTCTTCTGCTTCTACTTCTTCTTTTTCTGCTTCTGCTTCTCTCTCTTTTCTCTGTTGGTTGCAATGACAGGATAATTTTGGGAAAAAGCTAAATGCACACATATTTTACTAGTGAGCACTATTTCCTCTATGTTGTAAATCACTTTACTATATAGTATGTGGTGTGCATTTAGGAATTCTACTTCTTCTTCTTCTTTTTTTTGTTTCTGCTACTTCTGCTTCTCGTTCTCCTTTCCCTGTTTGGTTGCAATGACAGGAAACTTTTAGTAAAATGCGCACATATTTCACTATTGAGTACCATTTCTCCTATGTTGTAAATCACTTTACTATATAGTATGTGGGCGCATGTAGAACTACCTGCAACCTGCAGGAAACTTCTAGTAAATTCTAAATGCGCACATATTTCACTAGTGAGCATCTTTTCTCCTGTGCTGTAAATCACTTTACTATATAGTATGTGGGTGCATGTAGAACTACCTACAACCTGCAGGAAGCTTTTAGTAAATTCTAAATGCGCACATATTTCACTAGTGAGCATCTTTTCTCCTATGTTGTAAATCACTTTACTATATAGTATGTGGGTGCATTTAGAACTACCTGCAACTTGCAGGATAAATTTGGGATATTCTAAATGCGCACATATGTTACTAGTGAGCACCATTTCCCCTATGCTGTAAATCACTCTACTATATAGGATGTGGTGTGCATTTAGAATCTCTGCTTCTTCCTCTTCTTCTTCTTCTTCTTCTTTTTCTGTTTGGGGAAATTTCTAATTGCGCAAATGTACTCTTAGGCGCACATTTGAAACTTTGCTAAGTGAACCCCTTTTGAAATGGAATAATCCTTTCCAGCTATTTAAGACTCAAGTCTCTCTCTGACTGAAACCTTATGTCCGAACTAGGCTCTATTCTTAGTAAACAACCGCTACACCTATTCAAAAGTATTTGAATTAATTCTCCATTTGAAAATGATTACAGATTGATTTTAAAATTTTATTTTAGTGACCTACTTCTAAATTGAATATTTCATGCTCTAACAAAAGAAAGAGGAAAATGAATATTGAAAATAAAATCTGAAAGATACTGAAAATTATGAGATTGGTGATAGATCATTAACTATTGCATTGTACATTATTCTTTACTGTTACTATTGTTGCTATAGAATACTGAAATTTAATGATAATCACCAATCCATTAAAATAAACTGAATAACTTACACTGAATCGTCATACACTGGGATTTGGAGAAAATTTAGGTTCATATGAATTAGATGGCTGGACGTAACTGTGCCACTATTTTCCATTTTGGGAGGATCGGGATAGGCTCTGATCATTACTGTGCCACTGTTTCCCATTTTGGGATAATCAGGTAGGCTCCGATCAAAATTAATGTTCCGTTTTTCCGGGGGTAGACGGGGATGCTTTCAGACCAGCTATATTCATATTTTTCCTGAATTTTCAAATACCATAATTAAAAGACATCAACTAAAATATAATAATAATAACTTCTACCCTTATTTGTATGCCTGTCCATGATATTGAATTATTATTGTTATTTGTTATGTTAGATCGCTTTACTGACGATCCTGGTTATGCATGACCAGATGCAGATATTTATCAAGAAGTAGATCCTCCAGAAATAGAACAAGATATGACATACTTTAAGGAACAAGCAGATCTACAAGAGTGATGAAATTTCTAGTTAATTACTTCCATTTTAGAAAATTGTAATAAGTGCATATGGCACTTCATTTAGTTTTATGTGAGACAACTCTTTTACTCAGAAACAATTTATTGTAGTGACATTTAGCTGATTTTATTTAGAGGAAGTTGTTATCTCTTTGATATTAAAAAAAAATTATCATTTATTTCTGTATATTATTCATATTAAATTTCGTTGCAACTGTAATGTTTTGTTTTGAGGCTTGTCGAGTTGTCAGTCGACGCCAAACGTTTCAGCTTTCCACACTACGGAAAGTGGGGCGTTACAGGTGGTATCAGAGACCAGGCTTCTTTAGGTCTGTTCAAATGATTTGAACAAACTTGAATATCATTACAGTCGGCAAATAAATAAATAAATATAATAGTTTAATTTTACTAAACTATTTAAGGTTCAATACGGCTATATAGATATATACACATAAATATGATTTTTCTAAATATATCTATTTGCTTTTATTATGTTTATTAAAGTAATACTTACATTATTCTGTTTCCTCAGAAGGATAGCTCGTCAGACTAATATGAATGGAGCAAATTCCGACTCGACCTCGAACACCACTGAAGCCAATGAAATGTTAGGACTGCTTAGTAAGATGGTCGACGCGCAACAACAACAGGCCGAAGCCTTTCGAGCAGGAGTGATGGCAGCCTTAGATCTTGTGGCAGAATCGTGGGACCAGCGCCCTGGAGGGATATCTGATTTCAGACGCCTTCATCCATCTACCTTCTCGGGGACAGTAGGAGTCTTGGAAGCTGAACAGTAGCTCTTGCAGATGGAAGACTTATTAAGAGCTGCTAGGATTCCAGATGCTGACAAAGTAAGTGTCGTCAATATTCAACTGACGAATATAGCAAGGACTTGGTGGCAATCAGAGGAGAACAGACTATCCCAACCAATCTCGTGGGATGCCTTCACAACAAGTTTCCTTGCAAGGTTCTTTCCTAGAGCAGCCAGGAGAGAGATGGAGCACCAATTCATTAACTTGAGGCAGGCCGAAATGACAGTAGAAGAGTATGCATTAGAGTTTGTTCACCTGAGTCGATTTGCGCTATACATGGTATCAGATGAGGCAGATCGTGCTCATCGCTTCCAGCAGGGATTGAGAATAGATATCCAGAAGTATTTAGTAACCTCCAGAATGGAGACCTATGCTGAAGTTATTGATGCAGCTTGAGATATAGAGCAGATGATAAATAAGGAAAGGAGGGTTCAGTCTTCTGCACCCAAGAGGTCGGCCAGTCAAATGTTGGGAGGAACTTCATCCAGGAATACTGAGAAGCGTCTGGTCATTTCTTCGCAACAGAAGGTTACTTGCAGACATTGTCAGAAGCCAGGACACACTATCAAGGAGTGTCGGTATGCTAACAACTTATGCCTAGCATGTGGATCAAGTGAACATAAGATCGGGGATTGTCCACGCAGGAGAAACATGGGGCCAACGCCTCGCCTTCCAGTATTTTAACAACAACAGCAGTCACAAAAGGATCAGAATGGCAATCTGAATAGGCGACCATTTCCACCTCAGAATAGAGCTTATGAGCAGGCTAAGAAGAATAAGGCAGTGGATATGGGACGCGGACAGGCATATAACCTAACCGCAGATCAAGCAGAGAAATCAGATGACGTGGTAGTAGGTATGATACTAGTCAATTATATACCCGCATCAGTTTTATTTGACTCAAGAGCATCACATTGCTTTATTTCTTCTAAATTTGTGACACTACATGCCATACCTTATGAGAACCTGAACACTAGATGGAAGATAAGTACGGGTAACAGGGAGATTGTTTCTACTCAAATGTGTAGACTGTGTCCTGTAGTAATTTGTAGAAGGGAATTTTATGCTAATTTCCTAATTATTGACACTCACGGATTTGACGTGATATTGGGAATGGATTGGTTAAGTACCTTTCATGCAATTATTGACTATCGGAGGAGAAGCATTGTCTTCAGGATACCGAATCACCCAGAGTTCGAGTTCATTAGCAGCAACAACACCAAGGAACCTGTAGAATTTAGAGCTCGACCTACGGAGGGAGTAGTAGTCCAAATGGATGTCGTACCCGCTGATATCCCAGTGGTGTTAGAGTTTTTGGACATCTTCGAGGATTTCTCAGAATTACCACCAGACAAGGCAGTGGAGTTCGCTATTGAGCTTCTTCCTGGCACCACACCAATCTCTCTAGCACCATATCGAATGGGTCCAGCAAAGCTAAAAGAAGTGAAGGTGCAATTAGACGAGTTGGAAGCTAAATGTTTCATTAGACTAAGTACTTCCTCTTGGGGTGCACCAGTACTTTTGACTGAGAAGAAAGATGGAGGCAAAAGATTATGTATTGATTACAGGAGATTAAATAGGGTCACTATCAAAAATCGATACCCACTACCGATGATTGATGACTTGTTCGATCAGCTTGGTGGTGCTAGGGTATTTTTCAAGTTGGATCTTAAGTCTGGGTATCACCAAGTAAAAGTGAAGGAGTCAGATATTCCTAAAACAGCATTCTGAACTCGATATGGGCATTTTGAATTCTTAGTGATGCCATTCGGAGTGATGAATGCACCTGCAATTTTTATGAACTCAATGAATCGATTTTTTCTTCCATATTTGGATAAATTCGTTGTGGTGTTCACAGATGACATATCGGTGTATTCAAGGACCGAAGAGGATCACACTAGGCATTTAAGGATAGTTCTGGAGACACTAAAGAAGGAAAAATTATATGGGAAGCTCAGTAAATGTGAATTTTAGCTGAAGAGTGCTTCATTCTTGGGACACATTATTTCTCAAGATAGAATCTCAGTCGATGCTGCTAAGATTTCAACAGTGAAGGATTGACCGATCCCGAAATATGTTTCAGAGGTGAGAAGCTTTCTGGGATTAGCAGGTTATTATTAGAAGTTCGTGCAAGACTTTTATAAGATTGCAGGACCCCTGACCAAGCTTCTGAGGAAAGGAGAGAGGTACGACTGGACAGTTGAATATGATGCAGCTTTCAATGAGTTGAAAAGGAGGCTCACAATAGCACCAGTATTAGCCATACCAGAAGGGACCGGAGGAATTGTTGTATACAGTGATGCGTCCGGCAGGGGGCTAGGTTGTGTGTTGATGCAACTAGGACGAGTGATAGCTTATGCTTCTAGACAATTGAGACCGCATGAGAAAAACTATCCCACACATGATTTGGAGCTTGCAGCTGTGATTTTTGCATTAAAAATTTGGAGGCATTATTTGTTGGGTAGCAAAGTGGAGATTTATACAGACCATAAGAGTCTTAAGTATATCTTCACGCAAAAAGAACTTAATTTGAGACAGAGAAGGTAGCTCGAATTGATGGCAGATTATGACGTCAATTTGCAATACCATCCTGGTAAGATCAACGTGGTACCTGATGCCTTGAGCAGAAAGCCTATGGTAATGATTCTAACTCAGCAAAAGAAGCTACTTGAAGAAATCATGCAATTAGAATTAGTAATTATCTTATCCGGTGCCGAGGCACAAATGCTGGCTTTACAACTCCAACCGCCACTGGTGGAAAAGATTAAAGAAGCTCAGAAAGATGATCCTCAGTTGCAAAGATTCCAAAGACAAGTAGAAGAAGGACAGAGGACAGATTTATGTATCCACACAGATGGGTCTCTCCGATTGGGCAGTAGGTTGTGTGTGCCCAAAGGAGAAATTCGGCAGGAAGTATTATCAGAGGCTCATAGTTCAGTTTATGCTATCCATCCCGGAGGAACAAAGATGTATCAAGACCTGAAGCAGCATTTTTGGTGGCATGGAATGAAGCGTGAAATTGTCAAGTTTGTATCCAAGTGCTTAACTTAACTTGTTAGCAAGTTAAAGCAGAGCATCAAAGAATGCCGGGACTTCTTCAACCTTTACCCATACCCGAGTGGAAATGGGAAAGAGTTACAATGGATTTTGTTACCGCATTACCACGCAGTCCCAAGGGTAATAATGCAATTTGGGTAATTGTGGACCGCCTCACTAAAGTAGCGCATTTCATACCATTTCGTGTAGGACAGTCTACCGAAATTTTGACAGAAAAGTATATGCGTGAAGTGGTAAAATTACATGGTGTGCCGGTTAGTATTGTATCAGACCGAGATGCCCTTTTCACCTCTCAGTTTTAGAAGAAACTGCAAGATAGTCTGGAATCAAAACTAGTATTCAGTACAGCATATCACCCAGAAACAGATGGCCAGTCAGAAAGAACTATCCAGACATTGGAGGATATGTTGAGAGCTTGTATGCTTGACTTCGAAGGATCATGGGAGGATTCTTACATCTGGTAGAATTCGACTGCAATAATAGCTACAAAGCAAGCATCAAGATGGCACCATTCGAGGCTATGTATGGAAGAAAATGTAGATCACCGTTATATTGGGATGACATTGGAGAAAGAAAATTACTTGGGCCATAAATGATTACCCAGGCAGTGGATAAAATTAACTTAGTACGGCAACATCTGAGAGCAGCCCAAGATCGACAGAAGAGCTACGCAGACCACCGACGACAGTTTTTGGAATTTCAAGTAGGAGACTCAGTTTTTTTTAAAGTTTCGCCCACACGTGGAGTCATTCGTTTTGGCAACTGTGGGAAGTTAAGCCCGAGATTCATCGGCCCCTTCGAGATCTTGGAACGAATAGGCAAGGTCTCGTATCGCCTAGCCTTACCGCCTACATTGAAACAAGTACATAATGTTTTTCATATCTCACAATTAAAACAATATGTACATGATGAGAGGCATATCGTGGACTATTCAGGACTGGAGATCGGACCAGACCTCTCATATCCAGAAGAACCGGTCGCCATACTTGACCGTATAGAGAAGACTTTGAAGAACAAAGTAATTCCACTTGTGTTGGTTTCTTGGAATCGACATTCCAACCAGAAGGCAACGTAGGAGCGGGAGGAAGACATTCGAGGGCGTTTTCCCCACTTATTTGAGTAAAGGTATAACTCCTCTATATCATTTGAGTTTAAGGAAATTTCGAGGACGAAATTTTTTCTTAAGGGGGGTAGAATGTAACGACCACCTTTCGATTATTGCATTTAATTCAGTTCTAAAAAATAATAATAATAATAAAAAAATAAATTAAATTAAAATAAGTTAAAATCTGGAAAATAAATAAACAAATGAATAAAAGAGGGATTTGTTTAGGATGAGAATCTAGAAGTGGTTGAGATCAAAACAAATTCGTAAGATTACCCTTATCCAAAAGATTTGTTATCTTCAACCAACAAGATAGCATCTCAACCAACAATATCATATCTCAACCTTCCAATCCTTTTAAATTTTAAATAAAGATAAACTAAAGTCCCTCTCCTCTGAAACGCAGAAGAACTTCAGAACGTACAGGAAGGAGAGAGAAAGGAAGCAAGGAAAGAAAAAGGAGGAAAGAAGAAATTCGGCTAAGGTGAGGTCTTTTACTCACTTTAACATGCTACATCTATTTTTTTATACCTTCTGTTTTATTTAATTAAAGGTTTAAATATTGGATAGAAAATCCTCAGCACCAATGTTTTATACACAACGAATTGCAGTGTGCAGTAGTTTAGTTTACCTTATAATATTTAAAAATAGGATTTGTGTTATATATATTTTATACCCAATATTCACCTCAGTTTGACCAAACATGTGATTTTTCTTACTGCAAGGTAGTATTGAGAAAATACTATCATTGTCAATTTTACTGCCTTTCATTTTTTTTCCTTATAAGTTGATTTCCTACTATTTTCTTTTTCTCAATTATAAAATATTACCTTCCATAACATCACTGTCCAGCAACAAAAAAAAATTTGAAAGAGGTTGCCTGCTTGTAAAGTACATAAACTGAATATAGGGGAAAATAAATAAATAAATAAAATAGTCCTATATTGATTTCCCAATTCCAGTCAATAGGTGTTTTTGCATATAGAACCTGAAGATGTTTATATTTCTGAAATAAACAAATATCTTTTTATCATCCATGCCAACGATTCCTTGGGTGTTGATAAATGTGCACTGTAGCCTTTCGGAAATGCTGCAATTATCTTCGAAGTTCAATAATTTGCAGAGCGAACATTTGATTTTTCCTTATCCCAGTTCAAGTTTATTGGCAGAACCGTGGTTGGCTTGTTTCTGTTGAAGGATATTTATTAGGATTCAGAGATTTTGTTTTGATACTTTAAGATATTGGTACTTACTAGAATGATGAGTATTTGAAACATATTTACTTGAAGAATTTTATATATGTATGTATATAAAACAACTATACATATTCTGCATCTACTGCTGCTTCTTCTTCTCCTTCTTCTTCTTCTTTTTTTCTGCTTCTGCGTCTGCTGCTGCTTCTTCTTCTTCTTCTTCTTCTTCTTCTTCTTTTTTCTGCTTCTGCTGCTGTTGCTGCTTCTCTTCTTCCTTTATCTGTTTGGTTGTACTGACATTTCGACTTTGGAGAAATTCTAAATGCGCAATCGAAAATTCATGTAATTGTACAACCCATGCAATTGAAGATAACAGAATTGTAAACCACCAAACTATGCAGCCAAACTAAAACAACAGTAAAATACCAAAATAGCAGGAAATTATCAAGAACTATGCAACCAAACTATGCCAGCAAATGGAACCTCAAAATTACCAAAATAGAATCTCAAAATTTTCTTGTTAAATAATCAAGAACTATGCAGCCAAACTATACCAGCAAATGGAACCATGTATGGTACCCAACCCGAACCACCCGCAACCCTAACTTGAGTATGTTAGTAAAGGAAGAAGAAGGCTCGGATATGTGCGCAATTTAATACGGAAACTAGTTGTTTTCTTCTTCTCTTTCCTGTTATTTTTCTCCTTTTCGGCTTCTGCTTTTGCTGCTGCTTCTGTTTCTCTTTCTCCTTTCTCTGTTGGTTGCAATGACAGGATAATTTTGGAAAAAATCTAAATGCACACATATTTCACTAGTGAGCACTATTTCCTCTATGCTGTAAATCACTCTACTATATAGTATGTGGTGTGCATTTAGGAATTCTACTTCTTCTTTTTCTGTTTCTGCTACTGCTGCTTCTCTTTCTCCTTCTCTGTTCGGTTGCAATGACAGGATATTTTTGGGAAAAATCTAAATGCACACATATTTCACTAGTGAGCACCTTTCCCCTATGTTGTAAATCACTTTACTGTATAGTATGTGGTGCGCATTTAGAACTACCTGCAACTTTACAGGATAACTTTGGGAAATTCTAAAAGCACACATATTTTATTGGTGAGCACCATTTCCCCTATGTTGTAAATTACTTTACTATATAGTATGTGGTGCGCATTTAGAATTGCCCACAACTTGGAGGCCTATGATGCCTGGTTTGGGGGAAGTTCTATTTGCACATGCCAATGTACGCTTGAGGCGCACGTTGGAAACTTTGCTAAGTGAGCCCTTTTGAAATAGAATAATCTTTTTAAACTACCCAAAACTCGGGTCTCTCTGACTGAAACCTTTGCCAGAACTAAGCCCTATTCTTAGTAAGCAGCACTGCACCTATTCACAAGCATTTGAACTAATTCTACATTTCAAAATAATTACAGATGGTTTAAAATTTATTTTTCATAGTGACCTACTTCTAAATTGAATATTTCATGCTTTAATAAAAGAAAGAGGAAAATGAATATTGAAAATAAAATCTGAAAAGACACCGAAAAGTATGGGATTGGTGATGGATCATTAACTATTGTATTGTACATTATTCTTTACTGTTACTATTATTGCCACAGAATACTGAAATTTAATGATGATCACCAATCCATTAAACTAAATTGAATAACTTATACTGGAATCGTCATACACTGGGATTTGGAAAAAATTTAGGTTCATATGAATTAGATGGCTGGACGTAACTGTGCCACTGTTTCCCATTTTGGGAGGATCGGGATAGGCTCCGATCATTACTGCGCCACTATTTCCCATTTTGGGAGGATCGGGATAGGCTCCGATCAAAATTACTGTTCCGTTTTCCCGGGGGTAGACAGAGATGCGTTCAGACCAGTTATATTCATATTTTTCCTGAATTTTCAAATACCATAATTAGAAGACATCAACTAAAAATAATAATAATAACTTCTACTCTTATTTGTATGTCTGTCCATAATATTAAATTATTATTGCTATTTGTTATGTATTACTATTTAATATTAGATCACTTTACTGACGATCCTGGTTATGCATGACCAGATGCAGATATTTATCAAGAAGTAGATCCTCCAGAAATAGAACAAGATGTGGCATACTTTAAGGAACAGGCAGATCTACAGGAGTGATGAAAATTTTAGTTAATTACTTTCATTTTAGAAAACTGTAATAAGTGCATATGGCACTTCATTTAGTTTTTTGTGAGACAGCTCTTTTATTCAGAAATAATTTATTGTAGTGACATTTTGCTGATTTTATTTAGAGGAAGTTTGTTATCACAAATTTGAAAAAAAAAAAATTATCATTTATTTATGTATGTTATTCATATTAAATTGCGTTGTAACTGTAATGTTTTGTTTTGAGGCTTGTCGAGTTGTCATTCGACGCCGAACGTTTCAGCTTTCCACATTACGGAAAGTAGGGCGTTACAGATATTACAAATAATGTATAACGATGATTACCTACATACTACTATTCGGAGCAGAAATTCTTTACTTTCCTCCCATTGAATAAACTTGAATTACAATGAAAGTGAACAAGATAAAAAAGAGAACAAATGAGAATATTTTAGATGTCAATCTCGCTCTTTTACAATATAATTGTGGGATCAGTGGCGATGGGATCTATAGTAGTTCCTTCGGACGATCGACCGTCGAACTCTTCTCTCTTGAAGGTGGCGGCCGACTGTAGACGATCTTCTCTAGTCTTTCTCAAACTCAAGGCTCTATACGTAACTGTTGGCAGTGAAAATTTCTAAGTTAAAAGGATTTTCCACAACAGAACGCGGAGCTAATTCAATAGCCCCGTGTTTGGTTACATTAGCCCCACGTTTGGTTACATTAACCCTGCGTTTGAATAAAACGCGGAGATGTTTAATAGCTCCGCGTTGATTCCGCAGTCTGGCTTGTATTAGCCTCGCGTTTGAGTAAAACGCGGAGATGATCAATAGCTCCGCGTTAGCTCTGCGTTTTGGTTATTTAGCGCCGCGTTTTGATGCGATTAAAGCTCCGCGTAAGCAGATAACCAGAATCTCAAATTGATTGAGATTATGATTCTGGACTTATCCAAATACCCGAATCAAGTCTAATCAGAATTCCATCAAAACTAAGATATTTGATTGGAATCCCTGATAATGACGAGTTCTATTTAGATAGAAACTCTTGCATTAACCTGGGGCTATAAATACCTTCCTGGTGAAACCCTAAGGGTCTTCTTCTTCTTTTTGGGCATCGGAAGTCTCCTATCGATCCTTTGGCAATTCAAGTACGCGAGAGAGCCTTGAAACCTTTGCTGATCATCTTCTAAAATCTTGGAGAATTCAAGTTATACACAGAGCCTTGAGTTCGTGAAGATCAGAGAAAATCACTATCTTCTTTCTGGAGTTCTTGAGAAGTTCGAGTTACGCGAGAGAGCCTTGAACAAATCAAAACTAGAGAAGATCGTCTATATTCAGCCGATATCTTTAAAAGAAAAGATTTCAATGTACCGATCGTCCAAAGGAACTGCTTGACAGATCCCATCGCCACAGATCCCACAATATTGTAAAAGAGAGAGATTGAAATATAAAATCCTCTCGTTTGTTCTTTTTTATATCTTGTTCACTTTCATTGTAATTTAAGTTAATTCAATGGGAGGAAGCGAAGGAACTTTTGCGACGAACAAACTGGCGACCACAATGGGAGTCATCTCTTTCACTGATGAAGAGATTGTGGCGCAATCGGACGTTGACTTGATCGGATCCAAAGTAGACACGCTGGTCGTTAAAATCGACCAGCAGAAGTACGAGGAGTTCCTCTCCTCCGGATCAGGTGACTTGGATGAGACACGACACTATCGTCGTATGTACTCCAATGCCCGAGTGACGGGTAGAAAGGTATCCACCGAGAGACGGGGATCCTTGGAGACTACGGTTATAACGCCGGAGTTCACACAAGAAATCCTAACCGAGGAAGAGCTTCCGATTGCCGAAGAAGACATGGGAACTGGACTAACCAGGACCCAACTCCGGAACAGGAACCGGAGAGCGAGGCGTAGAGCCCTCAAAGCCCACCTTGGACGCGGAGCTAACCCTAGAGGACGCGAGGCTATGGTCCCTCGCAAATTGGCTCGCGCTACCCGCGAGACCAATCTCTACCGCGTTAAACACGAAGATACAACTTGCCTTAAAAGCAAGGAAAAGCCAGCGTGTGATTTTCCACGCGAGGCTGGTAATACTGGCGAGTTATGCAAGATTCCCAACACTCGTGAGTTACGCGAGTATAAAAATTATTCCAAGCCAGCGTGTGATTCTCCACGCGAGGCTATTACTATGCCTAGCGAGAGACGCGAAGCCAGTAAGGGTTGCGCTAGTCGCAGAATACCCAACACTCGCGAGTTACGCGAGTATAAAAATTATTCAAAGCCAGCGTGTGATTCTCCACGCGAGGCTATTGCTGTGCCTAGCGAGAGACGCGAAGCCAGTAAGGGTTGCGCTAGTCGCATAATACCCAACACTCGCGAGTTACGCGAGTATAAAAATTATTCAAAGCCAGCATGTGATTCTCCACGCGGGGCTATTACTGTGCCTAGCGAGAGACGCAAAGCCATTGATACTTGCAATAAACGCAAGACTTCTGACACCCACAAGGAACGTGAGGATGATTGGCAGATAGTTGTCAGTCGTAAAAACCGCGCTAAGCGCGAAGCTATGATCTGCGTTAATCGCAAAGATAAGCCAGCGTGCAAGAACTTCCCTTCACGCGGGGCTATTATTCCAGAAGCTAAACTTCCAAGGACACACCAAGCCAGCGAGAAACGCGAGGCTAATGCGGATCAGCGCGGAGCTATTTTTCAGGCCCGCAATGTAAAACGCGAGGCTATTCTTAAGCCACGCGAGGATCGGTTCGACCCCAGAGTCAGGGTTGATCAATCAAAGAAGCTTCAGTGGATTCCTAAACACTTTCAAGAGTTGAATGGACCTCTTGATTTCGTGGCTAGAGGCACTGACCTCAGGGAGTATCTTTCTAAGAAGAGAGGCATAGACCAACTTCAAGTTGAACATAGTTGCCATTGCCAGCAACTTATGACAACAGTATCAGCCGTGATGAATAACTATGGCTGCAGCAAGAACAGGATATCTGTGTTCGACTGATTAAATTAGTCAAACCAGAATCTTGCTAAGAAGACAAGAACCACTCCCCTGAAACAAGGGAGAGCTGTAACTTCCAACATGGTAGGAAAATGGAAGAAAATTGCAGAGACGGATGATGATTCAGAATCGAGCAATGATGAACTTCATCGTATTACTCGACTAAGATCAGGAGCCGTCCCGCCCCGAAATTATAAGAAGCTCGCAGGGGGATCTTACGACGAGAACAGCGATAATTCCGCTATAGCCTCGCCCCCATCCTCTATATCGTCTCGGCTACAGAAGTCAGCGTCGCACATGGCAGATAAATCTGGTGATATCAATCAGAGATTTGAGGCTCAAGAAAGAATGATTCAAGAGCAACAGAAAACGATTGAAGACCTTAAGATGCTACTTTTAAAAGTTGTTGAAGATAATGCTAAACGGGGCAAGAAGACTCCAAATGAAGAAGAACAGGAGGAGAAAGCCCACTCGATGCATGAGGAAGAAGATAGATTTTCTTTCCATGATCCGCATGAAGAAAAGCTTGAAAAGTTACAGAATCAACTCGAAGCCTTGATGCGTAAAAAAGAGTTGAAAGAGTCAGGAGTCTCTAGACCATATCCAGCAGAATGGGATGTGGTACCCTATCCTCCAAAGTATAAGCCGCTCAAGTTGGAGCCCTATGACGGGAAATGATCGCCCAGTCAGCACATCTATTATTTCTTGTCCCAAACAGGACACTTAATGGGTAATGATTCCATCATGACCAAAGTATTTGCAAGTACTTTGCGAGGGCCTGCCTTTACTTGGTTCATGCAGCTGCCTCCAGGTACTATTAATACCGTTGAGAAATTATTTCTCTCACGTTTCTTCGAGGATGACACCGAGATTACGGTTCATTCCCTCCTTGCAACTAGGCAGGGGGAACAAGAAGCGGTTAAAGATTTCATAGAAAGGTTCCGGGAGAAGTCCGTACATTGTAAACATGGAATGATCTAGGAAACTCTAGTCGAGACATGTCGACACAACCTTAAGACCAATGTGCTCCTCAAAATGGGGGCCGTAGAGTCTAAGACGTGGAGGGACCTGCTCAAACAAGGAGAGCAAGCTGAAGACTTGATTCGCCGAGTTGAAGAGTCCCGCGAGCCAAGAAGTGCTGGGGGTAGTAAATCATATACCCAAAACAACAGCAACAAGAATAAAGGGAAAGCAGTAATGTCATCAGAAACTGCTCCTCAGAAAACCAGTCCTCCGCCAGAGCCGAAATCTCAAGGTCAGCGAGGGTCAAGGCAAATTAGACCGCAGCAAAAAAGGAATTACACTTTCAAAGCTGAACAGACACCAGTCCTCTTTCACCTGCTCCAAAAGAAGGGAATGCTAAAACTTCCGGAGAATAAGAAGCCAGAAGACGTTGGTAAGATAAAAGATCCCAACTACTGTCTCTATCACCGGAATGTTGGATACCCTACCCGGGATTGTTTTCCCCTTAAGAACAGGATCCAATCACTAATAGAAGCTGGGGTTCTGATGCTTAAGGAAGAGCAGAAGAAGGTCACTGCCAATATGGCAACCATAGTGGTTGGAACCCACGAGTTCCCCGCAGGAGTGACCCCAATCCCAAAGGGTGAGGCAGTTACAAAGAATCTTGATCCTTACAACAAAGCCCAAGAAGGACTTGTCCCCATAACAACCCAAAGAGGGGAAGTTATGTGGGTTCACCCTGATTTGCTGGAAGATGAACAATAGACTACTTCAAGAGGTCCAGAGAAGAAGCGGGATGTCAATGCCATCTCTGCAGATATAAAGGAAGAATATATAGCTTCAGGCGCCTTCACAAGTTCTGAAGAAGAACCCGAAACTATGGCCACCCATCAAGATGGGGCAGGCCCTTCCAGTACTCGATCTGGAAGACATATCTTAAGGACTACACTAGAGTGGATCTAAAAGAAATCTATGCAGAACTTCAAAGCCTGCGAAGCAGAAAAGAATTCGTTTCCAGAAGAATTCTACCAGAGATGAAGGAGCCAAAGAAACTCCCTTCGAATTTGACATAATCGCGCAATTAGCTAATATCCCAGCACGAGTGACGCTTTACGAATTGTTGAGATTATCAAAATCAACACGTAAAGCTCTAAGAGAGGCCTTGGCAGACTCTGAGTCGTTCCTAGCTCAGATTGTCGAGCCGGCCATCGAAGAGCGGGACTCTTGCCCCACTGTCATCAAGTGAGGAGGCAGGTCCCACAAATTATCTTCTCTCCAGAAGACATGCAGGTGAGGAATATAAAGCATAATAGGCCTTTATATTTCACTGGATATGTCGGATCCACAAAAGTGGACCGAATTCAGATTGATCCAGGTTCTGCACTCAGCGTCGTACCCAGTAGATTGATGCAGCTGTTGGGGATTTCCCTTCATCGCTTGACACCTACACACACTACCATCTATGGATTCAACGCTAATAATAGCCATCCTCTTGGTAAGATCCGATTGCGGTGTCAAATTGGAGACTTGAAAACGGAGGTTACATGCTACGTAATTGATGCTGATACCTCCTACAATATTTTATTGGGGCGACCTTGGATTCACTCTCATATGATAGTTCCGTCGACTCTTCACCAGTGCATGAAATATTGCGATGAGGAAGGAGAGGTCCGGACACTAATTGCTGACAAGCAGCCATTCAAAGGGTTGGAAAATTACTTCACAGATGCTGCACTCTACAAGCCAGCACATGAAGCCTCCAATGACAGTCTTAGCAAGTCTCCAAAACCCGACGACAGTGGCAATGAAGCCGACACTGAGTACGAGCTCCTTGGAGAAGATGACGGGGGTGATTACGAAATCAACCCTCACCTAGATCTTAGCTTAGGTTTTGATAATATAGTGGATGTAATAGAAAGTGAATGGGTTATTAATGAAAATGTAAAGTTAGTCTACGAGCATGCTGTAGCTACTGAGTCTGAGCCCTCTTGTACCTCCACCGAAGCGGATGGCCTGACCGAACTTGAAGTTCTGGCGGCATACCATTTGCCCCTCAGGTCTTCCCTCCTCTCTCAATTAAAAATAACCGAGGATCAAGGGCACTTCTTTGAAGTGCCTCCCCGACAGAAGTCCCAAAGGCCGATCATGTTTGGCAAAGTGGCCACGTCGCCTCGACAGAGACAAAGTAGTGAAAGTGATGAACAAACATCACCTCAATTTCACTTATATGAGCAAAGGTCCCGACAGATGATGGAGAAAATGGGATATAATTTTACCCAGAAGCCGGGATTAAACTTTGGAAAAGGGTAGCGGAATCTCATACCCTCGTTTAGACCGAGAGGAAAGAGCCCTGATTATTATCAGAAGACCCGCAGGGGGTTGGGTTATGTATCTACTCCACCTTCGTCACCATTAAAGGATGAAGAGAATTCTTCGGATAAAGAAGAAACATCTTCACCAGATTATGATTCAGATATAAGCACCGGTGCTTGGTTTCAATCTTTGACGATCAATATGGTTTCAGCCACGCCAGAAAGCGACGAGGAACCAATTGACGTCCAAGATGATGCTTGGGCCAGGCATATGGACACTCTTTGGGATGTCCGCTTTGAACAGCATGATCCGCCCACGGAAGACAAATTAATACAGGTTAACATGGGAACAGAAGAAAACCCGAAACCCATTTTCATAAGCGACACACTAACTCCTTTAGAAAAAGAGGAACTTATATCCCTTATCAAAGAGTATATAGATGTGTTCGCATGGAGTTATGAAGATATGCCTGGGCTTGACCCTCAAATTGCTACACACCGGTTAAATATAAAAGAAGATGTCAAACCTGTTAAACAGCAACAGAGGCATTTTCGACCGTAATTGATGGAGGCAATAGTTGTTGAGGTCAACAAGCTTGTAAAATCCGAGTTTATCCGAGAAGAACAACATCCAGACTGGGTGGCAAATATAGTGCCAGTTCGCAAAAAGAATGGCAAAATCCGGATATGCATTGACTTTCGAGATCTGAACGCTGCATGTCCCAAGGATGAATTTCCACTCCCCATCACCGACGTGATGATCGATAATACTTGCGGTTATGAGAGGATGTCCTTTATGGATGGCTTCTCAGGTTATAACCAAATCAAGATGCACCCGGATGATGAAAAGCATACAGCTTTCATAATGCCACAGGGGGTATACTGTTATACGGTGATGCCATTCGGATTAAAGAATGCAGGTGCCACTTACCAACGCGCAATGAGCGCCATATTTAAAGAACACCTACGCAGAACAGTAGAGTGCTATGTGGATGACTTAGCAGTTAAAAGCAAAGACAAAGAAGATCATCTTCACGATTTAAGAGTGGTCTTCGATCTTATGAGGAAACATCATTTGAAGATGAATCCCACTAAGTCATTCATGGGGGTATCCAGCGGGAAGTTTCTAGGGTTCGTAATAACTTCAAAAGGAATTTTCCTCTACCCGGAAAAGGTAAAAGCGATTAGCGAAATGCCGCCTCCCCGCAATCTTAAGGAATTAAGGGGATTACAAGGAAAGCTCGCTTATATTCGGCGCTTCATATCCAACTTATCTGGACGATGCCAACCGTTTTCCAAACTTATGAAAAAGGGAGTGTCTTTCATATGGGATGAGGCATGTCAGCAAGCATTTGATAACCTCAAGGAGTACCTTACTAAGCCTCCTGTACTAATGGCACCAGCCTCTGGGCAGCCCTTCCTTATATATGTAAGGGCCATGGATAATGCTTTAGGAGCATTACTTGCTCAATATAATGAGCACGGCCATGAACATGCCCTCTACTATTTAAGTAGAACAATGATTGGGGCAGAACAGCGGTATACCCCGATTGAAAAAGAATGTTTAGCCCTAGTGTTTGCTGTTCAGAAAATGCGACACTACCTTTCGGGGCAAACAATTCATGTCATATCACGGGTTAATCCCCTGAAGATTCTGATGACAAAACCAGGATCCTTGAATGGCCGATTGGCAAAATGGGCGCTCTTACTATCGCCCTATGACATACATTTTGTCCCTCAAAAGGCCATGAAGGGACAGGCAATCGCTGATTTCCTTACAGACCATCCAATTTGGTCCAAATTAAAGCAGACATCAGAAGTCAACACAGTTACCAAAGAACAGCCTTGGCAAATGTTCTTTGATGGTGCCGCGAGACGATCTGCTGCTGGAGTGGGGGTTGTGCTAATGTCCCCACATAAACATATATTGCCTAACGGATACTCATTAACAGAACCGTGCACTAATAATGTAGCGGAGTACAACGTGCTTATTATCGGCTTAAAAATAGCTCTGCAACTGGGGGTGAACCATCTAGAGGCATATGGAGATTCTAAGCTCATTTTCAATCAGATGACAGGTGAGTATGAAGTCAGACATGAAGCCCTCATCCCCTATCATCAGCTAGCTATTGAGCTAGCAGGATATTTTGAACAATTCTACATATATCATGTATCTCGAAACGAGAACATTTATGCAGATGCTCTTGCCGCATTAGCCGCAACGCTGGCAATCCCGCCAGGTGAAGCTAAAAGCATCACCATTGGTAGTAGAGGACTCCTCCACCCAGATGTGGCATCTCAAACCGAAGAGGTATGCCAGATTGGCTTAAACTTAGAGCCCCGTGATTGGCGATTTCCGTTTGTGGATTATGCTTTGCATGGGATATTACCAGAAGATCCTAAGGAAGCCACCTCAATAAAGAAGAAGGCCCAAAGATTTTATTATGACCATAAACTTCAGACTTTGTATAGAAAGTCAAGAAGTGGCCTATTGCTACGCTGCATATCGAAAGCAGAAGCAGAACAAGTGCTGAAAGAAACACATGATGAAGTATTTGGAGCTCATCAGCCCGGTCCCAAACTTGGAGACCGTATAAGAAGGCTGGGGTGCTACTGGCCGAGCATGGTTACGGAAGCAATGGCATATGCTAAACGATGTCATGCATGCCAAATACATGCCAATTTTATTCATCAACCCCAAGAATACTTGCACAATACCGTCGCAAGCTGGCCATTTGAAGCTTGGGGAATGGACATTGTGGGGCCAATAACTCCCCCGTCATCCAGAGGACATCGGTTTATTCTTGCAATAACCGATTATTTTTCAAAATGGGCCGAAGCCGTGCCCATGAAAGAGGTGAAGACGACAGATGTGATCAAGTTCGTCAAGCATCATGTCATTTACCGATTTGGCGTCCCTCGACGGATCATTCATGATAATGGTCTGCAATTCATCAGTCAGGGATTCTCCAGATTCTGCAATAAATTCAGAATCAAAGATATCGCTTCTACACCATATAACCCTGCGGCTAATGGGTTGGCCGAAGCTTTCAACAAGACGATCATCAAACTCCTTCGGAAGTTCGTCTCCTCCAATAAACGAGATTGGGATGAAAAGTTGGGAGAATGTTTGTGGGCTTATCGCACCACCGTTCGCACCCCGACTAAAGCAACCCCGTTCTCTTTGGTTTATGGAAGTGAGGCTGTACTGCCTCTTGAAATCCAGATACCATCATTAAGAGTGGCTTTAGCCACAAAGATAACGACAGAAGAGCGCCATCAGCAAAGGTTGCAAGAACTAGAGGCGTTAGATGAAAAACGTCTCAGGGCTCAACAACAAATTGAGTTGTATCAAGCCCGAATATCTCAAACGTTCAATAAGAACGTTAAACCAAGGACCTTTAAACAAGGAGACTTGGTTCTGGCTGTTAAAAGGCCAATGGTGCTAACCCACAAGACTAAGGGTAAGTTTGAACCCAAGTGGGAAGGACCGTTCATTGTGGAGACAGTCTACTCCAGTGGAGCTTATCGCTTAATGAATCAAGACGGCGATAGGATGATGATGCCGATCAATGGCAAATTTCTGAAGAAATACTATGCTTAATATCTCTGGGAGTATAAGCCTCCAATTTATCCACGTTACGCAGATGAGCACTTGGACTTCTTCTATTCTGGTGATTTTAACCCACTAAACCTGGTGCGTTTGGTTCTCAAGTTTGAACCACCTCCAGTCTTTTTCTAGGCATGTGCATTGTGCGCCTCTGACCTAAACCCTGGCGTGTCTGGTTCTCAAGTTTGAACCACCTCCAGTCTTTTCCTAGGCATGCGTAGTTTGGCGCCTCTGACCTAAACCCTGGCGTGTCTGGTTCTCAAGTTTTGAACCACCTCCAGTCTTTTCCTAGGCATGCGCAGTTTGGGGCCTCTGACCTAAACTCTGGCGTGTCTGGTTCTCAAGTTTGAACCACCTCCAGTCTTTTCTTAGGCATGCGCATTGTGCGTCTCTGAGCTAAACCTGGTGAGTTTGGTTCTCAAGTTTGAACCACCTCCAGTCTTTTTCTTAGGCATGCGCAGTTTGTGCGCCTCTGACCTAAACCTGGTGTGTTTGGAGTACCCAGTTCGAGTTACGCGAGAGAGCCTTGAACCGCCTCCAGTTTGGTTCTCAAGTTTGAACCACCATCAGTCTTTTCTTGGGCATGCGCAGTTTGGCGCCTCTGACCCAAATCTGGTGTGCTCAGTTCTCAAGTTTGAACAGCCCCCAATCTTTCTTTTAGGCATGTGTAATTAAGCGCCCTTGACCTAAAAGATATGAATTGCCCAATGCCGACTAGGCTATGGGAAGAGAACAAGTTTCTCGCCAACCCATCATACTGGGGTAAAAGTATGAATTGCCCAACGCCGACTAGGCTATGGAAAGAGGAGATTAAATTCCTAGCCAACCCATCATACTAGGGTAAAAGTATGAATTTCCCAACGCCGACTAGGCTATGGGAAGAGAACAAGTTTCTCGCCAACCCATCATACTGGGGTAAAAATATGAATTGCCCAACGCCAACTAGGCAATGGGAAGAGAACAAGTTTCTCACCAACCCATCATACTGGGGTAAAAGTATGAATTGCCCAACGCTTCTATAGCAATGGGAAGAGGAGATTAAATTCCTCGCCAACCCATCATACTAGGGTAAAAGTATGAATTGCCCAACGCCGACTAGGCTATGGGAAGAGAACAAGTTTCTCGCCAACCCATCATACTGGGGTAAAAGTATGAATTGCCCAATGCCGACTAGGCTATGAGAAGAGAACAAGTTTCTCGCCAACCCATCATACTGGGGTAAAAGTATGAATTGCCCAACGCCGACTAGGCTATGGGAAGAGAACAAGTTTCTCGCCAACCCATCATACTGGGGTAAAAGTATGAATTGCCCAACGCTTCTATAGCAATGGGAAGAGGAGATTAAATTCCTCGCCAACCCATCACACTGGGGTAAAAGTATGAATTGCCCAACGCTTCTATAGCAATGGGAAGAGGAGATTAAATTCCTCGCCAACCCATCATACTGGGGTAAAAGTATGAATTGCCCAACGCTTCTATAGCAATGGGAAGAGGAGATTAAATTCCTCGCCAACCCATCATACTGGGGTAAAAGTATGAATTGCCCAACGCCGACTAGGCTATGGGAAGAGAACAAGTTTCTCGCCAACCCATCATACTGGGGTAAAAGTATGAATTGCCCAACGCTTCTATAGCAATGGGAAGAGGAGATTAAATTCCTCGCCAACCCATCATACTGGGGTAAAAGTATGAATTGCCCAACGCTTCTATAGCAATGGGAAGAGGAGATTAAATTCCTCGCCAACCCATCATACTAGGGTAAAAGTATGAATTGCCCAACGCCGACTAGGCTATGGGAAGAGAACAAGTTTCTCGCCAACCCATCATACTGGGGTAAAAGTATGAATTGCCCAATGCCGACTAGGCTATGGGAAGAGAACAAGTTTCTCGCCAACCCATCATACTGGGGTAAAAGTATGAATTGCCCAATGCCGACTAGGCTATGGGAAGAGAACAAGTTTCTCGCCAACCCATCATACTGGGGTAAAAGTATGAATTGCCCAACGCTTCTATAGCAATGGGAAGAGGAGATTAAATTCCTCGCCAATCCATCATACCGGGGTAAAAGTATGAATTGCCCAACGCTTCTATAGCAATGGGAAGAGGAGATTAAATTCCTCGCCAACCCATCATACTGGGGTAAAAGTATAAATTGCCCAACACTTCTATAGCAATGGGAAGAGGAGATTAAATTCCTCGCCAACCCATCATACTGGGGTAAAAGTATGAATTGCCCAACGCTTCTATAGCAATGGGAAGAGGAGATTAAATTCCTCGCCAACCCATCATACTAGGGTAAAAGTATGAATTGCCCAATGCCGACTAGGCTATGGGAAGAGAACAAGTTTCTCGCCAACCCATCATACTGGGGGTAAGAGTATGAAATTAACTACCCGATGCTGATTAAAGGCAAAGGGGAGAGGAAATGAATTCCTCGACAACTCATCATGTTGAGGGGAATAACATGGCTAGCCCAACTCAAATGGTAGTTGGTAAAGGCTAATCAAATCCGTTAATAGCTGGGGGTTTGCTAAAAATCCCATATTAAACTTTAATTGTTATTTCGGTTCAAGAAATTGAGCATAAACGATACCGAGATAAATCGTTTTGACGACAGGTTATTTGTTAGGCAAGCAAATCTGTTTTGAAGCCGGCAAATAAAAGAGTCAAAAGAATCATCTTTATTAAAAAGGTGAAGATACAAAAAGAATTTCAAAGAAACATAGTAAACTTATCTCTCTCATGTTTACGAAGTTCTTATTACAAGGAAGATAAAAGTGTAAAGAGAGATGAAACTATTGGCCTCCCAGAAGTCTCAATTGGTTTATTGTCTCGTCCAAATTTCTACGATGAGAAGCCTCCACGGTTTGCTGAGCTTGCCTACGCAACTCATCATCACTTATTGAAAGTTGTTGCTGACGAGATTCTTCTATGGCACGATTCCTGGCCATCTCTTCCTGCTGAATCTGCTCCTGCTGGACAAGCAACATCTCCCGTTTCTTGACAGATTCTCCTAATCGGAGTTTATTTTCTATCAAGGTAGCCCGAGCTCTTGCAATCGTCTCCTAGGCTTTAGAGATGGCCGCCTGACTTTCCTCAATTCCAAAGTTTACCGTCTGCAGGTCGCCAATAACGGATTCCCGACTGGCCTGGAGCTCTGTCAGCTCCTGAGACCATCTCTCCTCCTGCTGCCTTAAAATATTTCTTCGAGATAAGGATTCTGCTCGAAGCCGCGCCAGCTCTATCTCAGTGATTGCCTCCACATCCGCCTGACGGAGTGTGTGTAGCGTGGTCACCTGCTCTTCTAAGACTGTAAGGCGGGCCCGGTATGGAGCTGCTCGATCTTGTCCACCGAATTCTTCGATATTTCCTAAATAGCGGAGTAACAGTGGACGTGCGAAGTTGAAGAAATCATGGCCATCAAGAACCATCTCGACACATCTTCTTAACAAATGCATAAAATCCTCGACAGTGAAGCCGAAAAGTCTTTCAAGAGGATTTGCATTGTCGGTAGGCAAAGTAGGCAATGCCAAGAAAGGTGTCGTAAACAAGGGAGCAGTAGTTGCTGGAATTGGAGAAGAAGAAGTCCGTCCCTGCATTAAATTCATGATCTGAGGGACCAATAGAGCCAGTGCAGATCTGGAAGAACTGGAGACCACAGACGAAGTACCAACAGTACAAATCACTTGGGTACCCCCACCAACAGGAAGAGAAGATGGGACCACTTCGCCTGAAGTTCCTCCGGTGGGAGAAGCATCTTCGAATGAGAATTTCAAATTATTCTCCTCCCCTGCTGGAAGGCTTGGAGTCGGAAGAGTTGCAGGTATCTCAGCAGCCACGACAACAGACGATGTTAAAATCGCTGACTGTGAAGGCACGCCAACGACCGTGGGAAATGTCTCAGTAGAGCAAACGGGTGTTGGAGACGGCATGCTAGGAGAAGTTGAAGCCTCATTAGCAGCAGCTGCGATAATGACTTTTGTTCTCTCATCGCTCCCCAATTCGTCAATTGGGGGAATTGAAGAGGAAACAGAGGCAGGAGCCGGTGTGGAATAATCAGCCGCAAACTCACCAACAAAGCTACCCACACCACCAACAGAGCCAGAATGGTCCATTCTATCGTCAGACTCTACTTGGGTAGTCGACTGCATTGGCGAAAGAAGTTGATCACCTACATTTCAGAAGACCAGAAAAGCAGTGTTACGTTAAAATAATAACAGGCAAAAGATAAAATGCTAAAGGCCATACCAGGCGATACAAGTCCAGTTGTCGGACTTAAAGGGGGAGCCATTGTCGTTTCCAGCAATGTACCCGTCTCGCTACCCGTTAGTTGCGCCCCAGGTTCTGCCACAGGCTCTACGGCCAAAGGAGCTGAAATCTAAGCAACACTTGGAGCTTTGGCAGGTTCATCCTCCCTTGCCAATGCTGGGGGTACAACTGAAGCCAACAAGTCGGAAGCAAGTTTGATAGCCACTTCTTGGGGGACTATCAAGGTTTCCTGCCCCAATTTTTGCTTCTTACCAGGCCTTTTCTTTAAAGTGCCGTGGCGTTTGAGAGTTGGACTCAGGGAACGACTGACAATAGGCTGAGGAACTCCACCAGCACCAGCATTGTCATCATCATCACCGGCATCATCGTCTGATTCGCTGATCTCCGAAGGCTCAGCCGCAGCGCCAAGGAATTCTTCCATTCCTTTTATCCTTACCCTAGAAGCACCCTGGCGGCTAATATAGAGGGCTTCAATCTCTTTACAGCAACTGCGATTGAGAGAGAAGCCGGGCACGTCAGCATTTGCAATATTGAACCAATTGCAGGAGCTGAGGGTCATGGCCAATTCTGGCACCTTCTGGGGCAAGGAGAATTCAGCCTCGGTCCCGCCCGCTGCAAAATGGAACCAGCCACGAGCACCTTCGTATAAATTCCCCTCGTAAGCGAGATCTTTATTTGGATTGCCCACATAAAGTTGAGAATATCCAAACTGGCGAGCAAAGCGACTCGGAGTATATGGCTCAATCTGACACTAGAGATCTTGACGATACACCAAGTGTCCGGGACGGATGTTGAGAAGCCACCAGAACGCTCCTGCAGAAAAAGTAGTGAACTTATCTGCTCCCATGGCATCCTTCAGCCTCGTCCCATATCCTCCACCGGGAAAGTCAGGAAAACACCGGAAGATCTCGTAATTCTGAAAGCTACGAAGAGTCTTCCGAATCTGGGACATATAATTCTGCCTCCATGAAGAACGTTCATACAGTTCTACAAGGAAGCACTTTTCGCCCGAACGACGCTCTGGTGCACTCATTAAGGAGGGATAGTGCAAGACAAGCCACGCCATCAAATAGGTGTAGGGCATCTCCACCCTAGGGTTTGGAGTTTTCGGTTGGGCAGTCTCTTTCGACTTGCCCTTTCCTTTCCCCTTGACCTTAATAGTGGGGAGGAAATCACGACAGAATACCCTCAGTCCATATTGCAAATTGCATACCATGGCGGGAAGGAGTCCAAGGGGTCGGCCGTATGCAAGAAGAACTGCTGGATATACCACGGTCATTGCAATCGCTTCCTTAGGCAATGATGGCACGACACATCTTTTGAGCCACAGCATCAAAAACCCGGCAATGAGACCTCTGTTGGAGATCAGAAATTGGGCTTGATAGTGATAGCTCTTGAATGAAGTACCGGGACCGTATCCATTCTCATTGGATTCCGTAGTATAGAACAAACGGTAATGGCCCCTGGCTACACGTTGGTCGATCTCTGAAATGGGGATGGGAGAATGACCATGGATAGTGGCCGAGCTATCCTTAGAATTTAGGTTGGCAAAAAGGTATTCGGTCCACTTCTTGTGGCCAATACCGTGATTACGTGCACCTGTCTGGTCAGCGCAGATATGATAATGGCACATCATCTCCCAGTACGTGACATAAATGCGCTCATCCCTCGCCAATAGCATGTTCAACTCATCGGTGGTGGGGATATACTCCTCGTAAGGGACTTCGCCCATCGAGAGCCCAAAAACCTCAAACATCTCGTGGAGAGCGAACCCTAACTCACCCACTGGAGTAAAGAAAGTACAGGTCTCAGGGTTATACATCTCCAAGAGGCAGTAAAAGTGATAAGCACTCTGGGGAAACCCGAATTGGACATTCCTGATGGCTTTATACAAGCCAATATCCTTTAAAATGGGCTCGTGGGAATCCAGCATGTACTGAACAAGGCGTGCCCACCACATATTGTTAGAAGAATGAACCCAGCCAGGCATCCTGAAGTCGCTAGCCGGGTACTGACCATCCTTCGCCAAGAACTCACTTAAGAAAGTTTGGGCACGAGATGGGACCTCACCCACTGGAAGCTCCTTGCCAAATCGGCCTGGAAGCAAGCCAGTAATGCATCTGGGGGAACCATCTTGATAAACCCTTTTTGCACCAAACTTGCCTGTTGGGACACCGTCTTGCTCTTGAGTCAGTCCCCACTTTAATTCTCGAGGCGTCGCTAGCCTCTGAAGATAGACCAGAGGATAGCTACAATCCATTCTAGGCAAAAACATCAACATTTCGCCTGAGTTATATAGCCAAACACGTTCCCCTTCAGAAAGGATCTCATCTGATTGATCCATCTGGTCTCTAAAGAGGAAGGCGGGTTTCTCCATCGCTTCTCTATTTACAGTTTCGAAGGCTGCGTCAGTTATGATTTCTCGCACAGTAGTGGGGTGGTACTTGATCAGCTTCTCCTTGCGTTCCTTCGGGTCTGGCTTGTATGAGGGCAGGATGGTAGTGAAACGGAATTGGCCTGAGGGATCAGAACCCCCAGCAAAGCCGAAGTAGTTCTTGTGGGGAAGAGATTCCATCGAATATCCTACTGCAAAAAGAAAGAAGAATGAGAGAAGTTTCTCTAGGGCAGAAAATTTCTCTAAGTATGGACGCGCGAAGCTAAAGATTAGACCGCGCAGAAATAGCCTCGCATTTTCAGCGCGATTGCTACTTAAAATAGCCTCGCGTTTTCAGCGCGATTGCTACTTAAAATAGCCTCGCGTTTTCAGCGCGACTGCTACTTGAAATAGCCTCGCGTTTCAGCGCGATTGCTACTTAAAATAGCCTCGCGTTTTCAGCGCGACTGCTACTTAAAATAGCCTCGCGTTTTCAGCGCGACTGCTACTTAAAATAGCCTCGCGCTTTAAACGCGAGGATGACGCGATAACTTCGCGTAAGAAGGCAGTCAGAGACTTTTCTTCTTCTCCAAGCCTTACGGCAGGAGTACGGCGATCTTGCCGGTAAAAGAGTTGATTGATCAGTTAAATTTAAGCCAAATCACTCCAGAAATGTTCTAGAGAGTCTCGATGGAAGGATTCTTACCCCCGATAGGCGAAATGTGGGCTGGCGCGTCGCTGCCTTGGCCGCCGCCACCACTGCTTGCGCCAGTCGCCAAAGATGGAGCCGCTCGAGAAGTAGCACGAGTTTTGAGTGCCATTGCTGAGAAAAATCGACTGAAAATTTGGAGAAACTCGGTCGGAAGAAGATTGGGTCGTCTGAACTCTGATCGCCTGAATCTCTAAGTTTCTGAAAAATTCTCAAATAGAGTGAGAAGGATAAGAAATAGAGATTTCTTTTAAATGGAAGGAACCGCCTCTTGAAATTCGGCGCGAGTTTCGGAGAAAGTGACTGATCAGTTACTCTCTAAAACGCGAAGCTATTAGCCTCGCGCGACTAAGAAAAAGCGAAGTTGATTAACTCCGCGCAACTATACAAAACGTGAGGATAGCCTGTGCCTTAGCTTCGCGTTTTTATGGAAAAAACTTAGATTTTCTGACGAGTGCAATTAGGCGCTTCAATCTAAGTTAAAATGATCCTTATCCGATCATTTGGATTAGTAATCTAAGTTACGCGGAAGAGCCTTAGATTATTTTACCAAAATTATTAACCATCTGTTTGTTGAGCAAGCAAAATTCTTGAAGCTAACAGATAGAGAGGAAAATAATTTATCTTTATTCATGAAGCAAAAGATTACAAAGAGGGAGTTATAGCTCTCCCAAAAGCTTTTTACATGGTCAATTTGTCAAAAACCAAACAGTAAGACTTCTCTACGGGGTGTTGAAGCTCAGTTCCCTGGATCACATGCAAAAACAATAAGATTTCTCTACGGGGTGTTGAATCTCAGTTCCCTGGTTCACATGCAAAAGATCTCCTCTGCAAATGTCAATTCGGATCTGTCATCCGAAATGAAGCACGAGAGGAAAGGAAAGTGCTGCACTGAAGCACAATTCTGAACTCCAAGTGCTGCAATTTTGCCCTGCAAGTGCTGCAGTTCCTTATTTACAGCCCCTTCTGGAGTTTATCTCTCGGAGCCAGAGCTTGAAACTTGCAACTATGTTGTAAAGCATATGCTTCTGACTTCCTTAGAGTCACTTCTGCTGATGAAGATCGATGGATCCACATACATTCCTCTTCAGAAAGGATTGGACTTACTGCAAAAGGAACAGAGTTTCCAAAAGAATGAAAACGCGGAGCTAAGCTAACTCCGCGCACAGTTGAAGAAATAGCCTCGCGCTTTAAACGCAGAGGATGATGCGATAACTTCGCGTAAAGGGGGACAAGATTTCTTTATGCTCTTTCCTTCTCTTTCAAATTCCTCGCGACTGCTAACAAAGATAGCCTCGCAATTCATCGCGACTGCTAATCAAAGATAGCCTCGCAATTCATGGCGACTGCTAATCAAAGATAGCCTCGCAATTCCTCATGACTGCTAATCAAAGATAGCCTCGCAATTCATCGCGACTGCTAATCAAAGATAGCCTCGCAATTCATCGCGAATGCTAATCAAAGATAGCCTCGCGGATTCATTGGGACTACTAGTAAAGCCCCGCGTTTCAAGCGCAGGGACGACACAATAAAATGGCGATCTCGCCAACAAGACAAAGCAATCGTCCAGATTAAAATCAAGCCAAAATATCTCAGAATGGTTCTTAGAAAACCAAGAGATGAGGTTATTACCTTCGGAAGACGCTGCATAGACTGGTTCGCTGTTGCGTTTACCTTCACGGCTGCTGCCATTAACGCCGGCCAACTTGCGAAAAGCCAAACTCCTCAGGAGAGACATCCTAATGATGAAAATCTATGGAGAATTGAACGAAGATCAGTTGAAGATCATTCGTGAGTCACTCGAGTTCTCAGAAATTCTTCGGATGAGATGAAGAAGAAGATGAGCCGGGAGCTCTATTTAAACAGAATTTCCGTCGCTTGGTATTCGGCGTGGAAACTCAGGGTAATTAATGACGTAATTACTCATTTCACTGAAGACAAAGTGAAGCTGATTAGCTCCGCGTAAGTGAGCGTAACGCGAGATAGACTTGGTATTCTAACTCCGCGTTTCAGTTTAGATATCCAAAGTATTTCAAAATCTGCTGAAGTCTAAGCCATTTTGAAAACTTTGGAGGGGGTTCTGTTGGCAGTGAAAATTTCTAAGTTAAAAGGATTTTCCACAACAGAACGCGGAGCTAATTTAATAGCCCCGCGTTTGGTTACATTAGCCCCTCGTTTGGTTATATTAACCCTGCGTTTGAACAAAACGCGGAGATATTTAACAGCTCCGCGTTGATTCCGCAGTCTGGCTTGTATTAGCCTCGCGTTTGAGTAAAACGCGGAGATGATCAATAGCTCCGCGTTAGCTCCGCATTTTGGTTATTTAGCGCCGCGTTTTGATGCGATTAAAGCTCCGCGTAAGCAGATAACCAGAATCTCAAATTGATTGAGATTATGATTCTGGACTTATCCAAATACCCGAATCAAGTCTAATCAGAATTCCATCAAAACTAAGATATTTGATTGGAATCCCTGATAATGACGAGTTCTATTTAGATAGAAACTCTTGCATTAACCTGGGGCTATAAATACCTTCCTGGTGAAACCCTAAGGGTCTTCTTCTTCTTTTTGGGCATCGGAAGTCTCCTATCGATCCTTTGGCAATTCAAGTACGTGAGAGAGCTTTGAAACCTTTGCTGATCATCTTCTGAAATCTTGGAGAATTCAAGTTACGCACAGAGCCTTGAGTTCGTGAAGATCAGAGAAAATCACCATCTTCTTTCTGGAGTTCTTGAGAAGTTCGAGTTACGCGAGAGAGCCTTGAACAAATCAAAACCAGAGAAGATCGTCTATATTCGGCCGATATCTTTAAAAGAAAATATTTCAACGTACCGATCGTCCAAAGGAACTGCTTGACAAATCCCATCGCCACAGATCCCACAATATTGTAAAAGAGAGAGATTAAATACAAAATCCTCTCGTTTGTTCTTTTTTATATCTTGTTCACTTTCATTGTAATTTAAGTTAATTCAATGGGAGGAAGCAAAGGAACTTTTGCGACGAACAGTAACTTGAATTCTCCAAGAGGAAAAGATCTCAATTGCCAAAAAGAAGACCCCTAGGGTTTCACCAAGAAGGTATTTATAGCCCCAGGTTAATGCAAGAGTTTCTATCTAAATAGAACTCGCATTCATCAAGGATTCCAATCAAATATCTTAGTTTTGATTTAAATCTCTTGATTTAGAATTCTGATTGGATTCAATTCGGGTATTTGGATAAGCCCAAATCATAATCTCAATCAATTTGAAATTCTGATTATCTACTCACGCGGAGCTAATCACATCAAAATGCGACTCTAAATAACCATAATGCGGAGCTAACGCGAAGCTATTGATAGCCCCGCGTTTTACTCATCGCGTGGCTAAAACTAGCCAGACGCGGAGCTACAAAGTTAGCTCCGCGTTCTATTGTGAAAAATCCTTTTAACTTAGATATTTTCACTGCCAACAGAACCCCCTCAGTTTTCATAATGGTTTAGAACTTAGCAAATTTTGAAATACTTTGGATCTTCAAACAGAGAACGCGGAGTTAAAATACCATGTTTATCTCGCGTTTTTGTGCTCACCTACGCGGGGTTAATTAGCTTCACTTTTTCCGTGAAATGAGTAATTGCTTCATTAATTACTCTAAATTTCCATGCCGAATACCAAGCGACGGATCATCCTATTTAAATAGAGGCTTTTGACTCATCTTCTTCTTCATTTTGAGAAGTTAGAAAATTCCTAGCTCCGATAACCGAGCGAGCGATGTCGACTAACGATCTTCAATTGATCTCCGTTCGACTCTCCATAGATTTTCATCATCAGGATGTCGCTCCAGAAGAGTACAGCTTCGTGCACGGCGGCCGGCGCTAACGGCGACGGCAACGGCCGTGGAAGTAGACACAATGGCATATCAATCCATGTTATGATTATTGAAGGTAAAAACCTTAACTTTTGGTTTCCTTAGAATCATTTTGGGATGTTTTGGCTCGGTTTTAACCAGCCAATTGTTTACTTCATTGGCGAGATCGCCGTTCTCCGGCCATAAGGCTTAAAGGAGAAGGAGAAGACAGAGAGGAACTCTGGTCTTCTTCTACGAGAAGTTATCGCATCATCCCTGCGGTTGAAATGCGGGGTTATTTTGATTAGCAGTCGCGTTAAAACGTGAGGCTATGAAAGAAAGAAAACGGCAGAGAGAAACTCTGTTCTTCCTTTACGCGAGGTTATCGCGTCATCCTCTACGTTTTGAAACGCGAGGCTATTACTTCAGCTGCACGCGGAGTTAGCTTAGCTCCGCGTTTTTATTCTTAGAAGATTTTTCGAGTTTTGTCTAACTCTTGATTCTCCTTTTTCAGTGAAGTTCTTGAACCAGATCCTTCTTGAAGAGGAGTGCATGTGGCTTTACCAGTCTTCGTCAGCAAAAGTAACTCTAAGGAAGCCAGAAGCATATGCTTTACAATATAGTTGCAGGTTTCAAGCCTTGACTCCAAAAGATAAACTTTTGAAGGAGTTACAAGAACTCTGCGGCAGCTCATTAAGTTTTCTTGAGGATCATTTCTGTTAGATGACATTCTCTGTATGGGCTTGCAGCACTTCGAATTCAACTTGTGCATCTTCATTAGGATTCTTGTAGCAGTATCTTCGGATAATCCACTAAGAGCTTTAAACAGATCATAGTTGACATTTGCAGAGGAGATCTCTTTGTATGAAAACCCTGGAATTTGAACTTCAACACCCTTCGGAGGAGTCTCACCGTTAGTTTATTGATGAGTCGATGTAGAAGCTTTTGGGAGAGCTATAACTCCCTCTTCTTTTGTAATCTTTTTCTTTTTATGAAATAAAGGCAAATATTTTCCTCTCTCTCTGTCGGCTTCAAGAATCTTGCTCAACAAATAGATGGTTTATAATTTTGGTAAAATAATCTAAGGCTCATTTGAGTAACTTAGACTGATAATACCAGGATGATCGGGTAAAGATCATCTTAACTTAGGTGGAAGTGCCTAATTGCACTAGCCAAAAACCCAGGAACACGAAGCTAAAACACCGAGTTATCCTCGCGTTTTGCGGAGTTACGCGAAGTTAATAACTTCGCGTTTTCCATTGTTACGCGAGGCAAATAGCTTCGCGTTTTTGGAGAGTAACTGATCAGTCTTTTTCTTCGAAATTCGTGCCGAACACCAAGAGGCGGTTTAACTCATTTAAATGAAGTCTCTATTTCTTTTCCTTCTTTACTTTACTTGAAAATTTTCCAGAGACTTTAGAGATTCAGGCGATCCGAGTTCAGGCGACCCGACCGTTTTCCGACCGATTTTCTCCCAATTTCCCGTCGATTTTCCTCAACTCTTTGAGAAATGGCGCCCAAGACTCGTGCCTCTTCACGCGCAGCCCCATCATCGTCAGCGGCCGGCGCAAGCAGTGGCGTCAGCGGCGAGCCAGTCCATGTTTCGCCCATCGGAGGTAAAGATCTCACTTTTGGGGCTTCTTAGGACATTTAGAGTGTGATTTGGCTTGGTTTTAATCGACCAATCTTCTCTTTTATCGGCGAGATCGTCGTACTTCGGCCATATGGCTTGGAGAAGAAGAAGAGCCTCTGGTTTTCTTCTTACGCAAAATTATCGCGTCATCCTCGCGTTTTGAAGTGCGGGGCTATTTTGAGTAGCAGTCGCGTTGAAACGCGAGGCTATTTTTAGTAGCAGTCGCGTTGAAATGCGAGGCTATTTTGAGTAGCAGTCGCGTTGAAACGTGAGGCTATTTTGAGTAGCAGTCGCGTTGAAACGCGAGGCTATTTTGAGTAGCAGTCGCGTTGAAACGCAAGGCTATTTTGAGTAGCAGTCGCATTGAAACGCGAGGCTATTTTGATTTCTGCGGTCTAATTTTTAGCTTCGCGCGGAGTTACTTTTAGCTTCGCGCGGTCTAATTTTTAGCTTCGCGATTCCATACTTAGAAAAATTTTCTGCTTTGTAGAAACTTTTCTAACTTTGATTTTTCCTTTTGCAGTAGGGTATTCGGTGGAAGCTCTTCCTCATAAGCACTACTTTGGCTTTGCCAGGGGTTGTGATCCATCAGTTCAATTTCGCTTCACCACCATCCTGGCCGCGTACAAACCAGAACCGCGAGAGCGCAAGGAGAAGTTGATCAAGTATCATCCCACTACTGCACGAGAAATTATAAGTGATGCGGCCTTTGACACCGTGAATAGAGAAGCACTAGAGAAGCCCGCATTCCTCTTCGGGGATGTAATGGAGCAATCAGACCAGATTCTCTTTGAAGAGGAAAGTAAGTGGCTCTATAATTCCGGCGAAGCTTTAATGTTTCTGCCCAAAATGGAGCGCGGTTATCCCCTGGTCTACCTTCAGAGGTTGGCGGTGCCTTGTGAATTAAAGTGGGTGTTAACCCAAGATCAGGATGGCATCTCAATGGGCAAATTGGGTGCAAATGGGGCTTATCAAGATGGCCCCACTAGATATATTACTGGTTTGCTTCCAGGCCATTTTGGCAAGGAGCTCCCAGTAGGAGAGGTTCCGATCCTCGCAGGAATTTTCCTGAGTGAGTTCCTGGCGAAGGAAGGCCAATACCCGACTAGTGACTTCAGGATGCCTGGCTGGGTTTACTCTTCTGGAAACATGTGGTGGGCCCGTCTTGTTCAATATATGTTGGACTCTCATGAACCCATTCTGAAGGAAATTGGTCTATTCAAGGCAATCAGAAATGTTCAATTTGGATTCCCTCAGAGCGCCTATCATTTCTTCTGTTTCCTGGATATGTACAACCCTGAGACTTGTACCCTTTTTCCGCCAATGGGTGAACTAGGGTTTGCTCTCCATGAGATGTTTGAGGTATCTAGGCTCTCAATGGGCGAAGTCCCCTACGAGGAGTATATACCCACTACTGAGGAGTTGAACATGCTACTGGAGAAGGATGAGCGCATCTATGCCACATACTGGGAGATGATGTGCCATTACCACATCTGTGCTGACTTAGCAGGTGTGCGTGACCAAGGTATCGGTCACAAGAAATGGGCCGATTACCTCTTTGCCAATTTGAATTCTAAGGATAGTTCAACGACTATCCATGGCCATGCTCCTGCCTACATCACAGAGATTGATCGCCGCATTGCCAAGACCCAGCTAATATATTATACTACTGAATCGAATGAAGGTGGATTCGGTCCTGGTATCTCTTTCAAGAGTTACCATTATCAAGCTCAGTCCCCCGTGTCCAACAGAGGCTTTATTGCTGGGTTTTTGATGTTGTGGCTGAAGAGATGTGTCGTGCCATCATTGCCAAAAGAGAAAATTGCGATGACCGTAGTATATCCAGCGGTCCTCCTTGCATACGGCGGACCTTTTGGACTTCTCCCTGCCATGGTGTGCAATCTACAGCATAGATTGCGAACACTCTGCCAGGAATTCATCCCTGCCGATAAAGGCAAGGTGAAAGGGAAAGGCAAGTCGAAAGAAATCGCCCAAGCGAAGACTCCGAACCCTAGAGTGGAGCTTCCCTATACTTATTTGATGGCATGGCTCGTTATGCACTGTCCGTCTCTGATGAGTGCTGCTTCACGCCGCTCTAGTGACAAGTGTTACTTTGTGGAGCTATACGAGCACTCCTCATAGAAGCACTACTATATGTCCCAAATCCGGAAGACTTCCGGCACCACCAAAATTTTGAGATCTTCCGGTGCTTCTCTGACTTTCCTGATGGAGGATACGGGTTGAAGTTGAAGGATATTACAGGAGCAGATAACTTTACTGTCTTATCTCGGAGAGCGTTTTGGTGGCTCCTTAACATCCGACCCGGGCACCTGGTATATCGTCGAGATGGAAAATGTCTTATCGAACCATACATCCCGAGTCGTTTTGCTCGCCAATTTGGATATTCCCAACTTTATGTGGGTAATCCAAACAAGAATTTAACCTATGAGGGAAACTTGTACGAGGGTGGCCGCGGCTGGTTTCATTTTGCAGCTGGTGGGACCGGAACTGAATTCACCCTCCCCCAGAAATTGCCAGAATTGGCCATGACTCTCAGTTTTTGCACCTGGTATAGTGTTGCAAATGCTGACGTGCCTCATTTCTCGATCAACCGAAACTGTTGTAAGGAGATTGAGACTTTCTACATTAGCCGCCAGGGTGCTTCTAGAGTTAGAGTAAAAGGAATGGATGAATTCCTTGGCGCCGCGACCAAACCATCAGACGTCAGCGAGTCTAGCGACGATGATGATGATAATAATGACGACAACAATGATGTTGGAGGTGCTCCCCAATCTGTCGTCATTCGCCCCTGGAGCCCGACCCTCAAATGCCGCGGTGCCCCAAAGAAGGGACCTGCCCAAAAGAAGAAGAAATTGGCTCCGAGAACTCTAGTAGCCCCGCAAGAAGCGGCTGTCAAGTTCGCTTCGGATCTGCTGGCTTCAACTCTACCTCCAGTGCCGTCAAGGGAGAGTGGACCTGCTGATATTCCAAATGCTAGAGAGGTTCCGGTTCCTCCAATGGTAGAAATTGTCGAACACCCCACGGCGCTACCATTGGGTAGTGAGACGGGTACGCTTCTGGAGACGACAGCGGTTCCGCCCTCAAGTCCGACAACTGGACTTGTATTACCTGGTATGGTTCTCCAGATTTTGTATCCTGTCTTCTATTTATTATTTTTTTTATTTGTATGCAATCCTCTTTATCTTGCTTTTCTGAGGTACAGGTGGCCACCCCCTCTTGCCGATGCATTCGACTACCAAAGGGGAGTCCGAGGAGAGGGTAGACTATTTAGGCACCACTGGCTCAGTGGGTGGATTAAGTAGTTCTGCTAATGAATTTAATGTGGACTACTTTGCGACAACTCCTCCTTCTGTTCCTTCTTCGGTTCCCCCAATTGATGAACTTGGGAGCGATGACAGGACAGAGTTGATTATTGCAGCCGCGGCAAGAGAAGCTACTCCGTCCCCGAGTTTGCTGTCTCCAACACCAAATGTCTGTTCTGACGAGACTTTTCCAGTAATTGTAGGTGTGCCTTCTGCTCCTCAGCCAGCAATATTAACGCCTTCTACCATAATGGCTGTTGAAACACCTGTAACTCCTCTAGCTCCAAGTCTTCTAGCAGGGGATGAGGAAAACTTGACGTTCTCCTTTGAAGCTACTTCTGTCACCGGAGGAGCTTCTGGTGGAAATACTCCCTCATCCTCTCCTGTCAGTGGCGCTGCCCGGGTGACTTGTACCAGCGATGCTCCTCCTCGAGTTTCTAGTTCCGCTTCATCTGCGTTGGCCTTACTGGCCCCGCATATCATGAACCTGGTACAAGGACGGGCTCCTTCTTCTTCAATTCCAATGGATACCGCTCCTCCTTCAGCAACATCTTCTTTAGCACTGCCTGCTTTAAATGCAGATACCGTGGATCCTTTTGAGGAACTCTTCAATTACAGTGTTAATGATTTTATGCGGTCGCTAAGAAGATGCATCGAGATGATTTCCGGCGGACTAGATTTCTTTAGTCTCGGCCGTCCGATGTTATCTAGATATTTGGATAATATTGAAAGAGTCGGGGAACAGGATCGAGCAGCTCCCTACCGGGCCCGCTTTAGAGCTTTAGAAGAGTAGGTGAACATACTCAACACAGTTCGCCAAGCGGATGTTGAGACGATTACTGGGATCGAGTGGGCGCGTCTTCGGGTGGAGTTGGTGGCTCGTTAAGAGGAATTGAGGCGCCAAGAAGAAGAATGGTCTCGAGCGTTGGCGGAGTTCCAGGCTAGTCGGGAGTCCATTCTTAGGGGTTTGGAGTTGGTGAACTCTGAGATTGAGGGGAGTCAGGCTGCCATTCTCAACGCCCAAGAGACCATTGCTAAAGCTCGGGCGATCTTAGTAGCCAATGAGCTTCAATTAAGGGAATCCGTTAAGAAACGGGAAGCACTGATCCTCCAACGGCAACAAATCGAGCAGGAGGAGACAATAAGAAGCCGTGCTATGGATGAGTCTCGTCAGCATCTAACCCAGCAAGTTACAATGAATGATGATGACTTACTCCGGCAGGCTCAACACTCTGTAGAAGCAACTCGTCGTCGAGTGGTTGACGACGCGATGAATAAAGCATCTAGGAGATCCATAGTTTTCTTTTACTCTTTTATTCTTTATTCCTTTTGTAAGAACTTGTAATAAAGAGAGAACTATTTGTAGCTTCATTCTCCACAGATGAATAAAGGTAATCTTTTTTATTCTTTTACCTGTTGGCTACCAACTTTACTTGCATAACAGATAACTTATCATCAAAAGATTTAGTTGTTCTGGGTAAGTGGTTCAAGGCTCATTAGCGTATCTTGAACGAAGATGGGAATAATCCAAATCATACTGTCAGAGGTAAAAATTTAACATGACAGGTCCACGGGATTTTTAGCAAACCCCTAGCTATCAACGGATTTGATTAGCCTTTACCAATCGCCGTTTGCATTGAGCTAGCCATGCTATTCCCCTTAGCATGGTGAGTTGTCGAGGAATTGATTTCCTCTCCCCTTTGCCTTTAATCAGCATTGGGTAGGTGGATTCATACTTTTACCCCCAGTATGATAGGGTTGACGAGGAGTTCGCTCTCCACTTCCCGTTGTTATAACAGTATTGGGCAATTGATTTCATACTTTTACCCCCAGTATGATAGGGTAGGCGAGGAGTTTGATCTCCTCTCCCCGCTGCTATGACAGCATTGGGTAAGTGGAGGTGGTCCAAGAATCAACTTTGCAACTTGAACTGGGCACACCACGATGATCGTGTTAGGATCCATCAAATTTAGGTCAGAGGCGCTCAATTGCGCATGCCTAAGAAGAAGATTGGAGGCGGTTCAAGGCTCTCTCGCGTAACTTGAACTGGGCACACCAAAAAGATGATCGGGTCAGGATTCATCAAATAAAAGTCCAAGTGCTCAACTGCGTAACTTGAACAAGTGGAGGCGGTCCAAGGCTCATCTGCGTAACTTGAACTGGGCACACCACGATGATCAGGTTAGGATTCATCAAATTAAGGTCAGAGGCGCTCATTTGCGCATGCCTAAGAAGAAGATTGGAGGCGGTTCAAGGCTCTCTCGCGTAACTTGAACTTGGCACACCAAAAAGATGATCGGGTCAGGATTCATCAAATAAAAGTCCAAGTGCTCAACTGCGTAACTTGAACAAGTGGAGGCGGTCCAAGGCTCATCTACGTAACTTGAACTGGGCACACCACGATGATCGGGTTAGGATTCATCAAATTTAGGTCAGAGGCGCTCATTTGCGCATGCCTAAGAAGAAGATTGGAGGTGGTTCAAGGCTCTCTCGCGTAACTTGAACTGGGCACACCAAAAAGATGATCGGGTCAGGATTCATCAAATAAAAGTCCAAGTGCTCAACTGCGTAACTTGAACAAGTGGAGGCGGTCCAAGGCTCATCTGCGTAACTTGAACTAGGCACACCACGATGATCGGGTTAGGATTCATCAAATTTAGGTCAGAGGCGCTCATTTGCGCATGCCTAAGAAGAAGATTGGAGGCGGTTCAAGGCTCTCTCGCGTAACATAAACTGGGCACACCAAAAAGATGATCGGGTCAGGATTCATCAAATAAAAGTCCAAGTGCTCAACTGCGTAACTTGAACAAGTGGAGGCGGTCCAAGGCTCATCTGCGTAACTTTAATTAGGCACACCACGATGATCGGGTTAGGATTCATAAAATTTAGGTCAGAGGCGCTCATTTGCACATGCCTAAGAAGAAGATTGGGGGCGGTTCAAGGCTCTCTCACGTAACTTGAACTGGGCACACCAAAAAGATGATCGGGTCAGGATTCATCAAATAAAAGTCGAAGTGCTCAACTGCGTAACTTGAACAAGTGGAGGCGGTCCAAGGCTCATCGGCGTAACTTGAACTGGGCACACCAAGATGATCGGGTTAGGATTGATCAAATTTAGGTCAGAGGCGCTCATTTGATCATGCCTAAGTAGAAGATTGGAGGCGGTTCAAGGCTCTCTCGCGTAACTTGAACTGGGCACACCAAAAAGATAATCGGGTCAGGATTCATCAAATAAAAGTCCAAGTGCTCAACTGCGTAGCTTGAACAAGTGGAGGCGGTCCAAGGCTCATTTGCGTAACTTGAACTGGGCACACCACGATGATCAGGTTAGGATTCATCAAATTTAGGTCAGAGGCGCTCATTTGCGCATGCCTAAGAAGAAGATTGGAGGCGGTTCAAGGCTCTCTCGCGTAACTTGAACTGGGCACACCAAAAAGATGATCGGGTCAGGATTCATCAAATAAAAGTCCAATTGCTCAACTGCGTAACTTGAACAAGTAGAGGCGGTCCAAGGCTCATCGGCGTAACTTGAACTGGGCACACCATGATGATCGGGTTAGGATTCATCAAATTTAGGTCAGAGGCGCTCATTTGCGCATGCCTAAGAAGAAGATTGGAGACGGTTCAAGGCTCTCTCGCGTAACTTGAACTGGGCACACCAAAAAGATGATCGGGTCAGGATTCATCAAATAAAAGTCCAAGTGCTCAACTGCGTAACTTGAACAAGTGGAGGCGGTCCAAGGCTCATCGGCGTAACTTGAACTGGGCACACCACGATGATCGGGTTAGGATTCATCAAATTTAGGTCAGAGGCGCTCATTTGCACATGCCTAAGAAAAAGATTGGAGGCGGTTCAAGGCTCTCTCGCGCAACTTGAACTGGGCACACCAAAGATGATCGGGTCAGGATTCATCAAATAAAAGTCCAAGTGCTCAACTACGTAACTTGAACAAGTGGAGGCGGTCCTTCCAGGGATATTAAGCATAGTATTTCTTCAGAAATTTGCCATTGATCGGCATCATCTTCCTGTCGCCATTCTGATTCATTAAGCGATAGGCTCCACTGGAGTATACAGTCTCCACGATAAACGGTCCCTTCCACTTGAGTTCAAATTTACCCTTAGTCTTGTGGGTCAGCACCATCGGCCTTTTAACTGCCAGAACCAAGTCTCCTTATTTAAAGGTCCTTGGTTTAACGTTTTTATTGAACGTTCGCGAGATTCGGGCTTGATACAACTCAATTCGTTGTTGGGCCTTGAGACGCTTTTCATTCAACGCTTCTAATTCTCGCAGTCTTTGTTGATGGTTCTCTTTTGTCGTCATCTTTGTGGCTAAGGCCACTCTTAATGATGGAATCTAGATTTCGAGAGGCAAGACGGCTTTGCTTCCGTAGACCAAAGAAAATGGAGTAGCTTTAGTAGGGGTGCGAACGGTGGTGCGAAAAGCCCACAGGCACTCTCCTAACTTTTCGTCCCAATCTCGTTTATTGGAAGAGACGAACTTCTGAAGGAGCTTAATAATCGTCTTGTTGAAGGCTTCGGCTAACCCATTAGCCGCAGGGTTATATGGCATTGAAGCGATGTCCTTGATTCTGAATTTATCACAGAATCTCGAAAACCTCTCGCTAACGAATTGCGGTCCATTATCATGAATGATCCTCCGGGGGACGCCAAAACGGTAAATAACATGATGCTTAATGAACTTAATCACATCTGTTGTTTTTACCTCTCTCATGGGCACGACTTCGGCCCATCTTGAAAAATAATCGGTTATCGCAAGGATAAACCGATGTCCTCTGGATGACGGGGGAGTTATAGGCCCCACAATATCCATTCCCCATGCCTCAAACGGCCAACTAGCAACGGTATTGTGCAAGTATTCTGGAGGTTGGTGGATAAAATTAGCATGTATTTGGTATGCATGGCACCGTTTGGCGTATGCCATTGCTTCCGTAATCATGTTCGGCCAGTAGTATCCCAGCCTTCTTATGCGGTCTCCAAGTTTCGGACCGGGCTGATGAGCTCCACATACTCCATCATGTATTTCTCTCAGCACTTCTTCTGCTCTGCTTTTGATATGCAGCGTAGCAGCAGACCATCCCTTGACTTTCTATACAAAGTCTGAAGTTTATGGTCATAATAAAATCTCTGGGCCTTATTCTTTATCGAGGTGGCTTCCTTTGGATCTTCTGGCAAGATCCCATGTAAAGCATAATCCACAAACAGAAATCGCCAATCACGGGGTTCTAGAACCAAGCCTGTCTGGCACGCCTCCTTGGTTTGGAATACCGTATCAGGGTGGAGGAGTTCTCTGCTATCAATAGTGATGCTTTTAGCTTTGCCTGGCGAGATCGCCAATGTTGCGGCTAGAGCAGCAAGAGCATCTCCATAAACGTTCTCATTCCGAGATATGTGATATATGTAAAATTGTTCGAAATAACCTGCTAGCTCAATAGCTAGCTGATGGTAGGGGATGAGGGCTTCATGTCTGACTCATACTCACCCGTCATCTGATTGACGATGAGCTTAGAGTCTCCATATGTCTCTAGATGGTTTACCCCCAGTTGCAGAGCTATTTTCAGGCCGATAATAAGCGCGTTGTATTCCGCCACATTGTTTGCGCACGGTTCTGTTAAAGAGTAACCATTAGGCAATATATGTTTATGTGGAGATATAAGCACAACCCCCACTCCAGCAGCAGATCGTCTGGCAGCACCATCAAAGAACATTTGCCATGCTTGTTCTTTGCTAACTGTGTTAACATCTGACGTCTATTTGGATTTGGACCAAATTGGATGGTCTGCAAGAAAGTCAGCGATCGCTTGTCCCTTCATGGCTTTTAGAGGAACAAAGTGTATGTCATATGGCGACAGTAGTAGAGCCCATTTTGCTAACCGGCCATTTAAGGATTCCGGTTTGGTCATCAGAATTTTCAAGGGATTGACCCGTGATATGACATGGATCGTTTGCCCTGAAAGATAGTGCCACATTTTCTGAACAGCGAACACCAAGGCTAAACACTCCTTCTCAATCGGGGTATATCGTTGTTCGGCCTCAATCATTGTTCTGCTTAAATAATAGAGGGCATGTTCATGGCCGTGCTCATTATATTGAGCAAGTAACGCTCCTAAAGCATTATCCATGGCCCTTACATATATAAGGAAAGGCTGCCCAGGGACTGGTGCCATGAGTATAGGAGGCTTAGTAAGGTACTCTTTGAGGTCATCAAATGCTTGTTGACATACCTCATCCCATACGAAAGACACCCCCTTTTTCATAAGTTTGGAGAATGGCTGGCATCGTCCAGATAGGTTGGAAATGAATCATCGAATATAGGCGAGCTTTCCTTGTAACCCCCTTAATTCTTTAAGGTTGCGGGGAGGTTGCATCTCGCTAATCGCTTTTATCTTTTCAGGGTCGAGGAAAATTCCTTTTGAAGTTATTATGAACCCAAGGAATTTCCCGCAGACACCCCCATAAATGACTTAGTGGGATTTATCTTCAAATGATGTCTCCGTATAAGATCAAAGACCACTCTTAAATCATGAAGATGATCTTCTTTGTTCTTACTTTTGACCGCTAAGTCATCCACATAGCACTCCACTGTTTTGCGCAGGTGTTCTTTAAATATGACACTCATCGCGCGTTGGTAGGTGGCACCTGTGTTCTTCAATCCGAACGGCATTACCGTATAACAGTATACCCCCAGCGGCGTTCTGAAAGCTGTATGTTTTTCATCATCCGGGTGCATTTTAATTTGGTTATAACCTGAGAAGCCATCCATAAAGGACATCGTCTCATAACCGCAAGTATTATCAATCATCACGTCGGTGATAGGGAGTGAAAACTCATCCTTAGAACATGCAGCGTTTAGATCTCGAAAATCGATGCATATCCGGATTTTGCCGTTCTTCTTACGAACTGGCACTATGTTAGCCACCCAATCAGGATGTTGCTCTTCACGGATGAATCCGGATTTTATAAGCTTGTTGACCTCAGCAACTATTGTCTCCATCAATTCCGGTCGGAAACGCCTTTTCTGTTGTTTGACAGGTTTGGCGTCTTCTTTAATATTTAACCGGTGTGTGTCGAGGGTCAAGCCCGGGCATGTCCTCATAACTCCATGCGAACACGTCTATATACTCTTTAATAAGAGATATTAGTTCCTCCTTTTCCACAGGAGTTAGCGTGTTGCTTATGAAGATGGGTTTCGGATTTTCTTCCGTTCCCATGTTGACTTGTACTAATTTGTCTTATGTGGGCGGGTCGCGCTGTTCAAAGCGGATATCCCAGAGAGTGTCCATATGCTTGGCCCAGGAATCATCTTGAACATCAATTGGTTCCTCGTCGCTTTCTGGTGCGGCTGAAATCATATTGGCTGTCAAAGATTGAAACCAAGCATCGGTACTTATGTCCGAATCATGGCCGGGTGAAGATGTATCTTCTTTGGCCGAAGGACTCTCTTCATCTTTTAATGATGATGAGGGGGAAGTAGATATATAGCCCAACCCCCTGCGGGTCTTCTGATAGTAATCTGGACTCTTTCCTCTCGGTCTAAACGAGGGTATGAGATTCCGTCGCCCTTTTCCAAAGTTTAAACCCGGTTTCTGGGTGAAATTATAACCCATTTTCTCTATCATTTGCCGGGATTTCTGTTCATACAAGTGAAATTGAGGTGATGTTTGCTCATCACTTTCACTACTTTGTCTTTGTCGAGGTAACGTAATTACCTTGCCGAACGTGATCGGCTTTTGGGATTCTTGTCGAGAAGGCACTTCGAAGTAGTGACATTTTCCCTTAACTACTTCGGACCGAGAGAGGAGGGATGACCTAAGTGGCAAATGATATGCCGCCAGAACTTCAAGTTCGGATAGGTCATCCACTTCGGTGGAAGTACAAGAGGGTTCAGACTCAGTAGCTACAGCATGCTCGTAGACTGACTCTATGTTTTCATTTATAATCCATTCTTCCTCTATTACATCGGCTATATCAAGACTCAAATTAAAATCTAAGTGAGGGTTGATTTCATAATCACCCCCATCGTCTTCTTCAAGAAACTTGTACTCGGTGTCGGCTTCATTACCGCTTTCGTCAGACTTTGGAAGCTTGCTAGGTTTGTCATTGGAAACTTCATGGGCTGGCTTATATAGTGCAGCATCTGTAAAGTAATTCTCCAGCCCTTTGAATGGTTGCTTATCTGCAACTAGTGTTCGGTCTTCTTCTTCCCCATCGCAATATTTCATACATTGGTGAAGAGTCGACGGGACTATCATGTGAGCATGGATCCAAGGTCGTCCCAGTAAAATATTGTAGGAGGAATCAGCATCAATGACGTAGCATGTGACCTCCGTTCTCAAGTCTCCAATTTGGCACCGCAATCGGATCTTACCAAGAGGATGGCTGTTATTAGCGTTGAATCCGTAAATAGTGGTATTTGTAGGCGTCAAACGATGAAGGAAAATTCCCAACAGCTGCATCAATCTTCTGGGCACGACACTTAGTGCAGAACCCGGATCAATTTGAATTTGGTCCATCTTTGTAGACCCAACATATCCGGTGAAATATAAAGGCCTATTATGTTTTATATTCCTCACCTGCATGTCTTCCAGAGTGAAAACGATTTGCTGGACTTGCCTCCTCACTTGATGACAGTGGGAGCAAGAGTCCTGTTCCTCGTTGGCCGGCTCGACAATCTAAGTTAGGAATGACTCAGAGTCTGCCAATGCCTCTCTCAACGCCTCACGAGTTGATTTTGACAATCAAAGCAACTCGTATAGCGTGACTCGTGCTGGGATGTTAGCCAGTTGAGCTATTATGTCAAATTTGAAGGAAGTCTCCTTGGCTTCTTCATCTCTAATAGGATTCTTTTGAAAGCGAAGTCCTTCTGCTTTGCCGGTTTTGAAAGTTCCGTATATATATCTTTTGGATCTACTCTGGTGTAGTCCTTGAGATATGTCTTTCCAGATCGAGTACCGGAAGGGCCTGCCCTATCTTGATGAGTGGCCATAGTTTCGGACTCTTCTTCAGAATTCGTGAAGGCTCCCGAAACTATATATTCTTCCCTTATCTCTGCAGAAATGGCATTAACAGTCGGCTTTTTTCCTTGACCTACGGTAGTCCACTGCTCATCTTCTAGTAAGTCAAGGTGAACCCACATAACTTCACCCTTCTGGGTTGTTACAGGAACAAGTCCTTCTTGAGCCTTCTTATGAGGATCGAGATTCTTTGTAACCAACTTACCCTTTGGAATTGGGGTCACCCCTGCGGGGAACTCATGGGTTCCAACCACTATAGTTGTCATATTGGCGGTGACTCTCTTTTGCTCATCTTTAAGCGTCAGAACTCCAGATTCTATTAGCGCTTGGATTCTGTTCTTAAAGGGATAACAATCCCTAGTATGGTGTCCAACGTTCCGGTGATAAAGACAGTAATTAGGGTTGTTGGTCTTACCAGCGTCCTCTGGCTTCCTATTCTCTAGGAGTTTCAGCATTCCCTTCCTCATGAGGGGGTGTAAGAGTGTAGACGTCTGTTCTGCTTTGAAAGTGTAAGTCTTTTCCTGCTGAGGTCTACTTTGCCTTGTGCCCTTCTGATTCTTGGGCTTTGGGCTTGAAGGAGGATTTGTCTTTTGCGGAGTAGCTTCTGATGCCATTACCGCCTTCCCTTTATTCTTATTACTATTATTCTGGGTATAAGGCCTATTACTTCCAGAACTCCTTGATCCACGGGATTCTTCAACTCGACGAATCAAGTTTTCGGCCTGCTCTCCCTGTTTTAGTAAATCCCTCCATGTTTTAGACTCTACGGCCCCCATTTTTAGGAGCACATTAGTCTTAAGATTATGTCGACATGTTTCGACTAGAGTTTCCTAGACCATTCCGTGCTTACAATGCATAGACTTCTTCTGGAACCTTTCTATGAAATCTTTTAACGTTTCTTGTTCTCCTTGTGTAGTTGCAAGGAGGGAATGAACCGTAATTTCGGTATCATCTTCAAAGAAAAGTGTGAGAAATAATTTCTCAACATCTAACCAGGCATTAATAGTACCTGGGGGCAGCTGCATGAACCAAGTAAAAGCAGGCCCTCGCAAAGTACTTGCGAATACTTTGGTCATAATCGGGTCATTACCCATCAGATGTCCTGCTTGGGACAAGAAGTAATAAATGTGCTGACTGGGTGATCCCTTCCCATCATATGGCTCTAACTTTGCGGCTTGTACTTCTGGGGGTAGGGTACCACATCCCATTCAGGTGGGTATGGTCTTGAGACCCCTGAATCTTTCAATTCCTTTTTATGCATCAAAGCTTCGAGTTGACTTTGTAATTTTTCTATCTTTTCTCCATGCGGATCATGGAAACAAAATCTATCATCGTCCTCGTGCATTGAGTGGGCTTTTTCTTCTTTTTCCTCTTTGTTCAGAGTTTCTTTGCCCTTTTTATCTTCAACAAATTTGGAGAGCATCACTTTAAGGTCTTCAATCGTCTTCTGTTGCTCTCGAATCATTCTTTCTTGAGCTTCAAATCTCTGATTGATATCATCGGATTTACCATATGTGATGCTGAGTTTTGTAGTCGAGATGACGCAGAGGAACGAGGTGAAGCTATAGTTGAGTTATCGCTGTCATCGTCATAAGAACCTCTTATAAGCCTCTTATAGTTTCGAGGTGGGACGGCTCCTGATTTAAGTCGAGTGATGTGATGAGGTTCTTTGTCACTCGATTCTGAATCATCTTCCGTCTCTATAATCTTCTTCCCTTTCCCCACCATGTTGGAAGTTACGGCTCTCTATTGTTTCAGGGAAGTGGTTCTTGTCTGCTTAGCAGGGTTCTTGTCCGACTCGTTTAATCGGTCGAACACTGATACCCTGCTCTTGCTGCATCCACAATTGTCCATTACAGCGGATACTGTTTTCATAAGCTGCTGGCAGTGACAAACAGGTTCAGCTTGAATTTGTTCTATGTCACGCTTCTTGGACAGATACTCCCTGAGATCGGCGACCTTAGACATGGAGTTGTGGGGCTCATTCACCTGTTTAGAGGGTCTAGGAACCCACTGAAGCCTTTTAAGATCACTGAAATCCAGCTCTGGTCTCCTGACGTGAGGGTCAGTCCTGATTCTGCAGTCGGGTTGATTTACGCGAAGCTTGAAAATAGCTTCGCGTTTTATCTCGCGAGACTGAAGAATAGCTCCGCCTTTTGTCACGTTAGCCTCGCGTGTCTCGCTGGCTCGGCATGTCTTCAGAGTTTTAGCTTCTGGAATAGTAGCCCCGCATGAAAGGGAATTCTTGCACGCTGGCTCTCTCTTGTGATTAACGCAAGTCATATCTTCGCGCCTAACGCGATTCTTACGATTAACAACAATCTGCCAATCGTCTTCGCGATTCTCGCAGAGGATCTTGCGTTTCTCGCAAGTATTACTGACCTTGCGTTTCTCGCTTGGCCCAGTATCAGCCTCGCGTAGAAAATCACACGCTGGCTTTGAAGAATTTTTATACTCGCGTTTCTCACGAGTGTCAGATATATTGCGACTAGCGCAAATCTTGCTGGCTTCGCGTCTCTTGCAAGGCTCAGCAATAGCCTCACGCGGAAAATCACACGCTGGCTCAGCAATAGTCTCGTGTGGAAGATCACACGCTGGCTTGAAAGAATTTTTATACTCGCGTTTCTCGCGAGTGTTAGAGGTCTTGCATAACTCGCAAGTATTACTAGCCTCGCGTTTCTCGTTTGGCTTAGTATCAGCCTCGCATGGAAAATCACACGCTGGCTTTGAAGAATTTTTATACTCGCGTTCCTCGCGAGTGTTAGAAGTCTTGCGTAACTCGCAAGTATTACTAGCCTCGCGTTTCTCGCTTGGCTTAGTATTAGCCTCGCGTGGAAAATTACACGCTGGCTTTTCCTTACTTTTAAGGCAAGTTGTATCTTCGCGTTTAACGTGATAGTGATTGGTCTCGCAATTAGCGCGAGCCAGTTTGCGAGGGACCATAGCCTCGCGTCCTCTAAGGTTAGCTCCGCATCCAAGGCGAGCTTTGAGGGCTTTATGCCTTGCTCTCCGATTCCTATTTTGGAGTTGGGTTCTGGTCAATCCAGTTTCCAGGTCTTCTTCGGCAGTCGGAAGCTCATCCCCTGCTAGGACTTCCTGTCCGAGCATCGGCCCTATAGCCGCAGTCTCCAAGGATCCCCGTATCTCGGTGGATACCTTTTTACCCGTTGCTCGGGTATTGGAAAACATGCGACGATAGTGTCGTGTCTCGTCCAAGTCATCTTATTCAGAGGAGAGGAACTCCTCTTACTTCTGCTGGTCTATTTCAACGACCAGCGTGTCTACTTCGGATCCGATCATGTCGACGTCCGATTGCGCCACAATCTCTTTATCAGTGAAAGAGATGGCTCCCACTGTGGTCGCCAGTTTGTTCGCAACAGAAATTCTTTACTTTCCTCCCATTGAATAAACTTGAATTACAATGAAAGTGAACAAGATAAAAAAGAGAACAAACGAGAGGATTTTATATGTCAATCTCTCTCTTTTACAATATAATTATGGGATCAGTGGCGATGGGATCTATAGTAGTTCCTTTGGACGATCGAACGTCGAACTCTTCTCTCTTGAAGGTGGCGGCCGACTATAGACGATCTTCTCTGGTCTTTCTCGAACTCAAGGCTCTATGCGTAACTTGAATTCTCCAAGAGGAAAAGATCTCAATTGCCGAAAAGAAAACCCCTAGGGTTTCACCAAGAAGGTATTTATAGCCCCAGGTTAATGCAAGAGTTTCTATCTAAATAGAACTCGCATTCATCAAGGATTCCAATCAAATATCTCAGTTTTGATTTAAATCTCTTGATTTAGAATTCTGATTGGATTCAATTTGGGTATTTGGATAAGCCCAAATCATATTCTCAATCAATTTGAAATTCTGATTATCTACTCATGCGGAGTTAATCGCATCAAAACGCGGCGCTAAATAACCAGAATGCGGAGCTAACACGAAGCTATTGATAGCCCCGCATTTTACTCATCGCGTGGCTAAAACTAGCCAGACGCGGAGCTACAAAGTTAGTTCTGCGTTCTGTTGTGAAAAATTCTTTTAACTTAGATATTTTCACTGCCAACAACTACTGCTGAATTGCTTAATTCTTTCATTAGGAGTCAAGTCTCTACCATCTTTTGCATCTCTTACCATTTTGAAATTGCAAATAATTTATTATTTTGGACTCTAGATGGTTTTAATCATTTCAAATCATATTTCACTTGATGATGGATCTTTGGTGCCTGAGTCTTTTCATAGCTGTGAAATGTGGTTTCTGCATGGAGATTTGGTAGTAAATCAAGCCATAAAGATCAGAAGTAGAGGTGACTAATCAAAGAAATTTTCATTTGTTGAGCATATTTACTTGACACTGCAGAGGTGGAGGATGTAAGATGGCTATCTAGCAAGGCAACTGTCAGAAAGAGGTAAAGGATTGTGTATATAGGTAGGGACTTTACAAAATTGGGGTGTTTGTTATATAGTATGCCAAGGAAAATCAACAAGAGATGAGTATAAATAAATCTTGATTTAGCTCTCCAATAGAAATTAAGGGTGTATGCATATCGATCCCTTAAAATTTTATAAATTGAATATCGATCCCTCAAAACTTCATAATTTGATATTAGTCCTCCAAAACTTTTAGTCTCCCTGGGTCACTTCTATTAGCCAAGATAATTTTTCGGTCCTTTATACCTGTCATACCCCTGTAAATAGACTAAAAAGGAAGGAAAAAGTCAGTTAATTTCATCTATTCTTCTCTCTTTCCCTCATCCTCCTTTCTTCCCCTCTCCATTCTCAACCTCTCTTTCTCGCCCAATGTTAATTAATGGTTTGCTAAATTTTATCTACTCAGCCTCTCCTCTTTAGAATTATAATTCTCTCTTTTCCCTCTTTCTTGTCTTTCCTTAAATCTTCCCTACCAAATCCAAATCCTACCTCCCTCATCTGGTGAAGTTTGACTTCTTCCACTAGCAAGTTTATTGTAGATCCAAGCCATCTTGTGAAGAATCGTGCAAGTGACTCAAACCCGAAAACAAATTACCCATTGTTCTCTTGTAGAGATGTTTCTCTACGCAATTATTGGATTATGTCGACACAATATGAAGATTTGAAATTCTTCAGGAGCATATGTTGGGCACTTTGGTCTGTAGTAAGCCTGGCAAATGGGTCGTGCCCGGCACGGCCCGGGCATGGGCGTGTCGTGCTGGGCACGGCACGCCTGCCCGGGCTTAGGCCCCGGCTCGGCACGGCGGCACAGCACGCCGGGCATGTGTCGTGCCCGTGCCGTGCCAGCTCATTTTAATTAAAAAATTAAATAAATAAATAATTTATTATTAAGTAAGTTTAGAAGACTATTTAGCTTCATTTAATTGGATTTAATAAGAAGTAACGACAGTAAATTTTTTATTATATTAAATCTCATTATATTGATATAATTGCTCTATAAATCTCTTTAGAAATCATATAAAGCCAGAAGAGAGGGAGAGAACCATGACCGTCACCCTCAACTTGTTCTTAGTATTTTTTTCTAAGAGATTTAAGAGTTAAAAATTACAAATAAAATAGAAAATACATGAAAATCCTAACAAATGTAGATATTACAATTTGAAAAGAAAAAACATAAAAGTCTACTTTCAATCATCTTCTGGTGAGGTCTCTACTACTATTTCATTGGCCAAGCCTTATTTCATTTCTTTTGCGTCGAACCAATTCTTCAAGCAGACACGCATCTCCAATGTGTCTGGCGCCATTGAGTTTCTTCACTTCGTGAGTACTCTACCACCTGCACTAAAAGCAGACTCCGATACTACAGTAGACACTGGAGGAGTTAGTAGATCACGGGTCATGTTGGAAAGCACGGGATATGTTTTTTTCTATAATTTCCACCAGGCCAAAATATCAAAGGTTTTATAACTTTCAGGGAACGCGTCATTTTCATAGTTAACTCTTTGTAAATAATAATAAAGTTTATTAAAATATATACTAGATTGCCTAGCCTTTTTTCGGTTAAATACAGATGATATTATTGTATTACGAGTTTTTCTGACAGTTGGTTCATTTGTAGATTGTGTTTGGTACACCATACATATATTCATATGTTTTATACATAATATCTAAATAAATTTTAATATCATTAACTATATCTCTAACATTATCTTCATAAGACATATTTTTATAAAATAAATCTATTAAAATTTTAAGTTCATCTAACTTGCAACGGAGATCCACAACAGTTACAAAATATAATATGCATGGAAATTTTTTAAAATATTTATTAAATTTAGTTTCCATAGGTAGAACAATATATTCAAGTATTGGGTGATTCCAACATTCATTAAAAACTGAACTAATTTCGGTTAGATAATATAGTGCAATATGTGTAGTTGGATAATAAGTGGCTGACAGTGCTCTAGTTGCAATTTCAAATTTGCTTAAAAACTTAGAAATACAATGCAAATGGTGTCATTCATTAATATCTAAACTACTCATTGGTAACTCAATTTCATTAAAAATATTTATTACATCTTTATATTGAATAGCCGTGTTTAACATTTTATATGTAGAATTCCATCTTGTTCTAATATCTATAGGTACAATTTTAGGTGAGATTTTCAAATTCTTACATATTTGTTTAAATGATTTTCTTCTTGGCCCACTATTTTTAATAAACAGTATTGTATTCCTAAGTTTAATTATTGAATCACTTACTATTCTTAATCCATCTTATATGCATAAATTTAGTATGTGACAAATACACGTAATGTGAAATGATTTTCCATATAAAATTGGTTTTGTAATATTTTGAAGAATTTCTATTGTGGTCGTATTTTCAGAAGTATTATCGAAAGAAATGAAAATATTTTTCTTTCTATTCCAAATGCTAAAAAAACACTTAGTAGGGATTGTGATAAATTATGTGCATTATGAGGAAATTCAAATCTCCTAAATCCAATTATTATTTTTTGTATACACCAATCTTGATCTATATAGTGAGTCATTATGTAACGCCCCGCTTTCCGTAGTGTGGAAAGCTGAAACGTTCGGCGTCGAATGACAACTTGACAAGCCTCAAAACAAAATATTACAGTTGCAAAGAAATTTAATATGAATAACATACAGAAATAAATGATATATATATATATATTAAATCAAAGAGATAACAACTTCCTCTAAATAAAATCAGTAATATGTCATTACAAGAAATTATTTCTGCATAAAAGAGCTGTCTCACATAAAACTAAATGAAGTGCCATATGCACTTATTACAGTTTTCTAAAATGGAAATAATTAATTAGAAATTGCATCACTCCTGTAGATCTGCCTGTTCCTTAAAGTATGCCACATCTTGTTCTGTTTCTGGAGGATCTATTTCTTGATAAATATCTGCATCTGGTCATGCATAACCAGAATCGTCAGTAAAGCGATCTAACATAATAATTAACAATAATAATTCAATATCATGGCAGACATGCAAATAAAATGTAGAAGTCATTATCATTATTATCTTCAGTTGAAGTCTTTTAATTATGGTATTTAAAAATTCAGGAAAATATGAATATAACTGGTCTGAACGCATCCTCGTCTACTCCCGGGAAAACGGAACAGAAATTTTGATCGGAGCCTATCCCGATCCTCCCAAAATGGGAAACAGTGGCGCAGTGATGATCGGAGCCTATCACGATCCTCCCAAAAATGGAAAACAGTGGCACAGTTACGTCCAGCCATCTAATTCATATGAACCTAAATTTTCTCCAAATCCCAGGGTATGACGATTCTAGTGTAAGTCATTCAGTTTAGTTTAATGGATTGGTAATCATCATTAATTTTAATATTCTGTGGCAACAATAGTAATAATAAACAATAATGTACAATGCAATAGTTAACGATCTATCACCAATTCCATGATTTCGGTGTCTTTTCGGGTTTTATTTCCAATATGATGTATCGTAAAGTGATTTACAACATAGGGAAAATGGTGCTCACTAGTAAAATATATACGTATTTAAAATTTTTCCGAAGTTGTCTTGTCATTGCAACCCAACAGAGAAATGAGAAAAAGAAACAGTAGCAGTAGCTAAAACAGAAGGAAAGAAGCAGGTCTAAATGCACACCCCATACTACATATAAAATGATTTACAACCTAGGTGTAATGATGTCCACTAGTGAAATATGTGTGCATTTAGATTTTACTAAAGATTCCTGTAAGTTGCAGGTAGTTCTACATGCTCCCACATACTATATAGTAAAGTGATTTACAGTATAGAGGAAATAGTGCTCACTGGTAACATGTGTGTGCATTTAGAATTTTCCAAAGTTATCCTGCAAGTTGCAAGTAGTTCTAAATGCACACCACATGCTATATAGTAAAGTGATTTGCAGCTCAGGGAAAAAGGTGCTCACTGGTGAAATATGTGCATATTTAGAATTTCATAAAGTTCCTGCAATGTTGAGGTAGTTCTGGATGCGCACCCAATATTATATAGTTAAGGTGAATTACAACATAGGGGAAAATGATGCTCACTAGTAATTATGTGTGCATTTAGAACTTACTAAAGGTTCCTGCACTATAACCAAACAGAGAAAGGAGAAAAAGAAGCAGCAGTAGTAAAAACAAAAAAAAAAGAAGAAGCCGCGGCAGATGCAGAAGTAGAAAAAAAGAAGAAGGAGAAGAAGAAGAAGCAGCAGCAAATGCAGAAGCAGAGAGAGAAGAAGAAGCAACAGCAGATGCAGAAGCAGAAAGAGAAGAAGAAGCAGTAGCAGAGGCAGGAAAAGAAGAAGAAGCATAAACAGGAAAAAAAGAAGAAGCAGTAGCAGAAACAGGAAAAGAAGAAGAATAAGCAGAAACAGGAAAAGAAGAAAAAGCAGTAGCAGAAGCAGGAAAAGAAAAAGAAGAAGCAGAAACAGGAAAAGAAGAAGAAGCAGTAGCAGAAGCAGGAAAACAAGAAGCAGAAGCAGAAGCAGGAAAAGAAGAAGAAGAAGAAGCAGAAACAGGAAAAGAAGAAGCAGAGCAGAAACAGGAAAAGAAGAAGAAGCAGTAGCAGAAACAGGAAAAGAAGAAGAAGAAGCAGAAAACAGGAAAAGAAGAAGAAGAAGCAGAAGCAGAAAAAGAAGAAGAAGAAGCAGAAACAGGAAAAGAAGAAGAAGCAGTAACAGAAGCAGGAAAAGAAGAAGCAGAAGCAGAAACAGGAAAAGAAGAAGAAGCAGTAGCAGAAGCAGGAAAAGAAGAAGCAGAAGCAGAAGCAGAAAAAGAAGAAGAAGAAGAAGCAGAAACAGGAAAAGAAGAAGAAGCAGTAGCAGAAACAGGAAAAAAAGAAGCAGAAGTAGAATTCCCAAAAATATAAATAATGAGAAAGTATCAATTAGAAATTATGGGTTCCGTAAGCTTTAGGCAGCATATTGCTAAAATACATTCACTGAAGAACCAACTGACCAGTGAACTATTCAATTATAAATGATATATATGTTCAAGCTAGAACGCTCAAATTCCCTGCCATCGACCAATATCAGAGACACTTAAATACCGTCATTTATAAGAAAAACCAGTGACCCATTAGCTTTTCAACTAACAGTACATATAATATTCAAGGGACTAAAATTTTCATTTCCTAAAATACTGTAAACACGGAAAAAACCTAAAATTACCTTTGTATTCAACTAAAACCTCCACGAAGTGCCCAAGTTAAGTTTAAGTATCATTCAGATAGCAAACATTCATTATCTGTTCATTTTTAGTCAACAAGTTCAAATTTTTAACTTCTAAGTTCATATAGCAAGTGATATCATATATAACAAGTTATGCAAATTTATAGCAAGTTAGACATATAAATAACAAATTATTCCCTCTTGCAGTAAGGTTAGCCTAGATGTAACAATTCACCAATAAAATAGCAAAAGCAAAATAAGTAGTAAGACTACAATTCATGCACTCTCCCAGTTCCTGTAGCAGCATTGAGATATAACACGCATATTTATAATAGTAGTGTAGCAAAACATAACTTTAATTAAATAAAATAGGAAGTATAAGAAAAAAAATAAGCATAAAAGAAAATAGCATGTAAGAGTGAGTCAAAAGAACTCACCTTAGCTGAATTTCTTCTTTTCTCCTCTTTCTTTCCTTGCTTCCTATCTCTCTCCTTCCCGCACGTTCTGAAGTTCTTCTGCGTTCCAGAGGAGAGGGCATTAGTTTATCTTTATTTAAAATTTAAAAGGATTGGAAGGTTGAGATATGATATTGTTGGTTGAGATGCAATCTTATTGGTTGAAGATTCATATAACAAATCTTTTAGATAAGGGAAATCTTCGAATTTATTTTGATCTCAACCGTTTCTAGATTCTCATCCTAAACAAATCCCCCCTTTTATTCATTTATTTGTTTATTTATTTATTTATTTTCCAGATTTTAACTTATTTTATTTTATTTTATTTTATTATTATTATTTTTTTAGAACTGAATTAAATGCAATATCGAAAGGTGGTCGTTACATTCTACACCCCTTAGGAAAAAATTTCGTCCTCGAAATTTCTTTAAACTCAAATGATGTAGAGGAGTATACCTTTACTCAAATAAGTGGGGAAAACGCTCTCGAATGTCTTCCTCTCGCTCCCAAGTTGCCTCCCGGTTGGAATGTCGATTCCAAGAAACCAACACAAGTGGAATTACTTTGTTCTTCAAAGTCTTCTCTATACGGTCAAGTATGGCGACCGGTTCTTTTGAATATGAGAGGTCTGGTCCGATCTCCAGTCCTGAATAGTCCATGATATGCCTCTCATCATGTACATACCGTTTTAATTGTGAGACATGGCAAACGTTATGTACTTGTTCCAATGAAGGCGGTAAGGCCAAGCGATACGAGACCTTGCCTATTCGTTCCAAGATCTCGAAGGGGCCGATGAATCTCGGGCTTAACTTCCCACGGTTGCCAAAACGAATGACTCCGCGTGTGGGCGAAACCTTCAAGAAGACTGAGTCTCCTACTTGAAATTTCAGAAACCGCCGTCGGTGGTCTGCCCAGCTCTTCTGTCAATCTTGGGCTGCTCTCAGATGTTGCCGTACTAAGTTAATTTTGTCCACTGCTTGGGTAATCATTTCTGGCCCAAGTAGTTTTCTTTCTCCAATGTCATCCCAATATAACGGTGATCTACATTTTCTTCCATACATAGCTTCGAATGGTGCCATCTTGATGCTTGCTTGGTAGCTATTATTGTAGGCGAATTCTACCAGATGTAGGAAATCTTCCCATTATCCTCCGAAGTCAAGCATACAAGCCCTCAACATATCCTCCAATGTCTGGATAGTTCTTTCTGACTGACCATCTGTTTCTGGGTGATATGCTGTACTGAACTCTAGTTTTGATCCCAGACTATCTTGCAGTTTCTTCCAAAACTGAGAGGTGAAACGGGCATCTCGGTCTGATACAATGCTAACCGGCACACCATGTAATTTTACCACTTCACGCATATACTTTTCTGCCAAAATTTCGGTAGACTGTCCTACACGAAATGGTATGAAATGCGCTACTTTAGTGAGGCGGTCCACAATTACCCAAATTGCATTATTACCCTTGGGACTGCGTGGTAATGCGGTAACAAAATCTATCGTAACTCTTTCCCATTTCCACTCGGGTATGGGTAAAGGTTGAAGAAGTCCCGGCATTCTTTGATGCTCTGCTTTAACTTGCTGACAAGTTAAGCACTTAGATACAAACTTGGCAATTTCACGCTTCATTCCATGCCACCAAAAATGATGCTTTAGGTCTTGATACATCTTTGTTCCTACGGGATGGATAGCATAAACTGAACTATGCGCCTCTGATAATACTTCCTGTCGAATTTCTCCTTTGGGCACACACAACCTACTGCCCAATCGGAGAGACCCATCTGTGTGGTTACATAAATCTGTCCTCTGTCTTTCTTCTACTTGTCTTCGGAATCTTTGCAACTGAGGATCATCTTTCTGAGCTTCTTTAATCTTTTCTACCAACGGCGGTTGGAGTTGTAAAGCCAGCATTTGTGCCTCGGCACCGGGTAATGTAATTTCTAATTCTAACTGCATAATTTCTTCAAGTAGCCTCTTCTGCTGAGTTAGAACCATTACCATAGGCTTCCTGCTCAAGGCATCAGGTACCACATTGATCTTACCAGGATGGTATTGCAAATTGATGTCATAATCCGCCATCAATTCGAGCCACCTTCTCTGTCTCAAATTAAGTTCTTTCTGTGTGAAGATATACTTAAGACTCTTATGGTCTGTATAAATCTTTACTTTGCTACCCAACAAATAATGTCTCCAAACTTTTAATGCAAAAATCACAGCTGCAAGCTCCAAATCATGTGTGGGATAGTTTTTTTCATGTGGTCTTAATTGTCTAGAAGCATAAGCTATCACTCGTCCTCGTTGCATCAACACACAACCTAGCCCCTTGCCGGACGCATCACTGTATACAATCATTCCTTCAATCCCTTCTGGTACGGCTAATACTGGTGCTGTTGTGAGCCTTCTTTTCAACTCATTGAAAGCTGCATCACATTCAACTGTCCAGTCGAACCTCTCTCCTTTCCTCAGGAGCTTGGTCAGGGGTCCTGCAATCTTAGAAAAGTCTTGCACGAACTTCCGATAATAACCTGCTAATCCCAGAAAGCTTCTCACCTCTGAAACATTTTTCGGGATCGGCCAATCCTTCACTGTTGAAACCTTGCCAGTATCGACTGAGATTCCATCTTGAGAAATAATGTGTCCCAAGAATGAAACACTCTTCAGTCAAAATTCGCATTTACTGAGCTTCTCATATAATTTTTCCTTCCTTAGTGTCTCCAGAACTATCCTTAAATGTTTAGTATGATCCTCTTTGGTCCTTGAATACACCAATATGTCATCTATAAACACCACAACGAATTTATCCAAATATGGAAGGAAAATTGGATTCATTAAGTTCATAAAAATTGCAGGTGCATTCGTCACTCCTAATGGCATCACTAAGAATTCAAAATGCCCATATCGAGTCTGGAATGCTGTTTTAGGAACATCCGACTCCTTCACTTTCACTTGGTGATACCCAGACTTAAGATCCAACTTGGAAAATAGTCTAGCACCACCAAGCTGATCGAACAAGTCATTAATCCTCGGTAGTGGGTATCGATTTTTGATAGTGACCCTATTTAATCCCCTGTAATCAATACATAATCATTTGCCTCCATCTTTCTTCCCAGTCAAAAGTACTGGTGCACCCCAAGGGGAAGTACTTGGTCTATTGAAACCTTTAGCTTCCAACTCGTCTAATTGCATCTTCACTTCTTTTAGCTCTGCTGGACCCATTCGATATGGTGCTAGGGAGATTGGTGTAGTGCCGGGAAGAAGTTCGATAGCGAACTCCACTGTCCTATCTGGTGGTAATCCTGAGAAATCCTCGAAGATGTCCAAAAACTCTGACACCACTGAGATGTCAGTTGGTATGGCATCCATTTGGATTACGACTCCCTCCGTAGATCGAGCTCTAAATTCTGCAGGTTCCTTGGTGCTGCTGCCCCGATGAACTCGAACTCTGGGTGATTTGGTATCCTGAAGACAACGCTTCTCCTCCGGCAGTCAATAATTGCATGAAAGGTACTTAACCAATCCATTCCCAATATCACGTCAAATCCGTGAGTATCGATAATCAGGAAATTAGCATAAAATTCCCTTCTACAAATTACTACAGGACACAATCTACACATTTGAGTAGAAATAATACCCCCGTTACCCGTACTTATCTTCCATCTAATGTTCAGGTTCTCATAAGGTATGGCATGTAGTGTCACAAATTTTAAGGAAATAAAGCAATGTGATGCTCCTGAGTCAAATAAAACCGATGCGGGTATATGATTGACTAGTATCATACCTGCCACCAAGTCATCTGACTTCTCTGCTTGCTCTGTGGTTAGGTTATATGCTTGTCCACGTCCCATGTCCACTGCCTTATTCTTCTTAGCCTGCTCATAAGCTCTATTCTGAGGTGGAAGTGGTTGCCTATTCTGATTGTCATTCTGATCCCTTTGTGTCTGCTGTTGTTGTTGAAGTACTGGGAGGCGAGTTGATGACCCATGTTCCTCCTGCGTGGACAATCCCCGATCTTATGTTCACTTGATCCACATGCTAGACATAAGTTGTTAGCATACCGACACTCCTTGATAGTGTGTCCTGGCTTCTGACAATGTGTGCAAGTAACCTTCTGTTGCGAAGAAATGACCAGACGCTTCTCAGTATTCCTGGATGAAGTTCCTCCCAACATTTGACTGGCCGACCTCTTTGGTGCAGAAGACTGAACCCTCCTTTCCTTATTTATCACCTGCTCTATATCTCGAGCTGCATCAATAACTTCAGCATAGGTCTCCATTCTGGAGGTTACTAAATACTTCTGGATATCTATTCTCAATCCCTACTGGAAGCGATGAGCACGATCTGCCTCATCTGATACCATGTATGGCGCAAATCGACTCAGGCGAACAAACTCTGATGCATACTCTTCTACTGTCATTCCGGCCTGCCTCAAGTTAATGAATTGGTGCTCCACCTCTCTCCTGGCTGCTCTAGGAAAGAATCTTGCAAGGAAACTCTTTGTGCAAGCATCCCACGAGATTGGTTGGGATAGTCTGTTCTCCTCTGATTGCCACCGAGTCCTTGCTATATTCGTCAGTTGAATTTTGACGACACTTACTTTGTCAGCATCTGGAATCCTAGCAGCTCTTAATAAGTCTTCCATCTGCAAGAGCCACTATTCAGCTTCCAAGGCTCCTACTGTCCCCAAGAAGGTAGATGGATGAAGGCGTCTGAAATCAGATATCCCTCCAGAGCGCTGGTCCCTCGGTTCTGCCACACGATCTAAGGCCGCCATCACTCCTGCTCGAAAGGCTTCAGCCTGTTGTTGTTGCGCGTCGACCATCTTACTAAGCAGTCCTAACATTTCATTGGCTTCTGGTGTTCAATGTCGAGCCGGAATTTGCTCCATTCCTATTAGTCTGACGAGCCATCTTTCTGAGGAAACGGAATAATGTAAGTATTATATTAAAAGCAAATAGATATATTTAGGAAAAAAAAACATATTTATGTGTATATATCTATATAGCTGTATTGAACCTTAAATAGTTTAGTAAAAATTAAACTATTATATTTATTTATTTGCAGACTGTAATGATATTCAAGTTTTTTCAAATCACTTGAACAAACTTAAAGAAAACTTGGCTCTGATACCACCTGTAACGCCCCGCTTTCCATAGTGTGGAAAGCTGAAACGTTTGGCGTCGAATGACAACTCGACAAGCCTCAAAACAAACCATTACAGTTGCAATGAAATTTAATATGAATAACATACAGAAATAAATGATATATATATATATATATATATATATATATATATATATATATATATATATATATATATATATATATATATATATATATATATTTTAAATCAAAGAGATAACAACTTCCTCTAAATAAAATCAGTAATATGTCATTACAATAAATTATTTCTGCATAAAAGAGCTGTCTCACATAAAACTAAATGAAGTGCCATATGCACTTATTACAGTTTTCTAAAATGGAAATAATTAATTAGAAATTGCATCACTCCTGTAGATCTGCCTGTTCCTTAAAGTATGCCACATCTTATTCTGTTTCTGGAGGATCTATTTCTTGATAAATATCTACATCTGGTCATGCATAACCAGGATCGTCAGTAAAGCGATCTAACATAATAATTAACAATAATAATTCAATATCATGGCAGACATGCAAATAAAATGTAGAAGTCATTATCATTATTATCTTCAGTTGATGTCTTTTAATTATGGTATTTGAAAATTCAGGAAAATATGAATATAACTGGTCTGAACGCATCCCCGTCTACTCCCGGAAAAACGGAACAGAAATTTTGATCGGAGCCTATCCCGATCCTCCCAAAATGGGAAATAGTGCCCAGTGATGATCGGAGCCTATCCCGATCCTCCCAAAAATGGGAAACAGTGGCACAGTTACGTCCAGCCATCTAATTCATATGAACCTAAATTTTCCCTAAATCCCAGGGTATGACAATTCTAGTGTAAGTCATTCAGTTTAGTTTAATGGATTGGTGATCATCATTAATTTCAATATTCTGTAGCAACAATAGTAATAATAAACAATAATATACAATGCAATAGTTAACGATCTATCACCAATTCCATGATTTCGGTGTCTTTTCGGGTTTTATTTCCATTATGATGTATTGTAAAGTGATTTACAACATAGGGAAAATGGTGCTCACTAGTAAAATATATACGTATTTAAAATTTTTCCGAAGTTGTTTTGTCATTGCAACCCAACAGAGAAATGAGAAAAAGAAACAGTAGCAGTAGCTAAAACAGAATGAAAGAAGCAGTTCTAAATGCACACGCCATACTACATATAAAATGATTTACAACCTAGGTGTAATGATGTCCACTAGTGAAATATGTGTGCATTTAGATTTTACTAAAGATTCCTGTAAGTTGCAGGTAGTTCTACATGCGCCCACATACTATATAGTAAAGTGATTTACAGTATAGAGGAAATAGTGCTCACTGGTAACATGTGTGTGCATTTAGAATTTTCCAAAGTTATCCTGCAAGTTGCAAGTAGTTCTAAATGCACACCACATGCTATATAGTAAAGTGATTTGCAGCTCAGGGAAAAAGGTGCTCACTGGTGAAATATGTGCATATTTAGAATTTCATAAAGTTCCTGCAATGTTGAAGTAGTTCTGGATGCGCACCCAATATTATATAGTTAAGGTGAATTTCAACATAGGAGAAAATGATGCTCACTAGTAATTATGTGCGCATTTAGAACTTACTAAAGGTTCCTGCACTATAACCAAACAGAGAAAGGAGAAAAAGAAGCAGCAGTAGTAAAAACAGGAAAAAAAAGAAGAAGCCGCGGCAGATGCAGAAGTAGAAAAAAAGAAGAAGGAGAAGAAGAAGAAGCAGCAGCAGATGCAGAATCAGATAGAGAAGAAGAAGGAGAAGAAGAAGAAGAAGCAACAGCAGATGCAGAAGCAGAAAGAGAAGAAGAAGGAGAAGAAGAAGAAGAAGCAGTAGCAGAGGCAGGAAAAGAAGAAGAAGCAGAAACAGTAAAAGAAGAAGAAGCAGTAGCAGAAATAGGAAAAGAAGAAGAATAAGCAGAAACAGGAAAAGAAGAAGAAGCAGTAGCAGAAGTAGGAAAAGAAGAAGAAGAAGCAGAAGCAGGAAAAGAAGAAGAAGAAGCAGAAACAGGAAAAGAAGAAGCAGAAGCAGAAACAGGAAAAGAAGAAGAAGCAGTAGCAGAAACAGGAAAAGAAGAAGAAGAAGCAGAAAACAGGAAAAGAAGAAGAAGCAGTAGCAGAAGCAGAAGCAGGAAAAGAAGAAGAAGAAGCAGTAGCAGAAGCAGGAAAAGAAGAAGCAGAAGCAGAAACAGGAAAAGAAGAAGAAGCAGTAGCATAAGCAGGAAAAGAAGAAGCAGAAGCAGAAGCAGAAAAAGAAGAAGAAGAAGAAGCAGAAACAGGAAAAGAAGAAGAAGCAGTAGCAGAAACAGGAAAAAAAGAAGCAGAAGTAGAATTCCCAAAAATATAAATAATGAGAAAGTATCAATTAGAAATTATGGGTTCCGTAAGCTTTAGGCAGCATATTGCTAAAATACATTCACCGAAGAACCAACTGACTAGTGAACTATTCAATTATAAATGATATATGTTCAAGCTAGAATGCTCAAATTCCCTGCCATCGACCAATATCAGAGACACTCTAATACCGTCATTTATAAGAAAAACCAGTGATCCATTAGCTTTTCAACTAACAGTACATATAATATTCAAGGGACTAAAATTTCCATTTCCTAAAATACTGTAAACACGGAAAACAACTAAAATTACCTTTGTATTCAACTAAAACCTCCACGAAGTGCCCAAGTCAAGTTTAAGTATCATTCAGATAGCAAACATTCATTATCTGTTCATTTTTAGTCAACAAGTTCAAATTTTTAACTTCTCAGTTCATATAGCAAGTGATATCATATATAACAAGTTATGCAAATTTATAGCAAGTTAGACATATAAATAACAAATTATTCCCTCTTGCAGTAAGGTTAGCCTAGATGTAACAATTCACCAATAAAATAGCAAAAGCAAAATAAGTAGTAAGACTACAATTCATGCACTCTCCCAGTTCCTGTAGCAGCATTGAGATATAACAAGCATATTTATAATAGTAGTGTAGCAAAACATAACTTTAATTAAATAAAATAGGAAGTATAAGAAAAAAAATAAGCATAAAAGAAAATAGCATGTTAGAGTGAGTCAAAAGAACTCACCTTAGCTGAATTTCTTCTTTCCTCCTTTTTCTTTCCTTGCTTCCTATCTCTCTCCTTCCCGCACGTTCTGAAGTTCTTCTGCGTTCCAGAGGAGAGGGCATTAGTTTATCTTTATTTAAAATTTAAAAGGATTGGAAGGTTGAGATATGATATTGTTGATTGAGATGCAATCTTATTGGTTAAAGATTCATATAACAAATCTTTTGGATAAGGGAAATCTTCGAATTTATTTTGATCTCAACCGTTTCTAAATTTTCATCCTAAACAAATCCCCCCTTTTATTCATTTATTTATTTATTTATTTTCCAGATTTTAACTTATTTTAATTTAATTTATTTTATTATTATTTTTTTTTTAGAACTGAATTAAATGCAATATCGAAAGGTGGTCGTTACACATTACACATAAATAATGACAACTATTTAGAGCCTCCCAATAATCTGCAATTATAGCAACTCTAAAAATTAAAGAAGTTAAAATAGCTATTAAAGTCTCCCTCTTATCTTTATATATTTTTAACATGTCGGATTTAAATGTAGAACGTGGGACTTTTTTAAATTCGTCAGTAAATATATTTTTACAATATCTTTCAAATTTTCGGTTTTCTGAAAAAAAAAAAAAAAAAGGTTGTTCGTCATGTATTATAAATCCTGCTAAATTTTCTCTTGCTTTGATAGGATCATATTTACGAATTCCTAACGATCCACTGTAGGTGCTTATTTGTATTTGATGTGGTTTATTTGGTGGGTGAGTTTTGTCTAGGTATCTTTTAAAGTGACCCGTTCTGCTACCTTAAAGAAATGAATAGATTTTTTGATAATGTTTACACTTTGCTTTTCTAATACCATTTTCCATTATTTTCTCAAAATGTTTTCATATGTCAGATCTAGCAGTCCTAGCAGTGGTGGTTGTTTGGGTTTCGTGTCTGGTTGTTTCGGTTAGTTCTTCTTCAGATAAGAAAAATGGTACTTGAGGAGGTTGTTCTAAGGGTTGGTAGAGATTTTGATATTCTTCACCAGTTAAAAAAGGAGAAAAAGAATCCGCGGCTTGAGAGCAAGAAGCGCCGGACGAGTATGGATCCATGTCAAAAAAATCTCGAAAAAAAATCTCAAAAAAACCAAACAAACAACTTCAAATTATAAATACCTCTTGTCCGGTGAACCACTTGAGAGATAGAGTAGATAATTCTAACTAGAGAGATGAAGCTGAAAAGCAAACAAAAACTTGCTTGAGAGTTAAGAGATGAAACTTTCTTGAATCTTGATTGGCAGACTTACTTACTTGAGACTTCTTTATCACTTGATTGAAAGAGTTGAGAATTGAGATTTGAGAGGAGTTTTGAGAGAATGAATTTATTTATATAAGTATGAAGAATGGAAATAGAGGAGATGATGAGTATTTATAGAGAAATGAAGGTTTTATTTTGCAAATAAAATTGCAAATCCCCCCCTTCCAACGGCCATTTTGACCATTGGGGGGAAAAATCTACAAAACAAATTTGCAAAAAACTCCCAACGGCTAATCTGCAAAAAATAATTGCAAGAAACCCCCCAACGGCTATAAAAATAGTCGTTGGGGGGCTCTATGCAAAATAATTTGCAAAAAACCCCCCAATAGTTCTCTTAACGGGTTTTAAAAAAAATAAAAATAAAAATTTACGTGCCGAACCGTGCCTGGCACGTGCCAGGCACAGCTCGACCCGTTGGGGCTGCATCGTGCCCAAGGCACGGGCGACCCTGGCTCGAGCTGTCGGGCCGTGCCAGGCATGGCTAGGCTCACCCGAGCCATGCCGGGCACGTGCCCGGCACGTGCCGGGCCGGGCATGCCCGAAGGGCCGCCCGGCCAATTTGCCAACCTTAGTCTGTAGTATTCGACTTCCCTCTTTCGCATGCATGCACTCTTGGCTACACACACTAGAGACATATTCTTGTTTTTTTTTTCCCCTTAGCTTTCTTTTTTTCTTTTTCTTTGTGTACATCGCTTGGCTTATATTTGAAGCAATGTTTATGATTTCTTAACTGTTCATCTATAACTCTTTTATTTGGAATCACATTCTTCAATCAAATTGCTGATGGTTCTATTCTTTGTCCTTCTATGTCTACTGCAGATTTGAAGACAAATACTGGAGAACAGAGATCATATCTCAAGTCTGTTTCATTAAAATCATGTATTCAATCTCTTCAATTTGTAATCATAATCTGTTGGATAGTTTCAAGAGACTTCTGTCTTATATCAAGTTGCAGAATTGGCAGCTTCCCTATACCAGCCTGTGTTTTTTGGATGCGCTCGCACAAGCAGAGAGTAACCTAATGAACTCCAACCTTGACACATAAAACCAAGTGAACAGCCGAAGGAAAAGAAAGAAGGTGCCACACACTTTTTCCATTTCTATCTACTGTTTGCATGTGATTCCAAACGGAGCAGACCCTGCCACCCTTCTCCCTAGGGTTGAGGGGAGGAAAGGCAGCGGTCTTGAGCAGCGAGAAGTGGCCGAGGTAGGGTTAGAACGATTATGTCCATTCATTGAGCAGAACTTTTTCTTGAAGAGCTTATACCAACATATATTGCCTCTCCTTTGAAACCCCACAGTAATCAATCCAAGAATGCAACTTTTGTTCCCTATCCAAAGCCAACTTTTGTACCCCCTGCCAGCATCGATAGCAATGCTCGCTCTGCTCGGATCAGCATCGAACCTACAGTGATAAATGTGTCAGGGTCTCAATAAAATTTTCACTTAAATCCTTCAGGCTGTATAAGCCCATCAACTGAAATGAAAAAGACTAGAGTCCAAATTAACCGTTAGATTGTAATTGCTAAGAGAGTAAGGGTTAAGATTAACAATTCATGTAAAAGAGGAGTATATAATCCCCTCATCATCCATTGTAAATCCTAACTAATGAATGAAAATACCTCTATTCTCTCTCTCTCTCTTCTTTAATTCTCTCGTTTTCTCTCTCTCGAGCCTCTCTCCCTTCTTCCCCGTTCTTCTTCTTCTTCTCTGGTCCCATCTCTCTTCATCCTTCTTCCTCTATCTCTCCTATTCTTCTCCTGATTCTCTTTCCCTTCTTCTCCAAGTTTTCCCTTTCTTGTTCTTCTTCTTCTTCTTCTTCCTCCTCCTCCTCCTCCTCCTCCTCCTTAAAATCCATTACTGTTCTATTACTTTTCTGGTTCTAATCTTTTCTGCAGGAAAATGCCGAAGACAACCAGTGGATCAGGTTCTACCTCTCGTCCAACAGAGGGAGGACCTGACAGTGGTTTCAAAGCCAGTGCCCTGCTTCCGATCATCTATGAAGTTTCTCATAGATTTTCGACCACTATCGCCTCCCTGGTGTGCGAGGTGGACTCAATTAAATCCATCGTCCGTCATCATTCCAGCCAGTTAACCGACGTCTTTGTGCAACTCAGATCTATGAGTGAGGAGTTGAAGAAAATACAAGCAAATCAGCACAAATATCGGTTGGAGCATGTGAATGACAAGGAGTTGAAAGCACTCATCATCAGCTTGAGCAACCGATTCGGACCTAGCCCAGAGCCAATTCAGAGGCCCTCCTGTACTGCTGCTCTATTCCCCAGATCCAACCAGATCTAGGGAATGAGGAGCAGAGGGAGTTTGGTGTATAAAAGATAGATTCTACACCCTCCGTCGTTGCCAATTCTACACGATTTTGCTCAGCCACAAGCACATGGTCCTTTTGCATTCTGGCCAACCACCCAAACAGGGACCAGATCCTCCGCAACAAATCCCACAACAAATGCCACATCATCATGCCTACTCTCAACACCAACCACATGTACCTGCTCAAGTTTCACAAATACCAGGGCAATAATCCCTTGCTGCTCCTCAACAACCATATCCAAATCCACCACAGATGAATTCTCCACCACCCCCACTTTACAACTTGCCACATTATTCCCATTTTCAAATACCCTTCACCGAAAGCTTCAATCATCTTTCTATTGACAAGGAAAATACAGAAATCTCACTCAAAAATAGGGGAATCAAAGCCCCTACTGCCCACAACGTGTTCGATGAAATCTCCCACAAGAACCTCTTCACCACCAACATTGCCTGCAAGTTGTTTGACGAAATTCCCCACAATGACTTCTTCATCACCAATGGACTGATAGTAAGGTATGTGAGGGTTGATCATTTTTGTTATGACATGACGGTATTTGATTTACTAGGGAGTTGGGACATTGGTTCACTACACTCAGTCCTATGAAATGACATTTGCATGAATTTAATGGAAATTCCATTTGATTCTAGGGGAAAATTTATTGCGATGCACAAGGCCCTTGTGTCTCTTTTAAGACAAGATATAAAGATTTCTAATTACCTATTACTCTCTACTGATTATAAGCTTGAAAAAGTCTGGAAGGTGTTTGATAGAGTGTTAGAGAGGAGTGTAATGGTTTGGACTCTGATGATTGCTTGGTGTGTACAAGATCGGCATTATGCTACTTGTAAAATTGCAGAGGGTCTTTTGACTGAAGAAGCAATGTCGGCTGTGAAGATTTTACTTCCGGACTGTGCTAATGGCGTTCTGGCTTCTGTCTGTTCCTGGCCCGATGAGATTAAGCACCACTACCAGTGGTGCTGGAGTAGTCCGTTGCATTATGTTGATACACCTGACTTCAAGTGCAACTAGGATTATTGCCATGATTGCCACGATTCTGCCGGAAGGAAAGACAGATGTGTTTCAGGAGCAATATATAACTATTCTTCGCAGTTGGCAACCTATCAACATCCTAAGTCCGAAGAGAAATATAATCTTACAGAAGCTCTTTTATTCTTATCACAGATCATGGGGGACATCCATCAGCTGCTACATGTTGGTTTTACAGGAGATGAAGGTGGGAACACAATAATACTTCGTTGGTACAGGCGAAAGTCCAACTTACATCATGTTTGGGATAACATGATTATTGAGTCTACATTAAAGAACTTCTACAACTTGGAAATTGCAACTATGGTGCAAGGAATCCAAGCAAATATTCGGATGACTGGTCTGCTGTAATTTCATCATGGGAAAACTATGGATTTAATCAAACGGCTTGTCCAATCATGTATGCTTCTGAGAACATCGGGTTAGCCTGCAAATTTGCATATAGGAACGCCACTCCCGGGAGCACTCTAGGAGATGAATACTTCCGCTCTCACCTGCCAATCATTGAGACGAGACTTGCCCAAGGTGGGGTCTGCCTTGCGACCACCCTCAACGTTGAATTAGTGGCTACATAAGTGTTCGACCTTAAAGGAAAGTGGCCAGTCATAGCTACTCTCTATCATGAACACTCACTCTTCATGGCTTTGCTTGCGATAGTGTCTCAACTTAGAGGACTAAGTTGATTCCAAGAAGGGTGGACTGTCAGGGTCTCAATAAAATTTCCACTTAAATCCTTTAGGCTGTGTAAGCCCACCAACTGAAATGAAAAAAAATAGAGTCCAAATTAGTCATTAGATTGTAATTGCTAAGGGATTAAGGGTTGAGATTAACAATTCATGTAAAAGAGGAGTATATAATCATCTCATCATCCATTGTAAACCCTAACTAATGAATGAAAATATCCTTCGTAAACCCTAACTAATGAATGAAAATACCTCTATTCTCTCTCTCTCTTCTTTAATTTTCTCATTCTCTCTCTCTCCTGAGCCTGTCTTCCTTCTTCTTCTCTGATCTCATCTCTCTACATCCTTCTTCCTCTATCTCTCCTATTCTCCTCCTGGTTCTCTTTCCCTTCTTCTCCAAGTTTTTCCTTTCTTCTTTTACTTCTTCTTATTCTTCTTCTTCCTCCTTAAAAATCATTACTGTTCTATTATTTTTCTGGTTCTAATCCTTACTGCAGGAAAATGCTGAAGATAACCAGTGGATCCATTTCTACCTCTCGTTCAACAAAGGGGGAAATTGACAAAATGCCGGTGAAATTTGAGAAACATTGTTTAGAACCAGCAAGAAAGCCAAACCGCCCCCACCTTCTTTCGAGATTGCGAAGGCGAAGTATTTCGGAAACCCAGGATTCATCCTCAAAAAACTGATGGGTTTCTTACCCATCACCCGCCCTTTACCAAATAACTTCAACTTGACGAATCGCTCACCTCAGCATCGCCATAAAGACCAATATGGGACTCAAAGTTGTGACCTTTCCCATATTTCATGAACGAGAACGAGAAAGGGAGCTTCTTGTCCACCGAATCAACACTCAAAGCAAGAAACAAGGCAAGGAGAGGGCAACGTAGCTGGAGACAACCATGGCTGAGCTTTTGATGCCTCATCTTCGGTGAGGGTTCGTGGGGTTTGGGGAGAGGACAAAGGAGATTTGGAGAGGGGAGGCGGCCGGCGGCAGACTTGAGGGTGAGGGTGAAGGGATTGGGATTTCCTAGGTTGTGGTTAGGATTAATGGGGTTGGGATAGTAGGAGAGCTTGAGGGAGGGGAGGAAGGGGAGGGTGGTGAGGAGATGAATGGAAGTTCGAGAGTCATCCTTTAACCTTTCTAACTAAGTCATAAGCATTTAAGTCTTTTTACTAATATATAAAAAAATAAAGCGTGGTTTATTTTGCCGGAATAGGTAATGGAGGAAGTAAACGGTATAACTTAAATATTTTGGGAAACTAAAATCAAAATATGAAGTTCTGTTTTAAAAAATAGGGGATCGATATACAAAATCTCCTAGAAATAATGATGGAGATCAAAACCAAACATCTCCTTGTAAGTGGAAATGATAAAACCAAACATCTCCTTGTAAGTGGAAATGATTTACGATAATAGGAAAGTATCGAGTAGTTTGAAGGATTAGGACGATTGAGAAAAATAATAAAGAGGGAGATCATAATTTTCACTTTTTAGAGAATAAAAGAACACAAGAAATCGAGGAGATTCTAATTAATCTACCTATAATGAGGAAAAGCATAGAAATTTAAAAGAATACCAAACAAAATAGTGCCTAGTTGGGTAGTTTGTTTTACCTTCTAGAATATGAGTAAACGCGAAAGTGTTGGACAAACTCCATTGCACCTTTAGTGTTCTTGCACATATGACAAAATTGGGGCCGAACGAAGAATTGTATTTACTCAAAGAAGACAATGAAGGAGCTTTGAATCTGAGGATGATGAATATTTGTTGAGATCTAGAGGGCAAAGAAGAGGAAGGCTAAGAAGGTTGACGACAACAAAATCTCATGATGATGATGATGGCACAATCAGTGTGATCAAAATATGGAGAGTGAGTTGGACTTGTTAGGTGATGGTAGCGTGATGGACTATGATTAGGGTTTTTGAGGAATTCTTTCTTAACAATTTTTTCTTTTAGTTATCGCTTCTGGCTCTGATACCTTGTTATAATATAGAAATGACAAAGCTAGCATTGCATTTAGGTTGCTCTGATATTACTATATAAGAGGAAAATATAATCTTATGTAGACACTCTATCTATAATATCTAAATACTCTAATAAAAACAAAGGTGATAGATGACTAATGAGTGTTGATATGCAAGACATTTCTACCAGAATTTGATTACTCATTATATATGTTTAACATAACATGTGTGTCCATCTATATTCCACACCTTTTTGCATACTCAAAGGATCTATTTAACCTTTTTCTCAAATGCTACAAGAAAAATGAGTGAATTATTTGATTTAGTACGTCTTGAGGATTCAAATAACAAGTGCTAATGATACCTATCATGAATTTTGTATCAGATTTTGAGGTATTAGATGCAATATGGACCCTATAATACTTTCTCTATATTGCCAATATTGGTGATATGATACATTTGATATTGTTACTATAAGTCATCGTCTACTAACAACATGGATCCCAAGATCTTAAACCTTGTCGTAAAGTCCGTGCCAACATTTTGCAGTTGTCCTATAGTATATGAACTATGAACTTGTATGCATGCCCTTTCATGGTAATTTTATAGGGCTCTTTTTTCATTTTCTTCTCATGGGGGCGGGGGTAGCATGGTGAGGGTGGATCCATGATTTGAAGTAAGGTTTTAAATATCAGCCATACTAGATATATCAGATTGAAAAATTTTATAGTGGCGATCATTATTGGGATAATATCGAAGATATAATTCAAATATTGGATATCAATGTTGAAATGTAAATATACATGCATATATGATGGATAATAAATATGAATAAGGCAATGTTCTTATACATCATAAAAAAGTTATATAAAGCATCATATATATATATATATATATATAGAGAGAGAGAGAGAGAGAGATGGAAATGATCTAATAGCTCACGCAAGTTATCTGAGCTGTAGTTCACTTTCACTATCTCCATTAATCTTTTTTAAAAATTTTCTTTTGGATTATATCTCGACCCCCTAGGGTTCACACAAACCCAATTTCTTGGGTTTTAGTTTTGATTTGGTTCTCCATCAAGTTAACACAAAATTAACGATTTTTAATGAATACAACATTTTGTATGCACTTGATGAATTAGTAAATTAACTCCAAAATTTGTGAAATTTAATCCGAAAGAAGTTAAGGAGGTAGAGATAGTAACTGTAAAGAAAAATTGAAGAAAAATCATTGGATCATTGTAATTTTGCCACTAGCTCACGTAAATTTTCCTATGCTGGCGACTCACCTACAGTAATCATATATATATATATATATATATATATATATATATATATATATATATATATATATATATATATATATATAAGTTTAAGATATACTTAACTCGACATCTTAGAATCATATTTTGATTTTGGTGTCACATTAGAAGAAAAAGAATTTTCAATAAAGTTATAATTATGAGTTCAAATTGACAACAAAAACATCTTACTTTTTATCCAAAACATTAAAAAGCAAAGTAAAAATTAAAGCAAAAGAAAAAAGTTACAACTACTGCTATTTTGCATCAGATATAGCTGTTGCAATATGTGTCCCAACCGATATTGCACTGCTAATTTTTTTAAAATATAAACACTATGAAACTGCTTTTCTCCGCAAAATTCTTGCTTTTTTCTATTGATTACAATAATTTGCAAAATTACAATGAAAGATGAACAAAAGAAAAACAAACGAGAGAACTGATAGATCATTGTTCTCTTTTACAATAAAAAGTTGGTTATGATGTGGCAATCGGATCTAACTAGGAGAACCTGTTGATGATCCGACGTGAAGATCTTCGTTTGTTTAAGAAGAAGGTCGGTCCTAACTTTTTGTCTCTCTGCTAATCCAAGAGATTTAAGGCTCTCACGCGTAATTTGAATTGACAAAGATCCTTTTTGTTTCCCTCTGATGAGGTATTTATAGGCTCTAGTTGGTTGAGAGAGTTTCCATGTAGATAGAGATAGAATCTTCTTGTAATCTAAATCAAGTATTTGAGTTTACTTCTGATAAGATTTTCTCCAGAGATTCATCGTATCTGGTCCTAATCCTTCATCCAAAAATTAATTAGAATTTGATTATAATTTGTAAAATATGCAAAATAACCCCTCGAGGACACGGGGTGGGTCCAAATTATTGTGTGCGAGACCGAAGACCGGCCTCACTACGCGCGAGGCTGGACGGCCAGCCTCGTTGCGCAAGGCTGCAAGGCTAGTGGCCAGCCTCGCGTCCGCGAGGCTAGCCTCGATCACGTGTGCAAGAATTATTTTTTTTTTACATCCTAAACCTGCTTATGTTGTTGCATTTTGTATTCCAAAATGCAATATCGGTGGCAATATCGATATTGTGGTCCTTTAAAACACTGAAACACTGATTTGGTGTAGTTGAGAGGGTGACTTGGAAGCACATAATTGTGTAGAGTTTGGAAGAAATAGGACTATGTATGTAATGACACTTCCTCAATAACTAGCCTGGCAACTCAAAGAAAAATTGTACAAATGATGCTACATGCTTGATTTTGAAGACTTTGTCACTATTACAGATTTTAGTTTGATTGGTAAAGCACATAAAGATTATTAGACATGCATTTTCTCCTCTTTTCAACAATAGTGATAATCGTACGGTGTCTGACGCAGGACGGAAGCCTTAGGGTTTATTGCAAGAAATTAGGGAAGAACAAAAAATAGAATTTTTGTTGAAATTCAAAACAAAAATAAAAAGATAAAGATTGATTGGGTCATGGTGATGAATCCACGGTGAGCGATTTAAATATTGTTTTGAAAATCCACTCAGGCGAATCCATGTCCACTCTTAGCGAATCCACAAAAAGAGATTTTAACATAGGAATCCATGCATAGTTTTTACAATTTTTTTCATTTTGCATTCCATCTTTCAAATTGCTGATTATAAGGTTTATTTATAGAAAATTTCTAATAATAATAATGATAAGAACAAAATCCTATCAAAATTAAATAAAATTCTGTCTGATCTGATTTTCAAAATCAAACAAAATCCTATCAGATCTTATTAAAATTGTAGACAAAAAAAAAATTAGCGGGGTCCACCCACGGGAACTCCTCCCGCGGGAGGGATCCCGCGGAAGAATTCCCGTGGGAGGAATCTCGCGAGTGTCCACGGGAATTCCTCCCGCAGGACACCCGCGGGAATCTCTCCCGCGGGTGCCCACCCGCGGGAGGCTCCCGCGGGTTGACACCCGCGGGAGCAATCCCGCGGGTGGACACCTGCGGGAGGAATCCCGCGGGTGCCAACCCGCGAGAGGAATTCCCACTTCCGTTCGGCTTCTGTTCCGTTTTGAATGGTGATCCGGATTTTTGGGGATTTAATCGGATTCGAGGGAAGAATTTGAGCATTTCTAATCCGGCTCGAATTCTTCCCTCGAATCCTATTAAATCCTCAAAAATCCGGATCACCATCCAAAACGGAACAGAAGCCGAACGGAAGCGGGAATTCCTCTCGCGGGTTGGCACCCGCGGGATTCCTCCCGCGGTTGTCCACCCGCGGGATTGCTCCCACCCGCGGGAGCCTCCCGCGGGTGGGCACCCGCGGGAGAGATTCCCACGGGTGTCCCGCGGAGGAATTCCCGCGGACACTCGCGGGATTCCTCCCGCGGGAATTCTCCCGCAGGATCCCTCCCGCGGGTTGGCTGCGGGAATCTCTCCCGCGGGTGGACACCCGCGGGAGGAATCCCGCGGGTAGGAGCAATTTATAAAATTGAGAGCGGAGTTCAAAAAAAAAAAAAGAGGAGATTCTTTTGGAGAGGAAATTTTTTGGCGAGGCAATTTTCCAGAGGCCGGAGTCCAAAAATCTAGAGAGGAGTTTCTCAATCCAGAGAGATCGGATCGTCAACGGAGTACAGAATCAAGACTCTACCGCTGCCAGATCCCACAAAAATAAAGAGGAATCGAAATCAATTGATCCCCATTCTTGTAATTTCGAATTTATTTTGTAATTTTTTTTATTGCTGTAATTCAAAATCAAAGTGGCAATTTAGAGAAGAATCAATTTTTCGGGCATACAAGAATTGGCGACCACAGTGGGAGTTTGGGCGGCGCAATCCGATCTTAAAATTTTTTTTTTCTTTTCTTTTCGGAGCCTAGGCGTCATCGCCGGGTTACGAATAAAAATTATGAGGCGTCATCGTCTCATAATTTTAAGATCCCACAAAAATAAAGAGGAATCGAAATCAATTGATCCCCATTCTTGTAATTTCGAATTTATTTTGTAATTTTTTTTATTGCTGTAATTCAAAATCAAAGTGGCAATTTAGAGAAGAATCAATTATGAGGCGTTATCGCCCATAAAATAAAGACAAGACGTCATCGTCTGTCTAAAAAAAAAATTATGAGGCGTCATCGCCCATAAAAAAATTGACAAGACGTCATCGTCTGTCAAAAAAAAAATTATGAGCTGTTATCGCCCATAAAAAAAATGACAAGACGTCATCGTCTGTCAAAAAAAAATTATGAGGCGTCATCGCCCATAAAAAAAATGAAAAGACATCATCGTCTGTCAAAAAAAAAATTTATGAGGTGTCATCGCCCATAAAATAAAGACAAGACGTCATCGTCTGTCTAAAAAAAAATTGACAAGACGTCATCGTCTATCAAAAAAAAAATTATGAGGCGTCATCGCCCATAAAATAAAAATAACAAGACGTCATCGTCTGTCAAAAAAAAATTATGAGGCGTCATCGCCCATAAAAAAAATGACAAGACGTCATCGTCTGTCAAAAAAAAATTATGAGGTGTCATCGCCCATAAAAAAAATGACAAGACGTCATCGTCTGTCAAAAAACAAATTGAGGCATTATCGCCCACAAAAAAAAATTGACAAAACTGGATATAACTCCCGGGATGCAACCCGCAAATAGAATCGCGGGATGCAAACATCAGATGGAATCGCGGGACCCACGTAGACGAAACCCACAGATTCAATCACGGGATACAACCCGCAGGATACCGAATCCATAAAAACAAAAAAAAATTAAATAAATAACTAAATAAATAATAAAAAAAAATAATATATATATAAATATATAAAAAATATAAATATATATAAAAATAAACGAAAATAATAATACATAAAAATAAATTTATAAGGCCTTATCGCTTACCAAAATAAATAAATAATAAAAAAATAAAAAAAGTAGGCGTCATCACCTAAAAAAAAATTCAAAACGCGTCATCGTTTATATAAAAAAAGGATGTCATCGCAAAAAAGAAAAAATTAGAGATAAAGAAATATATATATATATATATATATATATATATATATATATATATATATATATATATACATATAAAATAATAATAATAAAAGGTTCAATCCTCTAAAAAAAAAAGAAAAATAAAATCACCCAACGCCGTCAAGGCAACGGGAAGAGAATAAATTTCTCGCCAACCCCACCATGCTGGGGGTAAAAAGTATGAATCACTCAACGCCGTCAAGGCAAAGCGAAGAGAATAAATTTCTCGCCAACCCCTTCATATTGGGGGTAAAAGTATGAATTACCCAACGCTGACAAGGCTATGGGGAGAGAATAAATTTCTCGCCAACCCCATCATACTGGGGGTAAAAAGTATGAATTACCCAATGCCGACAAGACTACGGGGAGAGAATAAATTTCTCGCCAACCCCATCATACTGGGGGTAAAAAGTATGAATTACCCAACGCCGACAAGGCTATGGGGAGAGAATAAATTTCTCGCCAACCCCATCATACTGGGGGTAGAAAGTATGAATTACCCAATGCCATCAAGGTAACAGGAAGAGAATAAATTTCTCTTCAACCCCATCATGCTGAGGGTAAAAGTATGAACTGTCCAAAACTGCTAAAGTAAAGGGAAGAGGAAAAGTTTGGCATTTAAACCCAAACGAAACCCTCGACAACTCACCATGCTGAGGAGAAGAGTATGGCTAGCCCAACCCAAACGGTAGTTGGTAAAGGCTAATCAAATCCGTTAATAGCTGGGGGTTTCCTAAAAATCCCATGACGAACCTGTCACAACAATATCCTTATTCGAATATAATGATACATCGCTGCCCTAAGCTGCTAAGGCAAAGGGAAGAGGAAAAGTTTGGCATTTAAGCCCAAACGAAATTCTCGACAACTCACCATGCTGAGGGGAATAGCATGGCTAGCCCAACTCAAACGGTAGTTAGTAAAGACTAATCAAATCCGTTGATAACTGGGGGTTTGCTAAAAACTCTAATCAGATAAATATTTTGTCATGTTAAGATTTCACCTCTGACAACAAAACTTTTCTCGTCATTTTTCTCCAGCAGAGCAAGTGACACTCCAAAATATTTGTCAAGTTAAAATCATACTTCTGACATCATAATTCAAAATCAAATGAGATAAAATCCGATTAAATCTCCTGTCACGTTCAGATTTCACCTCTGACAGAAAAGAAAACTCACACTTCATCAAGCCCAATATTACAGCTTCTGATAAATTTGTTTCTGATATCGTTAAGTTAAAAATTACCTCTGACGAAAATTATCTCCCTATCAAGTTAACAGTTACCTCTGATAGTCCAATTTTAAGGCTAAATACGTTAACTGTCACCTCTGTTTAGTCAGTTTGTCCCTATCACGACCAGATCCTCTGAATAGGTTGAGCTCCAAGACACGTTTAATGTCACCTCTGTCTTTCCATGATCCGTCATACTAGATATCACTGAACGGTTAGGATTAAAATGAGCATATTAACATGATAGCTCTGCTTGACCTAAAATAAGCATGTTAACATCATACCTCTGCTGAGCACGTTAAAATCATACATCAGCTTGTTATTGAATAATTGAATATGTTAACAGTTATCTCTGTCTACAAAATTCTTTAAAACGTCTGATAGTCAAAATTAAATAATCCAAAGTGTTTTGAAATTCAGTACGACTCAATACAGAACCTTGAAAACTTTGGAAGGGTTATGTAGACAAAAAAAAAATTAGCGGGGTCCACCCGGGGGGACTCCTCCCGCGGGTGCCAACCCGCGGGAGGGATCCCGCGGGAGAATTCCCGCGGGAGGAATCCCGCGAGTGTCCGCGGGAATTCCTCCCGCGGGACACCCGCGGGAATCTCTCCCGCGGGTTGCCACCCGCGGGAGCAATCCCGCGGGTGGACACCCGCGGGAGGAATCCCGCGGGTGCCAACCCGCGAGAGGAATTCCCGCTTCCGTTCAGCTTCTGTTCCGTTTTGGATGGTGATCCGGATTTTTGGGGATTTAATCGGATTCGAGGGAAGAATTTGAGCCGGATTAGAAGTGCTCCTCAATCTATAAAATTGAGAGCGGAGTTCAGAACAGGAAAAAAAAAGAGGAGATTCTTTTGGAGAGGGAATTCTTTGGCGAGGCAATTTTCCAGAGGCCGGAGTCCAAAAATCCAGAGAGGAGTTTCTCAATCCAGAGAGATCGGATGGTCAACGGAGTACAGAATCAAGACTCTACCGCTGCCAGATCTCATAAAAATAAAGGGGAATCGAAATCAATTGATCCCCATTCTTGTAATTTCGAATTTATTTTGTAATTTTTTTTTATTGCTGTAATTCAAAATCAAATTGGCAATTTAAAGAAGATTCAATTTTTCGGGCATACAAAAATCCTAACAATAAAAAAAAAAATCCTATTAAATCTTATTTGATATGATCTGATTTCCATCCATCTCACTTGCAGCAAGTCTTGAGGATTGAACTTTCTAGGTTTAGGTGTAATGGTTTTTCGTTTTGGGTAATTAGTGGCTAATCTATGAGTTTGGTTTTGTGAACCTAGTAAGTGTTACTCCCTCTAGTTCAAATAAGAAGTCATTTAAGGTTTGGACACAGAGTAAAGGGCGCACTTAATTTGCATTTTCACCTAAACACTGGAAAACCTCTATATACCCTATTCTCTATTTTATTTTATTTTTCCCTAACTAAGATAAAGAGAGGGAGAAGAGTATGTAATGCAATGGGCAAAATTGTTAAATTAAGGTCTTCTATAGGATAAAAGATGAGACAAATGTCTTGGACCACTCAAAATGACAATTATCCTGGACCAAAAAAATTTGCTGCATCAACTTTCTTTGTGGATCGGAGAGAGCTGTAATCTCGAAGAAGTTAATAAAAAAGTGAATGAAGAAATTAAGAAGTTACTTTCAAAATGGAAGAAGAGAAAAGACTTCTTCTTATGTTTGTTTGTTAATTTTTGAAAGATGAAAGTGCATTCGGAAGTGAAGGTAATATTATTTAATTGATTAAACAAAATAATAATTATATTAATTTATTAGTTTTTATGTATCAAAATGTAACTTTCGAATGCTAATTATGACATGCAAATAAAATACTATTTTTTTTTTGTCTTGATCCTACTTTCTAAACTCTTCTAAGCCGAAAGTGTGAGAAAGAAAAGTTTGGAAGTAAGGTGTCAATACATAGACGCCACATTATTATTTAAAAAATGACTTCTTACTTACTTTTTAGCTAAATAAATATTTGAATTAGTGGAAGCAGCCTTACTTTTGCTACTTTCATTCTTCTTCCATGCAAACAATCGCACCCTAAATGCTTAAATGGGCTACTAGTAGTTAGATATGTGAAGAGAGAGGCTTGATAAGATATATGCACAAGTTGGCTAGTTGAAGATGCATGTGACTTGAGAAAAGTTGGGTGTCCTGGTCTTTTATGTATCTGTCAAGAGTTTATGACCAGTTACATACTGAAAAGGTGTTAAAGGACTAAAACTTTCCTTCGAAATAGAGGGAGTTTCCCACACCACTTTTCCTAGGAAGCCCACTATATAGTTCTTTTTCGTTCAGACTTTTAGTTGGAAAGTATGCTCACTAGGTAAAATGGTGTGCTCCTTTGGAAACTCCCGAAATAGACAGGTAACATAATATCTGAAATGTCATCTGTGTATTATTAATCTTGACGGTTCAAGTGTAAATATTGCAAAACTGTGAATTTTAATCAGTTCTACTAATAAATCTGTACGAAACTGTTAGAAAGTTTAGACAAACATGCCTCAGAGTGCCAACACAGCTTTATAATTTAGCCTGTGATGTTTTTTTTTATAGGCATGTGATTCTCTTAAATACTACCGACAAAAGCATGCATCATTTGGTTGTAGTTATAAGAGTAGCATTCTTCAATTTAAAAGCACTTATTACTGCAATTGTCTGACTAAAAATTGTTAGATGATACAACCTAAATCATGCATTTCCAAATGCAGGAGACTATCAAGTAATACTTAGAAGTCAATCTATAATCGTTCTCCTTAGGGGGGCGGCGCTTTGAAAATGGGTTATGATGGTGAGAGATGGAATTGATTGAAGGTAAATCAGTTTTGCTAAGAGAATTTAAGAAAAATATCAATAGAGATCTGACTGGCTAGCTGGGATCAGAGAATAATATCAAATATCTTTCCGATTGAAACTTTTGCAATAAATATCTTACTATATTACTAAGCTAAGAGGAGAGAGAAAATAACACAATAGAAAATTTAAAATTTAAAAATTTGAGAAAATTGAGATGGGCCATACAAAATTTTCTGAATTTTTCATTTATAATTTTAAAAAAATTAGGTAGTAGAAACAAATGAGACTGTTGGGATAAGGAGAGTAGTTACATTGTGAAGGAAATAGTTACATAGACATTTCAAAAATTAGAAAATTCAAAACCACCTTATAAAATTGACAACCTCTCCTTAGAAAATGTATCTAGATTTACTAATCATAATAATCTAATTAACAGTATTCCATTATACTTTTCTTAAAAATAAATACATCAAAATGTTCGTACGGATTTCCCACTTGTTACTCAACTAAACTAGGACACCTGGCCTTACCTAATCCAGTTGGATGATTTCTCAGTAAAGGGCCTTTCTTTATTTTCAAGAGTAATTGAAAGCAAAGGTTATCTGTCAAGTTAACAATTAATTTAGATTAATCTTTAATGTAAGAATAATACACAAAAAGTTAAAGATTAATTATCAAGCCCTAGCATGATCACTAAGGTGAGTTATACTTATAACCCAGCACAAGGGAGAAGAGTCAATTAAAACTAAACAAGAACTATCAAGGAGATAATCTAAGTCAAACTTATCTAAAATAACTAGAATTGCCCAAGATACAATTTTTAACAATTAACCCATCTATAAAAAAGCAATAACCAACCAATACTCGAAACAAGAATTACCTCGTCACCATTAGCCAAAGAGAGAAATTAGACACGCATAGCTTAAGAGATCAACATCATAAATTGATAGAAAATATTTAATAGGTTAACATCCCTAATTTAGACAAGTCAAATTCAATTTTTCTCGTATACAAAATCTAGAGTTTTTAGAGAAGAGAGAAGAATAAGTAGCCCTGTAGTCTAGAAGTGTTTTACTTGAATGGAAATTTATTTGCATGTGTCACCGTGTGCATACATCATCTTGCTGCATCGTCGATCGCGCCTTGCAGATAAGAACCCTAATCTAGCGATCTTGCCAAGTGCCATCGATAGTGCTATGTCTAAGGGGGCGACTGCAGCCTATTTTTGGTGCACAGTGCACGGAGTTTTCGGGCTCCGTTTCTTTTTGCTTGGCTCCATAACCTGCGTGGATATGTATAATGCTTGTTAAGCATAAATTGTTACTCAAGTGGAGAATTTGAAGTAGAAATTTAATAATCATTGAATTCTTGGATTTAACAAATGCACTGCAAGTATATAAAATAAATATGAAATATACGTGTTTTCAGTTTTCCATTCGTAACTATTGGACAAAATACACAAGCAATTGTGCTAGTAGCGGGTGATTGTATAGCTGGCAAGTGGGTCGTGCCCGATCCGGCCCGGGCACGGCTCGTGCCTGGCACGGACTGTCCCAAGTTTGGAACGGACTATGCCCCAGGCACGGCATGGCATGGCCACCCGGGCGTCCGTCGGCACGACCTGCCGGGCACGTGCCGTGCCCGGGCCAGGCCTGGTCGGCTCGTTTTTTTAATTTTTTATTAATTATTAATTCTATTATTAAGTTAGTTTAAGAGAATAGTTAGCTTAATTTAATTAGTTTTAATAAGAATAAACGATAGTAAAAATAAAATTTTATTATATTAAATCTCATTACATTGATATAATTACTTTATAAATCTTTTTAGGAATCATACAAATCCCGAAGAGAGGGGAGAGAACTCTCGCCGTCACTCTCAATTTATTCTTAGTATTTTTTCCAAGAGATTTATGAGTTAAAAATTACATAAAAAATTTGCAAGAATCAACTCAACGACTATAAATATAGCCGTTGGGGGCTTTGTACAAAAAAAATTTGCAAAAACTCCCAATAACAGCTATAAACGGATTTTTTAAAAATTAAAAAAAAAAAAAAAACAGACCTAGCCATGCTTGGCAAGTGCCAGGCACAGCTCAACTCGGGCATGGCCTGAGCCAGGGTGCCAGACCGTGCCGGACACGTGTCGGGCTAGGTGTGCCCAATAGACCGTCCGACCCACTTGCCAGCACTAGGTGATTGAGCCCACTTACCAGCCCTAGGTAATTGGGAATTGACTAGGGCTTTGCTCTTAATTATGATTATTTCAATAAGCCCAGTAAGAATGTGGGCCCATTTTTTGGGCTGCTTGCTAAATGTCATAACTATAAGATAACATGTTTTCCATGCAGTTGGGGCTAGCTAGTTCCTAGTTGTTGAGAAAAATCTGTCATTTCTGCTCGGGCCTTTGAGCAGTTTTATTGACTTCAGATTCATAAAGGTCAGCTTGTTATGACAATAAGTCCTTAATGATCTGTACCTCAACATAGAATAGTACTTAGAGCTACATGCTCATTGTTTCTAGTATTCTGTACTGATTCCTTAATTACTCTCTACTACCTATCATGACAGCTTACATTGGTATGACCCAGCTAGTTCAAGAAATGCATGAGCACTGCAAAGGGATCAGTTACCTTCTCACTGAATGCTCGTACATCATTGCGAGATTAATCTTAGCGTTGTGACTATATATTTTGGTCTAAAACTAAAAGCTTAATTAGACGTTATTTGTCATCAGATTTATGTGTCTCTGTCTCTCTTTTCTTTTATCTTTTATGTTCTTCCTTTTCTTTGTAGAGTGTGTGCATGCGCTCGTGCGTGCATGCGTGTTGGGAGGGGCGTTGGACTGGCGGAGAATTGGTAGTGGAAAGGTTGCCGCTTGCTATAATATACTGAACAATGTTATTGTCTAGCTTTTAGGCATCACCGCCAACTTACTTTCTTCTAGATTATTGGTTTAAACAAATTTTGAATATAATATATTTGGAATGAATAATTAAGATGGACAAATGCCATAACTCCCTTAATTAGGAAGAACGTTCCTCTAATGTGATAGTCAATGTTGAAAATAACGCGTTATGAAACCTGTTATATTGCGTTATGAAACCTAACAGAAAACCAACGTTACTTAACAGTCGAAAATAACTCAATGCACCGTAACGATGCGTTTTTTATGCTATTTTACGATACGTTATGTTAAATTATATTATGTTACGTTATTTACAATAATTTTTAAATAGTTTTTATATTGATTTCGATTATTTATTTTGATTATTAGCGAATTGCTGTAGTTTTTTTTTTTTTACTTGATGACTTGATTTTTGCTTATTTGATTGCTTGTGGTATTGTTAGTTTGTACATCCTTATTTAATTGTTATAATTTCTTTCCAATTACTGAAAATTTTTATTTGGTGTTTAAATTGAATTATCAGCTAATCTAAAATAAATAATTAAAAATAATATAAATTGAGCATTACAAAATATAAATTATAATATTGATAATAGTTAAAAATAAATTTAAAATCTTGTTTTCTTGCTTAGATGATAACTGAAATTATCGGTGTGAATATAATTTAATTTATGAAGATAAATATGAGAATTACTATGAAACTTGTTAGAAATTTAGAATTAATACTGGGATATAACTTTTTTATATATTTTTTTAGAATTTTTAATTCAATTTTTAATTTAAAAATTTATTTTATATAGTTATATATTTATTTTTAATTAAATAAATAGAAAATCGCGTAACTTACGTTATGCATTACGCTATATGCTATGTAACCTAACAGAGACAAAACGTTATGTTACCGTTATCGTTATTTTAAATATAGGTGATGGTACCTAGTAGCTTACCTTGTACATGTGACGTATCCTATCAAAAAGCAAATGTCTTTACCAACAACCAAGTTCCCCTTCTATTTTTTGTTACTAAGCTAAATTATATCAAAATAAAAATCCCTTCATTTGCATCCTTTTTCTCATATAACCCCCCTTGTCATCCATTTTGTTGAGTAGAACTCCTGATCTAGTAAAACCATCATGACATCTAAGAAGGATGATGCGTGTTAGAAATTACATACACCCTCAATCATTCCAATCTTTTTCGTATGTATTATTGTTTAACATAGCCTTATTCTGGGAGACTACTGTGCTTGTATTTTTTAGTGTTTTAGTGTTTTGTATTATTTTTTTTTTTTTCCATGATGTATCGAAGCAAATGAGGACTTGGGCTAGTATTCTACTGACATAATTAGGGATGATAATGGACGCATCGGAGGGCTAAAATTTGGCCTGTAGACGCGTCCATTACCATCCCTAGACATAATAGGTGACACGTAGCGTAAGCAAAATTATGAGAAACAGAAGGAGTGTTCGTAGAGCACTATGTTTCTATAGAATACCCAGAAGAAGGGGAGATTTAAAATTGTGACATGCTACTCACTCTGTATGGTTCAGAGTTCTTGGAAAGAAATTAATATCACCTGTAGAGAGTGAGCGTACCTGAAATGAGAATATTGAGAATCTTGAGATGAATTAAAGTACAATATGGTTAAAGATAAGAAATGAGTGCATTGGTACGCAGTTGGAGATAAAAAAGAGTATAACGAGAGATGTTTCAGACATTTAAAAAAGACATAGGTGAGTTAAACTGTCAGGAGTAATAGGATTATATATATAGGACATCCTTAGCCACTATGTGTTGGGACAGTAAAAAATATGAGAATTTATAAGTAACCGAGGGGATAGCCTGTTGCACAGAGAGGCTCATCTATTCACTAAGCCTTTTATATCAAGTACTTAGGGACCGGTAGGTTACATAAACTAAAAAAGAATCGCGCCAGGTTGATACATGGATGATCCTTCTCCACTCATTTTCTAGCATCTATATCTTTTTTGTATCACCTCCATTCATATTTTCTTTGGTTTTTCTCTTCGCACTTTTAACTTGTCCTATATTGATAAACTATCCTTGTTGAATTGGTGCATTTGCAAGTCAACGTTGCACATGACCAAACTAGCGTAAGCGATTTTCTCGCATCTCCTTGTTGATGGGGGTCACACCTATTTTAGCACGAATACCCGCATCTCTCACTTTATATATTCGTACATCCAACGAAACATGCATATTTCTGTTACACTTATTATTTCCTGTGAATGAATGACGTTTTTATATAGTCCAGCATTCTGTATCATATAATAAAACCGCACATACACCGCGTCCTCTTCTGCCGGTTCGGTTCTCACTTCTTCACTAACTATAGTACAATCGCCTCTCTTAATCTGCACATGTGCTGGCCTCAGTTACACATTCTCCCATTTTATCTTTAGTAAAAGTAACCTCTAATTTTTGGTACATTTCTTATTTCATCTCTTAGTTGTGTTTCGATACGTATATCTTAATATTCTCATTTCTATTCGACTCATTGGGTGCTGAACTGAAATTTGATCTGATGTGTGGGTGTGCACTGAAACAAAATTTCATCCTTACATCCTGCGCGCATTCTAAAACACAACTAGTTTGGCCAGGGAAACATGGAGGCACACAACCTCTACTGCATTAGTTGGGTGTGTTTTCTCAAAAATGTTCATTCTTACAGGTAGAAAGAAGCCTGTCACGCTGCTAATTTGGTTGTTGAAACTTAAATAAATTCGCTGGGACCACCACAGTAGTATTTGTTACGGGTATTTTGATATCATCGTACACGGGAGTTTTATACAACCATAATATTCTATTAACACTGAAGGAAAATTTTTATAGGACTGCTATTAGGTCAGATTTTTTATATGGTATGGAATGTTGGGCTCTAAAAAAACGTCATTTACAGAAGATAAGTATAACAGAGATACGCACGCTTCGCTGGATATGCGACAACGCTAGGAGAGATAAAGTGAGAAATAAAGATATTTGTATTAAGTTAGGTGTAGTCTCCCATCGATGAGAAGATGCAGGAAAATCACTTACGATGGTTTGGTCATGTGCAATGTAGACCTAGAAATGCATCAGTTCGACGAGGGGAACTTATTAATAATGTAGGACAAGTTAAAAGAGTGAAGGGAAGATTAAAGAATATATGGATGGAGATGATACGAAAAGATATAGATTTTAGAGGTTTAAATGAGGAGATATTATTTGATAGGAATGAATGGAGAAGGATTATCAACGTGATCGATTGGGCATGATTCTCTTTTGGTTCATGTAATCTACCCCAAATACTTGAGATAAAAGGCTTAATTGTTGTTGTTTTTTGTATCTAACAGTTCATCCTTCTCTTCAAATTGTGAAAAGAAAATAGCAACGAGATGCATATTTTCTAGTTATTTTCTTGTTCGAGAATTATTAAATAATATACTTGAGATTTTTTTTGGCTAGTATAAAGGTTCTTTTGAATATCAGCAAGCAGACATTAGATAGGATATTCTGCTAGCATTATCAAAATACATCAAAATCATATATATATATATATGGTTAATTATACTCAGACCCCCTGTAGTATGGGGCATGTAACACTTAGACCCCCTGAAGTTTAAAACTCTCACCTAGACCCCCTGGACCAGGGGGTCTGAATGTAATTAAAACACAGTGATTTAGATACTTCAGGTGGTCTAAGTGAGAGTTTTAAACTTCAGGGGGTCTAAGTGTTACATGCCCCATACTACAGGGGGTCTGAGTGTAATTAACCCATATATATATTACTCTTTTCATCAGCTGAGTAAGCACTCTATGTTGCTCAATGGCATGATATATATCTAGAACTAGCAATGTTATTGTGTTGATAAAGACTTACCAAATGTCTCCTCAAGTTTAAGTGGAGAAGTGTTTTAATCTACTCAAATCTTACTCCATACTTTGTATATATGGTTTTTGGGCATACATTGGAGAAACTTTTGGAAATTAATTCTGATGAATAGGGGGAGTTTCCAAAGGAGCACACCATTTTTTCTAGTGAGCCTACTTTTTAAGTGTCGTCCAGACCAAAAATACACTAGGTAATGGGCTCACTAGGAAAAGTGGTGTGCTCCTTTGGAAACTCCTTGAATAGGGTTTTTGGCACTTTCCTCGGCCGAGGAGATTTCTCTTATGATAATTGAAATTACTTTATTCTTATTGTTTTGGTATGTGTTCTTGTTAAAGGTTGGTTGTGGGCATATACAAGGTAAGAGCAACACAGCAAAATATACAAAGTAATTTGCTATTTGAGATTCTCGTTGTCAGCGCAATCTGAAGTGCTGTTTGTCGACCATGGTGCAGTATGACTGGAGGCGAAAATGGCCACTAGGTGAGCAATATGCCCCCAGAGAAAAAGGTAAATCGATTCAAATCATACAGTACATATTGGAACAATAGACATCACACTGAAGATGTACAGACTGCAAATCCAAACTTACAGTCAAATTTACTAAATACATTGGATCTCCTTCTTAAATTTATTTTATACCTCATTTCTTGGGATAAAATATCCGTCAAACTTTAAATTTTGATTTAATCTTTTATAATTAGTTACCATTTGGGATTTCTTCTTTTTTATCTCATTAAAATTTCTAACCATAAATGCTAAGGTAGAGTGAGGGCTAGTCGTCTTCTCTATTAGGCCTACACTTAAGAGTTTATTTATTTGATTGTCGAATTCGTCTATATCCTGCCTAGTATAGAGCATAGATTTTACTCTAATAATTATGTTGTCATCCCTTAATTGAATCTTACAAAATTTCAGACGTTCATGAAAGATCCACTGAACAAGTATAGCTTTGTATGGTCTTTACAAACGTGGCGCCAGTAGGATACACAGTACAATGTCTATGGGATAGGAAATTTTCTAGTACAAGGGAAAGATCCATCGTACACCAATATATAACTGTCATATGTTGGAACGTTTGAAAGGAGCACAACAATAAGATTTTTAGGAACACATCATATTCAGTAGAGACTTGCATGACCGTTATTCACTCTGATATCAGTACTTGGGCGGTATTCTCTCTAAGGAAGATAGGCAGGACGACTTCTCAGAGGAAGAAGATGTAGACGGTGATCTACCGCCTGCTTTTGGTGACTCACATGTGCCGGAGGCGGATGCCCAGGTGTGATCTGCCGGAACATTGAAATTTGGTCTCCTTATTTGATAGCTATATTATTTGTAATACTTACAAATGTCATGTAATGGATCTATATTGTAATATGTAGTGTGGCTCTCACGTCTTGTATTTTTGTTTTTTATACTTCTTACTTTGCACTATGTATCTGTTCTATTAAGCAAATTAATGGAACACGGGGGGCACTAACCCACCATTTTTAATCAAAAAAAAAAAAAAAAGTATAGCTTTGTAAAGCTATAGGTGAACCTCTCCTAATAATGTAAGTCGAATAGTTTGTTGCATTAGTCTCATTTTATTTGTAGTCAAAATGAGCATCCTCGTTCACAATTTTCCTCTTGCCTTGTAATATACTAACACTTGCCTAGTCTATATCTCTGAACCTACAAGAGCTTTCAAGAATTTATATTTTAGTTATCGGGCCGGGTAGAGAAGAGACTTGTAGTTTGCTACTTGTATTTTGTAAATTGTTAAATGTTAAAATGTAAATAGTTTGCTACTTGTATTTGAAAGAATATCTTTTATGCGTGGGTATGCATGCAAAATTGCGAAGCCACCTCTCTTTATATATATTAATTTAATGAATAGTTGAAATGCGCTTTGAATGGTTTGAATGGTTCTAAGTAGTTTTTTCGTTTTGGAGTGGATCCAACTCCGTCGAAAACCAATTACCCTATTATTTATTCTCGTAATTTTCATGGTGAGCTAACCAGATTAAACCCTGTAAATGTTTATGTTGCTTATTTTCGAAGAATATGAATTTGATAATCATTGGAAAATTAAAAGAGGTTAAAAGCCAAAAATAGTATTAATAATGTTCAGAAAACAAGGAAAGGTACTTGTAAAACTGGTACTTATAAAACTAGTTCTTGACAAGATTTTTTTGATAATTTTGTCCAGTGTAAAAATTTTACGGGAAATTCTATTTGTGCACGGCATTTTACTCTTAACATCCTGTTTACTTTTTATACCACATTCCTATTTTGAAATACTATCATTTTACTCTTGTGTCCAAAAAATTTTCCGAAAATACCTCTTCTCATTTTCTCTAACTCCTCACCCCTTCCGATTCCATTTTTATCCACTTTTGTTTGATTCGAATGTTAGTTTAAGAGTAAAAAAAAATTTAGTCCGATATTAATACCCAACCAAGAAACTTGCTAGTCGAGTATTAATATCCGACCAGCAAGCGAACTCTCCCCCACAAAAGAAAACTAATTAATGATAAATTTCAAACAAATACGCATAAAACTTAAACAGAAATCAAATCGTACCTTAGATTTGTTCTCTGACACCAATTGTATGTTGGAATTTTCCATTTTCATAAAAAACTCAAACTCAAACTCCAAACCTAAATTTCACTTGTCATAATAAAATCGAAGAATTTAAAATTCTTTTAATATTTTTAGAAATATTAATGTAAAAAAATTAAGGGATCAAGAAATGAAATCGATGATTTTGTAGCATATGTGTTTTTATTAAATACCAAAAAAAATTATTTAGAATTTTAGAGAAGAAATAGATGAGGAAGACGATGAGTCGTAGTTTTAAATTTTAAGAAGTTGGAATTTATAAGGGTAATTTAGTCTAAAAAAATAATAGCAAACTTGTAATTATTTATAAGTTTCAAAACTGTGTATGAAGAGTAAAACGCCGTGTGCAAATAGAATTTCTCATTAAATACATATACAAATATGCATCTTCTGTTTTTTCTTTTTTTGCTTGATTCGTATCTGAATCCAAATATAACGAAAATCTAAATAGCATCCAAGCACGGTTTAATTGTCTTATAGGTTTTTATATTAATATTATTTATAGAATAGTCGTGCATCTCTTTAGCCGTGAATTTAACTTTATTTAAAACAATCTGATTCATGACTATTTGTTGATATTATCGTCACATCATATTATTATCTAAATTTGAGTGTAACTATTATTGCCACTACATAATTAAATATTATTTTTACTCATAAATATCTATAATTATGAAATTAATATTTTCAGATTGATCCATATTCATTTTTATCAGATTTTTTTTTTCCTACCGGATATGGTAATGATTTTCACATTGGTTAACAATCCAAATCCAATAAAAATAAATAAATAAATATGGATATAAATACATTTATATCAAGTCTAGTTGCACCCTAAATGTCATCCAAATTTAACTTTTTTTTCTTTTTTTTTTTTTTGCCCAGATAAGTCTGGGCGACTACAGCTTTTCATACAAAAAATCATAAACATATTTTAGCGTAAACTCCAGAAACCATTGAGGAAAACCACCTTCCCACACTACCCTCATAGGTGTCCTTGTATCTTCACTTGCTACATAATCAGCACATATGTTCTCATCTCTCCAAATATGGTTTGAAAGAGAAGTTTGCAAAACAACTTCCTAACATACGAGCATTACGAAGCAGGGGGTGACGAACATAGTCACTATGTCACTCAAATAAAGTAATTATGTCTTGAGTATCTCCTTTCATCATTATACGCTGATAAAGGAGTTTGTTTGCCGCACAACAAATAACATCGCATAAATCTCGTATCTCAACTTCTGATACTGATATGAAAGTTACATGAATATTACCCGCCCCAACCAATACACCTATATTATTTTCCGTCTTATCATCTTGTATCGAAACTATCGAAATTTATTTTAAACCAACTTTTAGGAGGAATCCTCATTGCTCTTGTTTAGTCCAAGCATTATTTTATTATGCTACAGACCAATGGATTGTTTAGGACTATTCTTCTTGTTTAGTCCAAGCAATATCATGCCATAGACCAATGGATTGTGTAGGACTATTCTTCTAGAAGGATAAATAATTTTTTAAAGAATGACACCACCATATAAAGTTAAATTGATAAAAGAAAGAGAGTAGAAGCTTCCAAAATTGATTGGGCAAGTTGCAGTAGTCAGTGATTAGTCCTCAATCAATTCCTCTACTAACTCTCCACTCCTTTCCCATGGGCACCAACAACCACCCCCAGTTTTAAAAAAATTGATATTGACAGACAAGCCTTCTAGAAACTTGGAACCCTTCAACTAAAAGTACTGGGAAAATTGATGTTTTGAGAAAGATTGAAAATTTTGTTTGTAGTCCAATTTCTACAAAAATTAATGTAAATATTGCCCAGTACAAGAAAAAAATTGCACTTAAACTATCTCCATAAGAATTTGTCCATGAAGATACTTTTATATCTCGACGTGTATGTAGATGATCCAAACCATTAGTTGTGATTTTCATATTCTAAAATGATGGTTTCGATACAATTTAAGGGTTTTTATGTATCTATCCCTTACATCTTTAAAAATTAGAATTTAGTCCTCAAAATCTTTATATTTTTAATTTAGTCCCCAAATCCTTTAAGTTACCACAATTTAGTCGCTTAGCCATATTTTTTTATCCGAATTTCCCGTTATACTCCTGAATTACTTAACTTTAGTCCTCTTTTCCATCTTCCTCCTCTCTTCCTCTTTGTATTGGGTTCCTCCCTCCATTCTTCTCCTCTTTCTCTCTCTCTCCTCTTCTTATTGGATTCTCCTAAGTTACTTCACTTTATATATTAACTGGGAGGGAAGAGAGAGATGAGAATAATGGAGAGAGGAAGCCAATAAGAAGAGGAAGTAACTCAGAGATAGAATGGAAATTTCGGACCAAAAATATGACTAGGGAACTAAATTGTGGTAACTTAAAGGATTTGAGGGACTAAATTATAAATATGAAGATTTGGGAGACTAAATTCTAATTTTTAAAGATTTAAGGAACATATATGTTAAAAAAACCACTACAATTTTATAATATATTGAATAGTACAAAATATACAGTTTTTCAACAATAGAATAAATAAAAATCTCTCGGTTGATGACGAAGAAGTTTCTAATTAATATGATTTTTTATATATCATATATTTAGAATATTGAGATTCTATGATGAGATTTAAGGATGCATCTATATGTAACTTCCTACTGAGACATCTTTAAGTACACCAATATAATTGAGATGTGCCTTGTTCCATATATAAACTCATTAGGAGCTTCTGATTAAATTCAAAATATATAGAACTCGAATTCCCGAGAAAAACGGAGAAAAGAACAACAAAAACTCATTTTTATTCTTCCTCGCATTTATCGGTGCTCGACAAGATGTCTATGTTAGTGGCATGGAATTTTGCTCATTATAATTTCATCATCACGGGAAATTTCTATTTACAACTGCGTAACGATGACAATATCGGATTGAGTAGATTGAAAAGTAATCCTTTGCCTTTGCCCATGTTTAGGGGTCTCCATCGCCCACGATAATGGCCAAATACAGTGAGAGAGACGTGGTAGCCACCCAGAGCCAAAAATATTGATATCTTTGTCTCCAAGAGTGAATCTTTTTTCTTATAGAAGCAATTACCCGAAGCCTTCGAAGTTCAATCAGATGGAACTCTTTGTTAATAGCACGACTAGCTCTTATGCTACGCACTAAATTGGATGAGGTTTGGAGCAACTTGACTCTCTCATGTCTCGTTGTCCCACTGCCACAAGTATATATTCAAAAGAAGTGAACTTCTCAACCTAGCGATAGGAGTGGATTGAAGATTTAATTAGAAAAATTAAATTGCATAGGATATAACTCTCTCTTCTTCTTTTTTTTATTTTAGTAATTGTTGAAGTTTTCTTCCACTGTACCAAAACTTCGAAGTTATGGTGAGAGTTAAGCGAAATTATTTTATATTTTAACACACCCCTGCAGGTTTAAGACTCATTTTTGGATAGAAATATAGGTTTTATACAACGGTATAATTTTTAATTGTGCGTCCGGTAGGAATTGAATTTGAATTGCTCTGATACTATGTTGAAAGACCCTTCGACTGTACAAAAACTCCAAAATTGTGGTGAGAGTTAAGGAAAATTATTTTGTATTTTAACAGTAATTTATATTTTTCATAACACATTTATAACTTGTAGTTTCAATGTAATTAAAGTAGCTATGACATATATCCAGATATTTGAATCAGAGAGGGCAAAATTACATATGAAATAAATTAATCATAAAAAATTTAAGAAAAAGAAAGGCTCAAAATTGGGAGGTAAAATTGTAGAACTTAAAATTAAGGAGGGACAAGTTGAAATTTTCTTTAAATTTAGGTTTAGTATGATTTTTTGAGAGGGGCAACGACTGACCATTAATATGAGAAATTGGCGTAAAATGAACATTAATATGATCGTAGTTTGGCTAATTAAGTAAATTAGTATGATATGCTGCATCGATTTAATTGAAGCAACATAGACATATCAATATGATATAAGTAATCGAAGCAACTATTATAGGGTTGAGAATGTGCGAGTTCACGAGCCAAATTTTAAATTAGAAAAAATAATAATAATTTAAAATAAAGTGACATGTTTATGTGCACATTCTCATCCCTTCCATAGACATATCAATATGGATATAAGTGTAGTGACATCAAATATGAAAGTGAGTAATTGGTATACAATTTTTTTTTCATAAAAACCGCAGCTTGACTAATTAAGTTAAATCTTTGGATCTACATATATATTTTAGTTGACATATCTCGCCATAAACACTGAAAGAACGTTATTTATCTGAGAGACATGATTCAGGAATGGTAATGGATATGTCCTTGGTTAAATTTTGGTCATTTTTATACAAAATTTTGAATTAGAAAAATAAAATTTTCATTCTTAATTTAAAATTTTGTATAGGACTAACCAAATCTTGACCCATGGATGTGCCCATTACTATCCTTGACATGAAGCAATCTGAGTGATTTTCTTTTTTAATTAATGGTTTTTTTTTTTACTCCTATTTTTCCAAAACATGTTCCCAGCTCTAATCAATCACTGGAATAAAACTAGGGAGTTTTGCTTCCGGAAGAAGGCAGGTTGGAGGAGAGCAGAGAACTACTAGAAGATGAACACACTTCAATCTGACATCCAGCGGTGCGACAGATTCCCGATGGACAAAGACAGGAACGACACTTGATCCGGCCTTCATCACATCACCTTATTGGTCGTTCTGACAGGAAACCTATGGCACCACATATTTTAGATCCAATATAGTTTAACTATGATGTATTTTGATCTTCTGTATGGAGTAACATGTAACTACCTACGATGTATTTTGTTGAGCTCATATGGAGCTTTCCTTTGTAAATTTAATGGAACGCAGAGGGATCATATTCCCTGTAAAACTAGAGGAGTTAAACTTTTCAATATAATTTCATTGATTCATGTAGAAATCTTCGTATTTTATACTTGAGAGCTATGCTAGCTCTTATTTTGACTACTTTCTATAGTATTGATAATATTTTTCCTTTGTGAATAGAATAAATTAGAGCATCTAATAATCAGATCAAATTCAGCTTTAAAAAAAAAAAAAAATTAAAGAAAGAGCCAAAGCAATTAGAAGAAAAGTCGGATCCAATTACTACGAAATTTTCCAGGTTACATAAACTCGTGCAGCTCTCTGAGATCTCCAATTCAAGCACCAAGATGTTCGCCCATCGGCCGAGCTGCGTCAAATTCGATCCATATCGACAAAAATTATCAGATTTTTTTTTTTTTCTACCAGCACTGATCAGTCTCCCAAGTCCTACGACCATAACCCGGAAAAGACTGCGAACGAGCCGTCCACCGCCGCTGCTGGCCGCCGACGTAGACAACAAGCCCTCTGTCGTAGTCTGCCCGCTTGTTCGGGTCCGATAGCGTCGAGTAGGCCGCATGAATCCTCATGAACTCGTCGGCAGAAGACGACGACGCTGCTCCCTTGCATACATCAGGATGGCAAGAGCGCGCTAGCTTGCGGTAAGCAGTCTTGATTTCGCTGCAGTTGGCACCTCTGGACAGGCCGAGCACGTCGTAGAGCGAGGGGGCCGCGGCAGCAGCAGCTGCAGCCATCGGCCGGCTCGGCCACGCCGAGGAGTTTGATGCTTTGATTCTGAAAGAAGTCCTGCAGAGGTTTGGGGAGGGGATGGAGGTTGCAGAAAGCATTGAGGGAGTGTTTGTAGCGTGAATGAGTTTGTTGGTGTGAAGGGAGTTTGGGGGGGCAAAGGTTATGTTTTATAGCGAGGTGTAGGTCTTGTCATTTTCTTTTCTTGTTTCTTTTCAAGTATAAACTGTGAGCCAAGACTCCCGGCGTGTTTTATTAATTGATTATTAATAAAATACAAGTTTTAGATGTCTTGACCTATCGAAAATGGATAGTTTCTCGCATGAGCCGAGTTGGCATAGTGCTGGATTCAATGACAAAGAGGTTTAGAAATTCAGTGTTGGTACCGAAAAGTCTTCATCTTATTTAAGATCTCAATTGGAAATCTTGTACAGGAATGGTAATGGAATTTTTGGTCCGACTTATACAAAATTTTGAATTAAAAATAAAAATTTTATTTTTCTAATTCAAAATTTTGTATAGAAAGAATAAAAAATTGGAGGAGTTTCTAGATGAGCACACCATTTTTTCTAGTGAGCCCACTTAAAATTTTGCTTTTATTTACAATTTTGCCATTTAAATTTTAGGACAAAAATACTCTCATCTTCAACTTCTCTATTCTCTCTCTCTCTCTCATCTCCTCTACCGTCATTACCCTTCCACTGTCGCTACCCCTGCTCTTCTCCGCCACTTCAGAGAGAGAGATGATCCACCATAGAGAATCTTGAAACTTCTAAAAGGCCATGACTTTATAAGTCCGAAATTGTAAGTCATGAATCTTGAGAGCAGATACCTGCAGCAGAGCCAGAGCCATCCGTTGTGATGACTTCGGTAGAATAGGGTTCGGGACTGTAAATCCGGATCCGATAAGGTGGATCTGGGACTGTAAGCCCGGATCCACATAGAGGATCCGGACTGTCTAGTCCGGAACTTGCTACAATATTGGAAGAAAAATAGAAAATTATAGTTTTTAGAATTTTAAGTGTGCTCACTAGGAAAAACTCTCTCTTTTCAAAAGAGAGGGTGGGCTCACTAGGAAAAAAAGTGTGCTACTTTGGAAATTCCCAAAATTAATCATAAATGCGTCAATTATCATCCCTAGTTTTGGCGCATCCTACAAACCTAGCTATGCTTTTAGCCATCTACTTGAATTCTCAAATACCATCACGATGTACAACTCCACTTGTATCATGCTATGGGCTTCCTTTATAAGAGGAGATTGTACCATCTTTGTTCAAAATCTCCCTTCCAAAATATATATATATAGAGAGAGAGGAAACGGGAAATACACCGGCGGTGAAGAGAGTTCCTTCACTGCCGCTTAGGGGGGCCAATAAAATTATAACACGGGGCGTCATTCAAGGTAACAAATAAATGAACTCTCTTAAATGACACCACATGTAATAATTTTATTGGGTCACCTAAGCGGCGGTGAACCGGTGTATTTCCGGTTTTCTCATATATATATATATATAGCACGATACGGGAAATAAAAGAAATTTTGTCCGAAAAAATGAATTATCTGGAAAAAGAAAATAAAAAGAAAGAAATAACAAGATGAAAATAAAAGAAAGAAATAAAACAAGATAAAATATGTTATTTAGAAAACCATTAGACTCTTTTAATGAACCCTAGGTTCAGGAAGCACGACGTTCCTTGGGCCCAAAAAATAAAAAGAAAAATAAAAAATAAAAAAAAATTGATACTTTTGGTCTACTATCAATCTTAATTTGAATTTGATCCGTAATTGAGCTCATTTTCAAACATATCTTCGAGAGTTCACCATGATATGAGCGTTCTATGTCCTTAACCAGTTAACCCATTGAACTTCACCTTGCAATATAATTTGTCCAATAGTTACTAAGAAGTTCAACATAAACAACTCTAAACTGGTAAGCACACCCTAAGCTAAGTGTAAATCAAAGTACTTCCACTGAGAAAAAAGAGCTTAAGAAATATCCCATACGCTTCAACCACTGGAAGATGTACTCTATGGTTTGTATAAGATCCGATTTAGTGCATGAAGTTGGCACGGTAAGTAGAATTCTTGCCAACTCTGAAAAAGATCATTTGGATTGCAGTGAAATAGATTCTAAGGTATCTCAAAGGAACATCTAAGTTCTGTTTATATTTTGATAGTGATAAATATATATTAGAAGGATACACAGATTCTGGTATACTTGGGGACATCGATAATCGACAATCTAATTCAGAATATTTGTTTACTTTTGCTAGGAGAGTTATATCATGGTAGTTCAAGTTGTGAAAATATGCTGCTCTATCCACCACTGAAGCCGAATATATAGCTGCTATGGAAATTAAGGAACTTTTGTGATAAAGAATTTCTAAGGAAATTGTCATGGAACTAAGGAATATATATTCTTCATTGTGACAACCAAAGTGCTATTGACTTGAGTAGAAATGCCATAAATCACTCTAGAATAAAACATATTTACGTTTGATACCATTAGATTTGAGAAATTAAAAAAAAGCATACATGAAACTTGTCAAGATTAGCACAAATCGAAATCCATCTAATATGATGACGAAACATTTATCAAATGAGAAGTATGAGCTCTGGAGGAGATTAGCAGACATAACTAGTACTTGAATTATTTACGGGATCGAGAGATCCTTCCTCATGTGAATGGAGAGGGAGATTGTTGAAAATTTCGTCTATTCCCATAAATTGGTAATATTTGTTCTATTTTCGAAACACTCATCTTGAACATATTTATGTACTGGTGACTACAGATTTATTGTATTTTTCCAAGATATCATCTTGAGATTATTCATGGATTTAGTAACTGCAAATTTGTTATACTTTCAAATAACTAATCTTGAAAATATTCATGGCTTCGGTAAACTCATATGCCTATAAAAGATAGATGCGTTTAAAGATAGAGATGATTCAAGATAAAAAAAAGAAAAAGCGAGTCATCCTCTAGTGAGTCTTCGTAGATAAATTGTTATCCAAAAGTGTTATTCTCTTTAGAGATATCCTCTAGCTAGTGAGTTTTAGAGAGAGTTTCGGCATTCTACTTTATTATATTGGAAATTATTTAGAGTTTATCCCATAGTTTTTCCCTTAACATCAAAGGATTTTCTACATAAATTTTATGTCTCTTTTTTTCTCGTTCTTGTATGATTAATTTCTTTTCGTCTCTCACTCAACATATTATATAAATTAGAGTGTTGTTCCTAACAATATTTTCTCCAGATGACTATACAAGATATATATAATATTTGGAACTAAATTTCCTAATGCTCATGCGGAAGCTATCTTTTGTTTTTAATTTAAATTTTATTTTAAAAAAAATAAAAATTTTATTTTAAATTTAAAATTTTGAATAGAACAGATCAAAAAATGACCTCGTGATGGAAGGTCAGTGGCTGTCGACACCACGGAGCAATGGGTTAGTGATGATATTTTCTATAATTTTATTCACCAGCACTCACTAACAACTCTAGTTAGTTAAATTAACAGCACTACGTTACTGAGAGGGCGGGCCTGTGTTCTAGAACTGTAGCCTAATCTTCAATTAACTATGATTATTAAATTAATATACGATCACTTAATATACAAATTTCCAAAAGTAATATGATCATATCACTAATATATACTTTTCAACTTTAGAGTTATGGTGTAGTGGAAGGGACTTGTATATTTCCAAAAGTAATATGATCATATGATTCATATCACTAATCTATACTTTTAAAATTCGGAGCTATGGTGCAATGGAAGGAATATTGGGAATATCCTGCAATTAAATGTGGGCCCGACAGGAATTGAAGCTGGATTGCTCTGATACCATATTAAAATATCCTTCCACTTGAGGGTTGAGAAAAATTATTGAAACAAACTTTTTTTTTTATTATTATTATCCCTATGAATCGTACATGTATACAAAAGAATTTCATCATAAATAGAATCGAGTTAAAAGGGATTCATCCCATCCGGCAAGCTTTATTTTTCCCTTCGTTTCGGAGAATGTTTAGTTTTGTTTAATGAAATGCTCTACACTTGTGCCTTATAAGTTCTCTCTTAAAAAATTCAAAACTGAAATTTAGGTAGGGATGGTAATGGACATATCCATGGGTCAATTTTTTGCTCGGCCTATAAAAAATTTTGATTTAAAAATAGAATTTTTCCGTTTCTAATTCAAAATTTTGTATTGAGAGAACTAAAAATTGACTAGTAGACGCGTTTGTAACCATCCCTAAATTTAGAGGCATGTTTATACTCCTCCCTAATCCAATTACTTTAGATGACTATTAGACAATCTTTTCCCGATGAGCTTTATCATAGGTAACACTGGTTTTCTCCAATTTGCAAGGATTCTGAGTACGGTTCTTTGTGGGGATTCAATTTTAAAAGTATTTTAAAAAAGAGGTTTTTACATATATGTTCCTTAAATCTTTAAAAATTAGATTTTGGTTCCTTAAATCTTCATATTTATAATTTAGTCCCCCAAATCATTTAACTTATCTCACTTTAGTAGTCCCTCAGTTATATTTTTGATCCGAATTTTCCATTATACCGCTGAGTTACTTCACTTTCATCTTCCCTCATCTCTTCCTCATCTCTTTCTCTTATTATTGGGTTTTTGCTCTTCATTCCTTTCCTCTCTCTCTTCTTATTGGGTTCCCCTGAGTTACTTCATTTTACAGATCAACTAGGAGGGAAGAGAGAGATGAGAAGAATGGAGAGGAAAATTCAATAAGAAGAGAAAAAAATGAGGGAAGACTAAAGTGAAATAAGTCAGGGTAAAACGAAAAATTCGGGTAAAAAATATGGCTGAGGGACTAAAGTGAAGTAATTTAAAGGATTTGGAGACTAAATTATAAATATGAAAATTTGGAGGACTAAATTCTAATTTTTAAAGATGTAAGAGACATATATGTAAAAACCCCTTTAAAAAATATATGTATATAAGTTTCACAGCAAAAAAGAATTATTTCGCTAAAAATCTATTATCCGTCGGTTTCTTGACTTAAAAGCGAAAACAATTGCAATGATCTTGACTTAAGAAAAAAAAAAAAAAAAAGGCTGTAGACGATTCCAACTTAGAACTTGATAGTAAGCTGCCTTGTGAATATTTATTTATTTATTTGGAGCAAAGGGTTGTGATGGCGTACTGAACTTGGAACCTCCCATTTTTCCTTGCTTAGTCAAGTCTCGGTGGCATTCGTCGCAAGCTGAGAGAGACCTGAGTTCACGAGCGACACCTCTTGACCAATTCCATACCCGTTGAAAGACCCTTCACTGCATTAAAACTCCGAAGTTATAGGGAGTAAATCTGATATTATATTGAAAGACCCTTCTACTGTAAAAAACTCTGAAATTATGGTGAGAGTTAAAGAAAATTATTTTGTATTTTAATAATATCTTTGAGTTCAAGATTGATTATGGATCCATTTTGGCAAGAAACCATAGTAAAAGCCTATTAAGGCTGACAGGCCTAGCTCGAAAAAAGTCCAATTTAACAATGATCAGGATAACAGATTTTTCTCTATGGAAAGTTGGATTAAGATTAAAATGACTTATCTCTAACAAATCTATAGGATACTTAATCCGATTAAACAGTTACCAAATCATCAAGAAATGGAAATCAAGTCTTTCAAGAAAATCGAATGTACCTACAATACAGAAACTAATGAATTTGAGATTTATTACAATTTCTATTCTACCACGAATTCTCTATTATAAATACCCTTATCCTTTATTATATACACTTTAAGTAGAGATAGTAATTGTTAAAAAAAAATTGAAGAAAAATCATTGATCATTATAGTTTTGCCGCTAGCCACGTAACTTTTCCTGAGCTGGCGGCTCACCTACAGTAATCCTTATCCTCCTTAACTTCTTTCAGATTAAATTTCATAAATTTTGGAGTTCATTTACTATTTCATCAAGTGCATACAAAATATTTTATTCATTGAAAATCGTTAATTTTAAGTTAATTTGATGGAGAACCAAATCAAAACTAAAACCCAAGAAATTGGGTATGAGTAAACCCTAGGAGGTCGAGATCATAATCCAAAAGATTTCTTTTAAAAAAGATTGTTGGAGATAGTAGAAATGAACTGCAGCTCAGGTAACTTGCGTAAGCTGTCAGCTCATTTCCATTTTTCTTATATATATATATATATATATATATATATATATATATATATATATATATATATATATATATATATATATGGAAATGAGATGACAGCTCACGCAAGTTACCTGAGCTGCAGTTCATTTCCACTATCTCCAATAAAAAAAATTTAAATTTCTTTTGGATTATGATCTCGACTCCCTGGGGTCCACTCATACCCAATTTCTTGGGTTTTAGTTTTGATTTGGTCCTCCATCAAGTTAACTTAAAATTAACGGTTTTCAATGAATAAAACATTTTGTACGCACTTAATAAAAAGGTAAACGAACTCTAAAATTTATTAAATTTAATCCGAAAGAAGTTTAGGAGGTAGTAATTGTTAAAAAAAAATTGAAGAAAAATCATTGGATCATTAGAGTTTTGCTGCTAGCTTACGTAATTTTTTCTGAGCTGACAGCTCACCTACAGTAATCCTCTATATATATATATATATATAGAGAGAGAGAGAGAGAGGGGGTATGCATCCGGTACTTCCTAAGTAGAAATTTATTTTAAAATAAAGAAGATTGTTTTTTAATTAAAATTGAGAGGGACACGTAAGCCAGGCCTCCTTCTGCCCAATCCAAGATATTTGAGTGCAATGATGATTTTTCCATCACATTACGGTCAAAATTCTTGCTAAGACTTAGAAAAAATATTTGCTCTCATCAATGTTGACCAAGTCTTAATCTTAATCGAATTATCTATCATTTATTTACTTCGTCATCCTCGAAAACGAAATGATACTAAACATAGAAATTTGAATTGAGGTCTCCAGACTTGATCCTGGACTTTCGGCTTCTCTATGAGTTAGAATTATTTGCCTTTTCGATCTCATGGTGATTTCTATTTTTTTTTTTTTTTAATTGTTTCCTTTTCCTCACTGGTCATGGTGATTACTACTTGAACTTACTTGTTTGAGAAAAAGGAATAATATACTATCTATTATCATCTAGAAAATTCAAAGGGCTAAGCTAAGAATAGTCCGAATTGATAAATCTATGATCTGTAAGAGAATGAAGAATAACTTTGTATTCTGATGGGAGACTAATATAAAAGTTAAAAATAAGAGAATATATAATTTGATTCTAATTGTATGTAATCTTAAATCAGCATAACCAGCCTAATTAGAGATACTTGACAAATATACTAATTTAGGAAGATATAATGAAATATGCTAATAAATTAAAGAATTTATCAAATATACTAATTTAATAAGATATCCTAAATTAGTGAGATATTCTAATACGAATAAACTTTGGATGTTGAAGTTGAAACATTGAAAAATATACCTAGTGATCTAAATTGGTACTGACTATGTGAAAGTGGAATAGTATCGATGACACTTGATACTCTTAAGAGAGTGGTTTTATGTTCGATTCCTAGAAATACTGATCGAGAAATTTAACTAGGAATTCTTTTCAGGTTATGACCATAAAAATGATAGCCGGCCAATGAGCCACAACTAAAATAAAAATATTACAGGTTTATTCTTTAGTTCGTTTGAGGTAGAAATCAGTATTCACATTTGTTACTTTTTAGAACTATTGATGTCAAATTTGATCGACTATATCTGTTGAACTAAATCAAGTATCAAACAAATATAAGAATCGAGGTGTATTCTAACCAGATAGATGCAAATCTCAAACAAGTACCTACAGTCAGATTATCATATAATAAAAACAAAAAGCACAAAAAAAAGTGCACAAACAACATTTTTAAGGAGATTTAGCTGAGTTAGATCTCGAGCCTACATCCTTTTGAGTTTAGTCTATTATCCGATTGAAGTCTTTATATAGAGAAAGAATTATAAGTCTATTAGAGTTTTCCCTCTCAAATCTAAAATATTAGATCTTGAATCTTGGATCAATTACAAAATTACTTGGAGTGAAAGAGAATGCTCTCTTCTTCCTGGGAGGGAGGGATATTTATAGTTATTTTTTGCTGGTTATTGAATGAATTGCACTTAGAGTAGGATTTTCTTTCTCCGCTTTAAGAGATAGATTTCCTTGTACTCACTTAGAGCATTTCAAGTAGTATGAGATCCATAATGAATAGTTAAAATTATATTTGTAAGAAATAAATATACCATTTTTTTTTCCTTTTTCTCTCTGTGTATGTGCATGTTTAAATTTTAGCCTTTTGAGAAGAGAAATAGAAATGCAGGAAAAGAGAAGAGGAATGGAATTGGGGCAGGCAACGAATAATGGATTGACCAGAAGGAAGGGAGAATGGAAGTTTAATTTGAATTGGTTGGATGTGTGCCCTTCGAACTAAGGAGAAAATGAGGGCAGGCATGTCCAAATAAAATAATAGCAAATTTCATAAACAAAACTAACTCAAACTAACTTTAGATGAGTGGGCACACAAAAAAGATCAAATTACTCTTCATTCTCTCTCCTATTCTCTCTCTATTTTTCCTAAAACCCAACTCTCCAACTCTTCCTTCCTAAATTTTTCTTTTCTATTCTCTAGGACCGGCTATTGCAGACCTTCGTTCCAAGACAGTGCTTTCTGGGTGTCGCCGACGCCGCTCGAGATCTACTTCGGTCATCCGCCGTTGCCACTGCTACAGATTGAAGGAGAGAGAGAAAAGCTGAGATTGAAAGAGAGGGTAAGATGGTTCAAAATTTTTAGGGACAATTTTGTTATGGAGTTAATTACAGTTAGACCCCCTGTAGTATTGGGAGTGTGTAACTTAACACTCCTGAAGTTTGAAACTCTCAAAAAAAACCCCTGGACTGTCAACACTGTTAGTGAGGGTTAATTATTTTTACTCTCATTTTTTTATTAAAGTGCACTATTGTCTTTCAAATTCTTATTCTACCATCATCTATCTCTTTAACCAGCACACACTCTCTCTCCACTCTCTCTCCCTCTCCCTCTCTACCTCTCTCTCTCAGTCACTCACGCTCCCTCTCTGACTGAGAGAGAGAGATAGAGAGAGAGTGACTGAGAGAGAGGGATAGAGAGGGAGAGAGTGTGTGCTGGTTAAAAGAAGGGATGATGATAAAATATGAATTTTCCTTTTGTTATGAGGTGAAAGTTTTAAAGTGGGCTCGCTAAGAAAATGGTGTGCACGTTTAGAAATTCCCATCTGGAATAGTTTTCGGGACAAATGGGAGTTTCCAAAGGAGCACACCATATTTCTTAGTGAGCCCAGATTTCCTAGTGAGCACACTAAATATACCCAAAATACCCTCCTCTCCTATATTTATTTTCCTTCTCTCTCTTCTCTCCCATTTTCTCTCCCTCACCCACACCAGCCCAACCCAAACCCAAAAATCCTAAATCTACTCTTCCTTCCCCTCCCACTTCTCATAATCATCTCTTTCTCCTTCTCTAACTCCTCCTTCCAAATCATCCTCTCTCTCGTTGCTAAAAGCACCGCCGCCGATCTCCCACCGTCGTCGCCGCCGCTGATCTTCCGCCGCCGTTCCGCCATCGCTTCTTGAGTCGAGGTGGGTGAGATTTCTTATTATAGTATTTTTTTTTAATTTTGGTTTTTTTGGATCAAATAAAGGGAGATATTTGGATTTGGTGATCTTATTAGGTTGGAGAGGAGGAGGGGAGGAGGCAGCAAATTTGGTGGTAGTAAATTTTTTTTATATGTTGATTATAATTAATAAGAAAATAAAATATTGTAATGCTAGTTATAAAATATGCAAAATTTAATTAATTTTCCAATCGTGGACTGTAATGTTAAATTTTATTAGTTAATTTTGAAGTTTGATAGTATTGTCGTAATGGTTGATTAAGTAGGAAAAAAAGGTTTCAGTGTTTTTAAACATTATATTATATTATCTTGCAGCAAAAAAATAGGAAAAATATGATATTTGTAACTATTTACTTACACATAGAGAAGTTACTGTTCTGATAAATATCATTTATAAATGAAATATCTTTGTATTCCATATTTTAGAGCAAAAAATGTGAGGTTTTTGGATTTGATAGTCTTGTTGGCTTAGAGAGGAGGAAGAGGGGAGGAGGAGGAGGAGATGAAGGGGTTTTGATAATAAAATTGATGGAGCATTAGGTTTTTTGAGATGGAGGTTTTTTGATCATAAATGAAATTTATACTTTGATTATTATTATTCGAAAAATTAAATATTATAATGCTAGTTGTAAAATATGCAAAATTCCATTAATTTTCCAATCGTAGACGGTAATGGTAAATTTTAATATGTCTTGAAATTTCTAGCATTGTCGCAATGGTTGGTTAATTAGACAAAATTAGACAAAATTTTGAAGTCAAAATTAGACAAAATTTGATATTTGTACCAGATGTAATTCTGTAACTACTTACTTACACATAGAGAAGTCATTGTTATATAACTATTATTTATGAATGAAATTATACGTATTAATATTATTATATTTGTATTCCATAAATAGATCTGGAAGAATCATCTTGCGTACTACCAATTGCCTCGTTGAGGAGAAAAAAAGCAGGATCTCAACCACCAATGCGTTGCCCAATAAGAGAGAGAAGATAAAATTGTTGTAGATTCTGAATTAAATTTAAAAACTCCTAATCTGCTCAGATATGAAAGTGCAAGGCAAGAGGAAAGTAATAATGATTCATGAGGCTCTGAAGATAATCTTGAAGGGTCAATATATCGAATAATGAGCTAATTTGTTAATGATTGTCATTATATGAATTACATTATTGTTTGAATTTTAGTTTCGTATTTATGTGTTATTGATGAAACCTCTAGTTTGAAAGAAATAAACTTTGTGTACAAATTTGAGAGATGAATGAATTCTTTGTATTTTTTGCATAATCAATTATTGGATGCAATTATATTTTGATTTCTTTGCAATTATATTGTTGGATGCATAATCGTATTTATGTGTTATTGATGAATGAATTTACAAGAAAATATATTTATTTGGAAAAAAATAAAATAAAGTAAAAAGAAAATGCAAATAAATAAAATGTATTATTATGTGTTTCATCTAATTTTTCTTTGAATTGGAATGAAATAGCAACTGAGAAAAATATTGTTTGAGTCCAAAATTTAATTAGATTCATAATAGTTGCATAAGAAAATGTATTTATTTGCTGTTGCTAGGAATCGAATCTAAGACACTCACATGTGAGATAGGAATACTCACCACTATGCTACAACGACTTAATGAATAATCAAATGAAAAAAAATTATTTATAATTGTCCGGACTGAAAGTCCGGACAGTGAGCTTCTGTCTGAACTGCTTCTGTCTAGACTTCCAGTTTGGACGAAATAATTTCGTTCGGACTGGAAGTCCGGACAGAAGCCGACTGTCCGGACTTCCAGTCCGGACGGATATTGGACCGTTAGTCCAGACTTTGAGTTTTTTTTTGTTCATAATTTTTTTTAATCCGCATAATTTATAGGATTTTTGAGTAAGTAAAGACCTAATAAAATCAATTTTCAAATTTAATTTGTGAGATAATTTAACATATGAGAAGATTTGATAGAATAGTTTTAGATTTTAGGTTTTTTTTTTTTTTTTTTTTTTTTTTCGTTTAATTGATCTGTAGTTTTTGAAGAGAAGGAGAAGATAGATTGAAGAAAGAATATTTTAGTCCAAAAAAATTGATTGCAAACTTAATATATATATATATATATATATATATATATATATATATATATATATATATATATATATATATATATATATATATATATATATATATATATATATATGAAGTTTTTAAGTGGCTCACAAGTAAAAATGGTGTGCCCCTCTAGAAACTCCCGGGACAAAGGCACCCAAAATTGTTGATGGCAATCTCAATTCTTGAGCTACTCTGAGGAAAGACGGAGAAGATAACGACGAAGAAGAAGAGATGAAGATCGTGACCTACAATGTGAACGGCCTCCGGCAGCGCGTCGCCCAGCACGGCTCCCTCCTCAAGCTCCTCAACTCCCTCGATGCCGACATCATCTGTCTCCAGGTCACCACAACACCAAGCCCTAGCTAGCTTGCCCCGTCGAATTCATCGAGACCCTAACTCCACTTTTCATTCCACTTGCAGGAGACGAAGCTAACGAGGCAGGACCTCTCCGTCGACCTCACTTTTGCCGAGGGTTACGAGGCGTTCCTCTCCTGCACCCGCGGCTCCTCCCGCGGCCGCTTCGCTTACTCCGGTAAAATTTGCTTCATTTTTTTTTTTTTCAATTATTCAAGAAAGTTTGGATCTTTTTTGAGTTTTGGAGTTCCAGGAGTGGCGACATTTTGCCGGGTGAAGTCGGCGTTCGGGAGTGATGAGGTGGCGCTGCCTGTTGCGGCGGAAGAAGGGTTTACGGGGTACCTTCATGGCTCGAAAAAGAATGAACCCATGATTGGGGATTTTGAACTTGAATTGCCTCTGAATGTAGAGGATCTTGGGGATGTTACCAGTGAGGATTTGTTGAAGGTGGATAGCGAGGGGCGTTGTGTTATTACCGATCACGGGCATTTTGGTGAGTGAATTGGTTACTGTTAGTTGTTAATGGTTGCGTAACGCATGCATTTCGAATTTCCGTTATTAGAGCTTGCGTCATGACTGAAACTAGCAAATTAATCATCTTTTAACCTTTCTTCTTGGCTCTTCCATAGTCTAGGTGAATTTTGAGGAGGTTCCTCATTCTCGTGCTTAAATTGCATAACTAATATGTTAATTATTCTAAATGCTAACTGGAAAGTCGCTTTTTGTTCATCCCTCTTTTGTTTATGTTGCCCTGGCCTAGGATGTGGGCAAAATGTTAGGGAGTGATGTTGGCATGTTAGTCAGTTGTGTAGGAAATATAGGAGATGTCTATAAAGAGGGAAAACTATGAAGGGACTTGAGGCTGAAATGTTTCTTTATTTACTTTTGGGTTTTGGCTCTTGTCACTTACAAAACACAACATGTACATAGGTATTTACAGGGCTCTAGGATACATGTATATCCCCCATACATGAACCACATTAAATGTTCATAGAAAATCTAAATGCATGAACTAATTAAATACACACATTAATTATAGGAAATCCAAATTCATGAATCATTACTTTCTAAAGTGACCCTTCACACATACATGAATATTGGAAACTTCTAAACATTGAATTAAGTTTACTTTTTAATACTCTCCTTTAAATTTAATTCCTTGTAACTCCGAGCATCATACGCAACTTGGTAAAATTGTTATATTTTAGAAGCTTCATAAAGATATTCGCAACTTGATCATGGGTCTTTACATATTTCACCTCTACCTCATTTTGCAACACATTTACGAAGAAAATGATACCTTGTATCAATTTGCTAGCTTCTATCATGGAACACCGGGTTTTTGGCCAATGCAATAGCTGACTTGTTATCTACAAAAATCTCCGTAGGCTCCTTTTGTGGCATTTGCAGCTTTCTTAATAATCTTCTCAACTAAACTGCATGACAAGCACAAGATATAGCAGCAATATACTCGGCTTCACATATAGAAATTGTCGCAATTGGTTGCTTCTTTGAACTCCAAGTGAAAGTCGTATTCCTCATATAAAAACTAAAACCAGTAATGCTTGTTTGGTCATCTACATTTCCAGTCCAATCACTATCACTATATCCCACAAGTTTAAATTTATTAAAAAATGAATAAAGCAAATCATAATCAATTATAATTTTGATGTACCGAAGAATCTGTTTTGCTGTTATGAAGTGTTGTAGTTAATGTCTCCATAAACCGACTAATAAGCCCAACTTCAAAAAGTATATTTGGTCGTGTGCAAGTCAAATATCTCAAACTTCTAACTAGACTCTTGAAAATCGTAGAGTCTACTTGTTCACCTTCTTCATTCTTAGACAATTTAAATCCATATTCAACCAGGGTGCTCACGGATTGACAATCTTTCATTTTGAACTTCTCAAGGATCTTCTTGGCAAATCCTTCTTGAGAAATGAAAATCTCAGGATCTGATGCTTGAACTCAGTGCCAAGATAATAAGACATGAGACTAATATCAGTTATCGCAAACTCCCTAGCCGTTCTTTGCTTAAATTCTCCAAATCTTTGGACTCTTCAATGGTGACAACAACATGATCGATCTTTGAAATCACTTTTCAATGATCCGGATTTCCTCCAATATTTTTTTATACCGCTTCATTTGGTTGACTATGGCCAATATCCTCGAAAAGAAATCCGCAATAGACTCACATTCTTGCATTAGTAAACCTTCAAATTCTCCTTGTAACAATTGAATGTGAAATTTCTTAACTTTATTAACCCCTTGATTGGAGTTTTGTAAGATTTCTCATGTTTACTTGGCAGTAGTTGCATTAGCGTTTCTCTCGAACATGACTTCATCCAAACTTTGATGGATGAGAGTGAGAGCTTGTTGATCATTCTTTTACATTTTTTGCAGTGCCTCCCTCTGGACATGAGTTAAAGTAGCTTCCTTACGAGGCTCGTCATAGCTTCTATTTATGATCTCCCACACATCTTGGGAACTAAGTAAGGCATTCATATAGATGCACCAATTCTTATATTTCTCTTTTGTAAGTCGAGAAAATTGAAATGGAAAACTAGAAGTGGCCATCTCTAGGATCACGAAATTTAGACTCTAATACCAGTTTGTAGGAAATATAGGAGATGTTTATAGGGAGAAAAAACTATAAAGGGATTTGAGGTTAAAATTTTTCTCTATTTACTTTTGGCTCTTGCCACTTACAAAATACAACATTTACATAGGTTTTTATATGACTTTAGGATACATGTATATCTCCCATACATGAACCAACTTAGAAAATCCAAATACATGAATTAATTAAATACACATTAACTAAAAACATAGAAAATCCAAATTTATGAATCACCAGTTTTCAAGGTGATTCTTCACACGTACATGAATGTTGGAAATCCCAAAACATTGAATTAAGTTTACTTTTCAACAGGTTGTATACACTGTTGAAAGTTACCTCGGGACCATTGTCAATTTGCAATTGCATGCGTTTTTGGTCCCTTTTATATTGAAAGGCTTTAATTGTGACGATCCTTTCAGTTAATGGCATCTCTCATTGTGATTTCTCATCAAAAATTTCTGCTGGGACTAATCTAGGTTACTTGTACAGTACTTTTCAATCTATATGGCCCTCGAGCGGAAGAAGACGATAAGGAAAGGCTTCGATTTAAGCTTTTGTTCTTCAGGGTATTACAGGTGATTCATAAATCTTATTAATTACTTCTCGGTTATTTATTTTTGAAGTAATCTGTCATAAGACTCATAACAATATATGTTGGTTCTCAAGATATACATCTTGAAGTTATGAATACTATATGATTCAACTTATTCTTTATTACCTAGCCATTAGTTAATCATTTTATCCATTCTTTCATGTATTTCACACTTACAGGTTCATAAGTCACTGCGAAAGGAAATAAAATGAAGGACCCTCTCTATATTAGAAACTAGCACATATAACTTTGGTCCTGCGACAACCATTATCTCCTCTTCTGTTTTTTGTACATCATATGCACATTATATCATATCCAGTACCTTATTATGCATTGGCTGACATTCAACAGTCAAGTAACTAAAAATGTAACCCCCCAAAACACAAACATATAATGAGGATTTCCCCTCAACTCCTATGAAGTGAAAACTATTGCTTAGATCACTAAATTTTAAATCCAACCATATTGATGCGACCTATGATATTGAAATAGATATAAAAAAAATATGTTAAAAGAAGTTTACTCATGGATCAAGACCACCTATTGTTTCCGCAGCGTATGTGTGTGTATGCATGTGTTTATTTGTATATATGTAAATATCTATATGCACATGTGCATGTCTAGACCAAAACTATACCCCCATAAATTGGTTATAAGTGAACTATAGGGGTAAAGATCAACATCATGGTAGTCGATCGTAGAAATTGTTGATGGTTGTTGAGTTACGGTGCTAATGACACTCGTATTGGTCTTGCATTGGTACCCATATATATACACACACACACATCTCATATATATATATATATATATATATATATATATATATATATATGTATATGGAAAAGTGTGCCTAAAGCTATGAAGCATAGAAACAAGTATGGATATGGATACACCAAATTTGAAAAAATATCGTATGTATATGAAAAAGAAGTAACATTTAATGCTAAAATTTTAAATGTATAATTTATATGAGATCATCAAGACTTTTCTCATTTACTAGTGTCCAGGTTGTCTCGCTATGCTAAATAGTTTTAATACATAAATAAACCCAAACATATAACTCAAATTTGTAAAGTAAAAAATAGCATGTGAAAAATATGCATGTCCAAGAAGTGTCTAGGAAGGTCGTCAACTTAGAAATATATTATAAAAATAAAGGCAACGATACAAAGTGTTTTACACTTAATGAAAGAGTGTCCAAGAAGTGGTGATGTGAGACACATGTCCAGTACATGTCCTTTACGGGTATGGCCTATTTTAAGATTACCCTGTTACATATGTCTAGGTTGTCTCTTTACTCTTTAGAGAGTTAGCCAAAGGGATGATCTAAAATCTTCCAATAGGATATTAAAGTGGATGATCTGAATTGTTAGTCATGATTTTTACATTATAAGTAGGAGGTGTATGGAATATTATTTATTCCTCTCGTTTGTTCTATTGTTGAAAATTAATTCATTTTATAACTATTCAATGTATTGTAAAATCATATTGAATATTTATTATTTTTTGATTTTTGCACATCGTTATCGTAGGACATGGGGATCACAATAAATGATGCAGATCATCCATATATACCCTCCATGTTCGGATGTATGTCCACCTTCATAAGTAACTCCATACAAAGATACATTAGGTATACATATGGGAAAGTGTATCTATTAGCTAGGGTATTTTCGTAGAGAGTTACCTACAGAGGTGGTCCTGCATCCGAACATGGAGGTTTTACATGTACGATCTAAATTGTTAATTTTGATCAATATGCTTTAAATAAATGGTATATATAAAATCATGTGATTTAGATCATTGTTGATCAAAGTTTTATTTGTTTATTTCAATGAGCTTTTTTGATTAGCTTAAGTATTTAACCGTTCCTTATCCATGTGCGTAATACATGTATGCTTATTGAAATATCCTTTAAAGTATCAAGAGTACTATGATACCAAATACCTAGCCTGTTAAGCCTACCCCTACATAGTATATATCCGTATCCTTACCACGAATCGGAGCGTAGCATGCCAGGCAACATTTTGTCAATATATAATGAGTGTATTTTTTTATTTTTTATTTTGCAACCATTTTGCTTAGATCTATATATTAGGGCATGGGCTTTTTCAATTCAGGTATATAAACACTAAAAAGCCCTTCTAAACCATTTTTTGACTAAAAAATTCTACACCTTTCAAGTACCAATTTGTTATTTAGGGCTGCCCAATTTGCGTCTTGTTGACGGATGTGCAAAAATCCTTGAAACTCTTTGATTTTTGATTTGTAGATACTTCTGATAATATAGATCAATTTAACGGACCAGATCTTTTAAATGATTGATCAAATATTGAATTTGAATGGGAAGTTGTTGGCTCAAGTCCTTTTGGAAGGAGCCAATTCTCTCTCTCTCTCTCTCTCTCTCTCTTTTACACATCACAGATGTACATATTGTCACAAAAAATATAGATGAGCTTAAAGCATAGAGTTACTTATAGTTAAGGAGAATGAGAAATACTAAAAATCCCCTGAAGTACCCTAGTACTAAATAATGTCATGTTCAACCAAGGAAGAAATACATAATTGGTTCTATTAAACCATTCTTATAAGTTATACTCATCCTGAAAACAATGATGTAAGCCAATCTAACATCAATCATTAATCCCTAGTGATACATTGCTAAAATCAAATTTTGTACCTCTTTTATTTTTTATTTTTAGGTTGCACCATATACTCATCCTTCAATTTCAAAGAACTCATAGATATCTATCCATGACAGGTTTCTTTCTCCTTAATCTACTTAGCATCTCATTTCCATATTCGAATAGCAAATAATATCATGTCTTTACTGCATCTTCACTTTTTTTCCTTTTGCCTCATTTTCGCTTGAAGTTGTACTCGAAAGAACCTGAAGCATGCTATGCCAGTTTTTCCAACATATTTGAGTGCACAATTAGATAACAAACTAATTTGCTTTGCACCTTTGGCACAACAATGTCATGCCCCACCCCGATATATGATAAACGAGCACATACAAGTATTGACAACATATTCGGTTTGAGTATACTAAAGCCTCTGACAGGATAATAAGAGTTAAAATAGTTTATAATTAGATACGGATTTCTCCTCTAAAAAGACTAGTTACGATTGCTTTATGACTTTATGGGAATCGTTATAAACTAATCTAGTTTTTGTCTCACATCCGATGTGGGACTATTGAGCTAGAGGTATTACAAACAAGAAACACTTGACATACCAATTGCTATTTCTTGGGCGCCTTATTTTCACTATGCACCTGGGAATTGTCCTTTTCGAACTTCTTAGTTAAACCACTTTATTATAACTCTTACACTGTAATCAGCATTGTCAAGGCACAAGGCGCAAAGTCCTTGACGTGCATGAGGCGCAAGGCAAGGTGCATGCCTCATTAATGTGAGATGCAAGTGCAACAACATTTTTCAAGATTTTAAACTTGATAATGATTAAAAATTTAGGAGAACCAAATGAATTGCATTTGCTTCATTCATAAAATGATGAATACTATGAATAATTAATATCGAATTAAAAGCTTTAATTATCTGTCCCCTTTCGCATGTTAGGTATTTACTTTTTGGAGTGAGGAATTGTAGCGAAGAGGATGAAGAGCAGATAAAGAGTGAGAATATAAGAAACAATAACAAGTGTGCTAGTTGGTGAGAAATAAGATGAAGAGAGGCAGGAAACTAAATCAATAAGATCACAACATCATATATATACATACATACATGTATCAATTATTGCCCTTATAATTAAAAATGGCCTGTAGCTTCATATATAGCAACATAATACAACAGTGGCCATAAGAGACATGACATAGAAGGGAAAGAGGTGGAATATAAGGTAGGAGGAGAAAGTAGAGCATGGGAAAGGAGGAAGCAACAACTAAAAAAGAAGAAACAACAATTGTGCAGTAAGAAGTGAATATAGAAGAGGATGCAACACCACCACCACCAATGAGCACTAAGGTACATTGAGGCACACCAAGCTACACTAAGGCATGCTCCTTACTTTTATGATGCTCTCCATATGAGATGTGGGGTGCTGCCAGGTGTCTTGAAGTGTGTGCCTCAAAGCCCCTGTGACAATATTGACCGTAATGCTCCTAGTTAATTCACTCAACACTTGAACGGATAGCCTTTTGAAGCCTTTTTACCTCATCTGTTGCACCTTGTAGCCTTCTATGCTTTGGTTTTTGCTAATTATAAGCTATAATTGGAAATGATTCAAAATACAGAGGGGATCAGAGATGCATATGATCCAATTTGCATATTAGAGTTAGAAAAACAGTGATGTATGGATGCAGACTACAAAAGAAAATGAATCCTGCCTACTAGATGAGCTCGATGTAGACTACAAAGGAAAAAGGATCCTGCCTAATGGAAGAACTCTTGGATCGATATACTTGAGTACTTTGAACTTGAAGGGGGTGCAAGTAGTTCTATCGAAAAGGAAAGAAATAGATGTTAATGTCTTGTGCCACTAATCTCAATATATAATTATTCTCTTTATATATATGTATAAGTGTGTGTGTGTGAGAGAGAGAGAGAGATGCATATGATCCAATTTGCTTATTAGAGTTAGAAAACCAGTGATGTATGGATGCAGACTACAAAAGAAAACAAATCCTGCCTACTAGCAGAATTCTATGTAGACTCAAAGGAAAAGGTTCTTGCCTAATGGAAGAACTCTTGGATCGATATACTTGAGTACTTTGAACTTGAAGGGGGCACAAGTAGTTCTATCGAAAAGGAAAGAAATAGATGTTAATGTCTTGTGCCACTAAAGCTCAACATATAACTATTCCCTTTATATATGTATATATATCATGTCCGTGTGTGTTATAGTAATTATTAAAATACCTCAAATTTGGGATAAAACTTTTGTTATGTTATTATTGTTGTACTGATGGGACCTCGACTTTTGACTGCAAATGCAATCAGGCAAGGAGAAGAAGAAAATACTAGAGTTAAGGAGAGTGAAGGAGATACGAAGATGAGGAAAATGAAGATATCATTTTTGAAGGTGATGATAATGATGGACCAATGTCAAATGATTGATTGATCTATATTTTGTTCTTTTTGGAACAAGTTATATATATATATATATATATATATATATATATATATATATATATATATATTTATAGTTGGTCTACAATTTTTTGTTAAATCTAAAAAAGTTAGATTTAGGGCATTTTCACCATCTATTTGCTTTGAGATATGTATTGGTCAAAATTTCAAAAGGTGAATTGTAAAAAAATGGTAAAGTAATAGTGGGCCACTAGTGAATGTATGGTGAGAAAGTGCTAAACAAACTTTTTAGATTTAATGGAAGGTTTGTAGTCCAACCCATATATACACACACACATACATATGTGCATATATACATTTATGGGAAAAGTGTATCTAAGGTGTTTTCGTAAGGAGTTACCTATGAAGATGCTCCCAAATCTCAATGTAGATGGTCTATATGAACGTAGATGGTCTATATGAACGATCCAAATCGATAGTTATTTCCATATCCTAAAACACTGGTGTACATAAAACCATGGGTTTTTAATATATTTTGTCCATATATTGAGTAGTTATAAAGTGAATGGTTTTTTCAACAATATAAAAATTATGACCTCTTTATTAACGATGAAGAAGTGTCTAAATTACATGTTTTTTATACGCCATCTAAATGGATCATGAAGGTCATGACCAACAGTTTAGATTGTTAATGTAAACCTTTTATTTGAGATTTAGGGGCGCTCCATAGAGAATCCCTATGGGAACACGCTATGTACACCTTTTCCTTCGCACACACACATATATGTTTATGTGCACATGCATGTATACACACACAACGCTAAGAGATTTGGCATTCATAAAACTTATTATCTTTATATTTTAGTTTATGTTTATATTGAACTTAAATTATATAGTGTCTTTTTGATGAATGGTCTTATTGGTTATTCTTGTATTTTTTAATATTATTTATATTCAGTTGTTGAATTTCATGTTTTATAGGCTTTTGACTATTGTCCTTGGTCAGTCATTAGTAATACTTTAATTTTGCTTATGTTTTTGTGATATGTTTTGTCGTATGCTTAATTACTTATTATTTGCACATGGATCAATATATTTATGATACATGCGACGATGCATGATAAGTATTTTGATCTGACAATTTTGGTTAAGTTATGAATAGTATAATGTAGCCTGATAATTTAAATCCTGCTTTTAAACCTAGAATTCCTTATCTTTTTCGTTCGGAATGGTATCACATCATAGAATATGTATATTGTATCATATGATTGCTTAAAACCAAAAAGACTTGTTGACGAAAATGATTTTTCAAGATAACAGGGCTGTTTGTTTCTCTTCTTTTTCATGTTTGCTTCAGTCTGATGCCACAATTCAGGAAAGATGATCCTGATTGGTGACATCATTCAAGTGTAGATAGGAAATTCTCTGTTGTTGCTGTAATTATACTCAAGAATTTGATTAAGTTATTATTATTAACTCTTTCTCAAGAATTATGGGCTATTTCTCTTGATGCACCCTGTCAATGAGATATCCGTAATCATTGATTTTTGCGTGAAATTGAGAACTCCTTCAGGTCTTTGTGTTGATGCAAGGATGCTGCAGTTCTGTTTCCCTTTGAATTACGAAATTTTTGCTACTCATCCAAGCAGAAGACCATTTGATGCTCTTTCTACTGTTTGAAGTTTTTTGTTAAGCCCGTTCATTAGGAGGCTTGTTAAGACATTTAGTAGCAAAGGGAGACACCTGTTTAAGATATTGACTCGTTTTCTGAGGTTCCAAGTTGAGTTAGATAGTCAGATTATCACATTGGATAATATGTGTCCATAATATCTAAATTTGACCAAAGATGAAAACAAGTTGGGCACTTCAGACTGTTTAAAGATCAACCTTTTCTAATTATTTACCAACTTTCCCTCATCTAAATTGTTATTGTTTGAACAATTCGTTAGTTGTGCCTTGTGTCCTGTTCTTGCCTCACTTGATACTGCTTATATATTGTTTTCCAAATTATCCCTCAGCTGCAGTGCTGGTTGGGCTAATGATCGTTTCTTACATTTGTTAGCTGATAGGGTTTCTTGACCGGCCCATCTCCTGTGAAACAAGATGTTGGTTTACCTTCTTTTTTGGAATGTCGAATGCCATGAGACTTCACACTGATATCTTTTTTCTCTAGTTGTTCTGCTATTTTGGGAACTATACATGCTCTTTTAAATGTCTGTTTAGTCCGGGAGTAATAACATGCTTCTTATTAAACTGAAGTCTCAGCTAGAGCTGGGTGTTGAGACTTAATGCTGCTTGCACTTGAATGTTCTGTTGTCATATCAAGATAATCATACAAAGATAAAGTAGATATAGTTTCTGAGAATCACATGTTTGTGATTTTCTCCATATTATCAAACAGGTTTTATGCATGTTAACCAATGTGGCCATAAAGAGAGCACATGTTATATGTATGAATGCATCACTATATATGCTATGTTCTCCTTCATTGTGTGGTAATTTTGACTGAGGTGACTTCAACTATCATATTTCTTTATATTTGGACTTAAGATTAAATGCAAATATTCCTTATGTCTTCCCCTCTCAACTCCTTGCTCTTTCTAACTGGAGTTCAGAATAAAGAGTAATGCTACAGTTACTTTTTGGGAATCTATTTGAGAGCCTGCACCATTTTCAAGGGAGAAAATGGTGGGGTCTCAGCAAATTGACAGCAATTTCACAAAGGCCTTCCCTGTTCCTCTCTTGAAAATTGTGCAGTTACTCAACTGGGCAGCTAAGGAAGCAGTCAGCATTTCTCATAAAAGTATGCCTGGACCGTGTGGGACCAAAAACTTAGCCTTTTATAGTGTTATGCTTCTTATGCTCTATACAATGTGCATTTTTACTTGGGAGACTTTGTTGGGGGGGGGGGGGGGGGGGTGTCGACTTATCCTGAAAATAGAATAAATAATAAACTGTGATATTTCCTTAATTTTCGCTCTATTTGCTCACTTTAGCAACATCTAAGCATTTACTAATCTATGTGCCTATGAGGTGGTATTGCATGTTTTCCTTCTTGTATTTCCCTTGACTTATGGATCATGAAGCCTATGTTTAGTTCTTCATTCTGTGTTCATTTGAAATCTTTCTGTGTGCTTAAAAGACGCATCACATGCATGGTATTCTGCACTGATACTATTACCCTTTCTGTAGAAACGATGGGAATCACTTCTTAATCAAGGAAGGAGAGTTATTGTTGTTGGTGATCTCAACATTGCTCCTGCTGCTATAGATCGCTGTGATGCAGAGCCAGGTTTCGAGAAAAATTTGTATGTAGAAACTACTGTTAATAGGAAACACCATTCTACTTTTTCTTTTTTATAAATTATGATGCGGAACGTAGTCAAATGTGATTTTTATAGCAGAGTGGAGGCACTAATTAACACTTATGCTTATCATTGGGAAGGAAGTTAGAATCATAAGGTAATATGGTGTAAAAATGTATGTTAGACATATAGCTGAGAATATTCTTCAGGGATTATGTCCTTTACAGCTTATTGAACTTACCGAGCAACCATTTCATAGCACCCAGCTAGATGTTTGATAAATAAGTTGGTTGAGACAATGTATGTTGACTACTTTAATGCAGAGATTAGGATTCACCCATACTTCTTCTCCCTTTTCCTTATCGTTTATTTGTAGTTTCAAGGAATATGTACACAGGTGATAAACACATGGATACGACATGGCACTATAGCATTATATGAAGCACAAACACTTCTACGTGAAGCTCTGTCCGTGTTGGACAAACATATACTATGTATTTGTCAGGATTAAACTCGTGTGTGTGGTGTCTATGCCGACATTGCCATATCCGTACATTATAGATAATATTTATAAGTAATAAAGAGACGGTGTGCATACTACATAAATAGACATTTGTATGTATCCAAATACTGTGCATCCAAGTGTGCATACACATACTTCTAATAATATAGTAACATAAATGACTACATATGTGCTAAATTTTTAACTTATCATACATATGTTTGATTTTGCAAAAGTAAAATACTGTTTTCATTAGAGCCCAATGTCTCTCAAATTCCTATTTTGACCTTGATGCTTGTCGTTTTGATGTTTACTGCAACTTGGAGTCAACTGCATCTAGGATTGGCTCTTTAAGTGGTGAGGTGATGAAAATGTTGAGAATATTATTTAAAATCCATTCTTTAGGTTGTTTATGTCATCTTTGACATCTTTGAATCTCTTGTTAATGTGGAACTTTAAACATCATTGACAAGGTCGTTTCATTTGGATGTCGTGACAAAGAAATCAACTTAGTGATGGACCTGAATCCGATCTGAACGAGGAGAGGGTTTTGATTGCAAATTGAGTTGAATATGTAATTGGTACTGTTTTGGGATTAAATCTCGTCATGTCGATGACATCGGATGGGAAAGAGATTTGATCTGAATCCAGTCTTCTTCATATGAAAGAGGCTCTTGATCAGATCTCAAATTGAAATGTGATATGATCTGGATCCGATCTGCAAAATCGAGGTGGAATCAAATCTAATCACGGACAGATTTGACTTTAAATACTCATGGGCTGGATTGAAGACTTTAGATCAGATTAAGGTTAGATTAGAGACTGAAAATTGCTTTGGTTTGTATTGCTAAGTGATCTGGAAGTTGTTGAAGGCTGCTGGATGGTTTATGTTTGAGAATTAATTGACTGTTATCTCTGATACAAGATTGCTGTAAGCAATGGAAATGATAAACCTTCTCCTAATGCTTATCGTGGACATCAAGAATTTTATGCAGCGGATTATGTTAAGATTCCAGTATATGCTGAGCATTATCCTAAAGATTCATGGAAGGGCTGCTGGACTTTTTTGTATCTCAGTAAGATTAACTCTAGCGCTTATTTTCGCTTCATGTCCCTTTCTGAGGTTCCTTCGAGCCTCCTACTTTGCATTTTGGTATTTTGTAGGTTGCGTTGCTCTCTGCCTCCTAGTTCCCACTAAGTAATCTTTGATATGTAAATGAAAGTAAATATCTCAAACATGTAATATGTACAAAGAATTATGAGAAAGTCCAAGAAACATTCTAAATTTAAATTATATTATGTAATTATGGACACAATGGAGAAGCATATGGCACGTGTGTGAGAAGTGGCCAAGAAGTATTCGTGTCTGACATGTGTGTTAGCATGTCCCTCATGGTTACGCCATCATGATAGAAGTATCCATGCTACAAGGAATCCCTCATACTTTTGGTCATACAGTATTTAGGCATATGCTACACTTTATAACTGTGGATCAATGATTAAATATCTCATATGATAAAACCTGAAAATTTATGTTATGGTGACCTCCCCTGAGCATCAAGTGATCGTAATAACTCTACCATGGATGACACTTGGAAGAAAATATTACGCTTGTCTTGGCACTTCTGTGATTTGTTGACCAGGAGTAGTGAACGACCTTTACTTGGATGGCACCCTGAGGTGTCTTGGCATAACTAAATATAATAAATATTAGAGTAGATTACCCAAAGAGTAACTGAGCTTACAGGGAATTCCACTTTAGGTGTCCAAGCTTTCAAGGCACACGAAAAGGGTACTCAAGCTTTCACTTCATTTCTAGTTAGGGTCCTACCAGCATAATTCGGTTAGAAATGGTCATGTGAGGCTCACATGGCCATCTTCCCCTTTCCCTTTTCATTTCCCCACCATTTTCCCATCTTCCTCATCTCAACCTCCCTAAACCAACCGTATACATGTCCACAAGCTGCTCATCTTCTTCAAGAACCCCACCCACCTACTGTGCAGACCTGGTCGTCCCCACTTGCCCTTGTGGGCGGAGGGTTAAGGTGCTCACAGCAAAGACAACGGCCAATTATGGGAGGATATTCTTTCTTTGTGCTGTTGATAGGTGCTAGTATAGGAGTTGGGGAGATCTATAATTCAGCAGCAGAGCTAGCGGGTGATTTGAAATCTGCTGCAGTAGAAGAAGTTGGCAGCTGAGATGAGAAGTTGGCATCAGAGATGAGAAGTCTTGAGCAGGAGAGTGAAGGCCTAGCAGTGGAGGAAATGAATAGTAATTTACTAATTTAGTTGAAGAGATTAACCTGTTGCGAGTATAGGAGCTTGCAATCTAAAAGCAAGATGCGAGCAGCTGAGAATGAAGAACTGCAGCAGAAGATGAATGGAAGGAAGCTGCACCTATTTGTGATAGGATTCTTTGTGGCTCTTGTTTTTGTTGTTGAGAGTAAGTGGGTTCTTCCTTAGTAGGAGACTATTAGCATGATATCAAGGTGATCTGCAAGCAAACATCTAGGTTAATGAATTTCTTTCTTAATTTGCCTGTGATCAATCAAATTTTTGTGCAGTGAAAGGTACAAGTGATACTAAAATATATATGAATAAAAGAACAAAAGGTAATAAATACTATCATTCATTAAAACTGTGGCCATAAAAACTGGCTTCTTATTTACAGTCTTGCTGATCTCCTAGTTAGCTCATCTTGTATCGAAGAAGGGCTTTCTGATACCGAATCAATGTATAGCCACGAAGGTAGAGTCATGCTTACAATCAAGATGTCTTATAAAGTGGGTCAGTATTTACATTCTTGTTGAGCTCCTAATTAACTCATCTTGTATAGAAAAAGGGCTTTTTGATACCAAATCAATATAGCCTAGAAGGTTGAATCATGCTTACAATCAAGATGACCTATAAAGTGGGTCAGTATCACAAAACACCATTCTGACAGAGGTTTAGATGCCTGACATCAACTTTACAATCTAGTGGTTCAGATCTGCTACAGATGAATCAATTTGAGTTGAAAAATTCTTCAATATGCTCGAGCAGTCTTGGTTATGAGGCTTTGAGTTGCAGAATGGTTGGCTGAGGGTTGTAGCTGAACTGAGCTACTTCTCATGGAGAACTGGTTGGAAAGTGAGAGCATTAGTAATTGTAAGTTGATAGCTTTACTTTCCTGCTGTGACAACGAAAAGCTTTGCCTGCACACGTAGACAATAAGCAGTGAGAGCAAAAAATGGTTGATGCAACATAAAGCCTTGAAAGCTTCTTTTCAAATGTTATACCTCATAGATATAGTAATACTTGGAATCTGTTAGTACATAATCCCATCCTTATTGGAATGCAACACTCCCATATAATATGTATTGCAGATCTCCTTGAAGATGTGTTTTTGTTAGGTGACTCAGACAGGATACTCTGCATGTAGGGCTGCAATTTTTTGCCTTAGCTAATGCTAGCCATGGTAACATTTCTTGCCTAGTTGATTGACCCTCAATTTCTTGTCTCCCCCTAATATCCACTAGGTGGTTGCTACTGTGGTTTTTGTGATCATATGTCAGTAATACAAAGTAGCACAAGCCTCACATAAAACTGAGAATGCATAGCAATGAATTTGCAACCATTGGCACATTAATCATTGCCAGAAATCCTGTTGCAGCCAAGCCAAAGGGTCACCGATATAAGATGAAGCTTGCAAGACAACACAAAGTATGGGAAAGAGAGCCAAAAAAAATGATATTATATTGTCTACTTGTTCAATTATTGTACCAATTGAAGCTCAAATTCTCTTTATATAACACCACAAGTGTTTGCATCTGTGTGAGAGAACCAAATCATCCTTCTTTGGATTTGGGTATAGGTACGGAAAAAATTTTACTTGCTAGCAATGTTAGGGGTATATCTTGATTCTTGCTCTCACTCATATTTATCTATCTTCGTCGTTATGTATCTTGATCTACTACAGTATGAACAGTATTTGAGGCATCAGCTTGAGTAGCATGGGGTGTTTCTTCTTGTGCTGATCGCCGATTCCCTTGACATTAGGTCATCAACTTCCTTGACATTCTAGCACTAAACATGCGTTAGCCCTTATACATTTCCTTACGACTTTACAGAGAACTGAATTTTTGGTAAACAGCTGCCCGTGCCTGATCACTGCGACCGATGAGAGTCAAATTCACTATCTTGGTGCTGCTTCATCGTCTTAAAAATCTTCATGTATCTTAATGTGAATATTGAACTTGAAAGACCTTCATTTATCAATCATCTCAGCTGCCTGCCTCAAACTAGTCCGTGAATTCTCGTCATGCGAAACTCTTCCAGAGCCTTCGGTATCTGCCCTTTGAAAGGTCAAACATACGTTCGATTTATTTCTTTATTTTCCCATGAATCGCATGCTTGTGACAATATTGACAAAATTTTCTCAAATCTAATTGACTGGGTGTATTGTGCCGATTTTTTTGAGTAATATATCTTGAAATGCCTGCGATTCCTTTTCCTTATTAACATCATTTTGGATACAACTGGTACATTCCAAAATAACTCTAATTCGGATATTTTTACCTTCAATATGGTTTTTTTAAATTTTATTTTCAAATTCTCTCAAATCATGACAGATTTATGAGTTTTAGGTTTAGAAAGTTTTGTAAAATTGAGCATGAGATGCAGGTTGGATCCTTGGCCTATCCAACTGCACGGGGTCTTATAAGGTAAAGATGGGTAATAGAGCAACTTTTTATTCAGCGATCGACTTGGTTGTGTACAATGGTTGAATCTTCAGCTGATCATAGAATCCTCAAATCCCTCTTCCTCTCTCCCTCACCTCATAGCAACAGAATGGGTGACTAAGCACCCTATCTCCTCCATGCCACTCGTCAAACGAAGGCCTACTTCTGTAATGGTAGGTTTCGTTTTGGTGGTGGATGGTGGATCTAGAGTATCAAATGAGCCAAACATGTGTATGTATAAGTGTAATTCAAGTCTTGAAATGTACAATTTCATCGTATTTTTGAATCGAATGGTGAACGTATGTTTGTGTTATTGATTTGAGCATATGTAATGACATGTATCTGTGTTTTCATGTATCATTTATAAGCTTTAATTTTATAATAGTGTGTGATGACATATATTTGTAAATATGTGCCTGAACCATAACATGATATTGTATATAATTTAGGGGACGTCGATTCGTGTAGAGTATCTGTCATGTGTAAGGGATATACGTCCACTTACTTACAAAACTACAATAATCAAGCTGGCTAATGCAAAAACGAGTATATTGCAGCTTATGAAGGGATTCTCGAACACATCCCAGATATGATTGAGTGGAAGACCAGAGATTATCTAGTCTTGACCCACTACCCTTGCACAAGATGTCTGGAAGACCAAAGAAACCTGGATTCGTGGTGCAGAAGAGAGGAGGAGAAAGATGGGGTATGTGAAACTTCTTTCACCACATCAGGTGCTTGCTCAATGCTCGTGAATGTTGTCTTCATCTGTAACATTCCTAACATCATCCTCCATATAAACATCCTCCAAGGCTACTACAAAGTCGGAATCTAATAGCTCATCATTTGCACGACTCTCTGAAGGATCATAATCTGATTCATAGCTTGAGGTTTCACTCATTTGATTTTTTTTCATTATCCATATCTTTGTTATTCTCCTTGTAGAAATCTTGACCTGTTGCACAACTCCATTAACTTGCACTTGACTGTCATTTGCATGTGTAATATACCCATCATCTTCCTCTCAATAGAGATCATCTTCAAGAACTGGAAACTCAACCTCAGAGAATTGATCATCTCCATCACTTTCATAGATAAGAACTCTGAATCTTCACTAGACTTTGTATCCTACTTCTACATTTTCCATCCACTAGCATGCCCTTCATCCAACTGTTCTTTATTTGCATTATTCGCAGGATCATCCATATCCATGCATTCCAAAGTTCCTTGGTATCTTGAGTCTGTGATGGCAGTTCTAACTGGTTGTTTGATTGTTATACCCTTGCAATATAAAGTCTTCCATTTTCATTTGGAGTACAACCGACTCATCCCTAGCCTTTAGATTCTCAACATGTAGCTGTAGCTGAGAACACCCTGAATACAGTTTGAACATATCAAGCTGAGTAATGCTATTATCCACCATTGCCAAACCATCATCCAATTCAAACCCATGCATTCTATACCACAAAACATAATTATTACAGTGTACTAATTTATCCTTCAAAATCAATCAATGTCTGCTCAGAAAGTATTTGCTGCATCCACATTCTTAAGATATATCTTGGCAACCGAGATAAAGATGACCTGTATTCCTCACAAATGTTTCACCGTGATGAATCTCTAAAGTGGTGGTTCCACTGTGCATGCTTTACTAACTCTAAAACAAACAAAATATTTTACATATCGCATCTCATAGCATATATCACAAAGTTGTCTGAGACTACTTCTATCCACTACTAGTGCATGTTTCTTATCCCCTTCTTTTTCTAAGTGCAAACACAGTCTAAGATAACAAATTTTACAGACAACTACGTGCATGCTACTTCAATCATCAATTTTTATATATTTAATTTGTCTCCCCAAGTGGCATTAAATTTCCTTAGGAAGCAAGATAGGACTATTGCTAGTTCTTAAAATAGAAAAATAGCTAAAATTTTAAATGTGTTTTTTTCAGACTGCTAAAATAAAATGGACCCAAGTTATGGAACTTTAATTTCAAAAGTATACCATATTAATATCTAGTAGAAATGGAATCCCAAATTAACAAGCACCCAATACCAAAAGAGACAGAATGCAACCTCTATCACTAATAATAACTCTTAAACGCTTCAATTTGCACCATATCCCTAGCTGGTTTGACAAAAAATCGCTGAGAATTGGAGTTATGAGAACTTTCAATGATAAGTTTGAGGCCTAGATGCATTTTCAAATGGTGAGATTGTTGCAATGTTCTAAAAATTGGCTTATGCGGACGCATAAGCGCATACGCTCCACAAGCGCACAGAAAATCGGAAAATCGCCCTGATTATGTGGACATGGCGCATAATCGGCGGTTTTCGTATTATGCGGGTTATGCGCCTGCATAACCCGCATAATACGAGTATGCGGAAGGCGGGTGCTGCGAGTTTTGAGAGAGATTCGAACCCGATCTACTTTTAACCCAATATCCCCATAGTAAAAACCCCGCTTCCACCGTCTCTGAGCCCTAGATATCTCGTTTTCCCTTCGATCACGCAAAAAAAAAAAAAAAAAAAAACTAGCTCTAAAATCTGTCGTCCCTAGCCTAAAATTTGGCAAAAAACTCATCGATTATCCCCTCCGATTGTCTCTAGCTCTCCTTTGAGGTGCTTACTTGACTGTGAGGACTCACTGAAGTTTACTTGCCATCGGTTTTAATTCCTCTCAAGATCTTCTCCATCCGGTCAATTACATCGGCAGCGATGCGTGAGATTTTTCAGCCACTATTTTTGGCCGGCGAGCTCTGAGGTAATTTTTTTTTATTGACTCTTCATTGAATAACTGTGAGTAGTTGGTTGGAGTTGAGAAACTGAGAAAAGATTTTTTTTTTTATTTTGGTCTGATCTGTCGAACAAAAAATTGTTGAAAAATGGGTAAAGAATGTTAATTTCTGTGTTGAACAAGAATTGTAATGAGAGAAATTGTTAAAGGAAAACTGAGATCAAAGCTTTGTGCTAAATATTAATGAAAAATGGCTATATGTTTGACTGCAATTTGTTTGCACAATTTGGTTAACTATCTGTTTGCATTCATAAATTTTTGATTTCCGTTAAACTGTTTGCATTAGCAATTTGTTTGCCCAAAATAGCTACATGTTCACTGCAATTTGTTTGCACAATTTGTTAAATCACTGCAATTTTGTTAAAGAAAAATGGCTAAATGTTTAAGAAAAGTGGTAATAGTAGGCACAATCTATTTGCATTCTACCTTTTTAATTTCTTTCGTAGAGCCAATTTATCTTCATTTTCCATACTTACAGTTATTATTTATAATTTTTTAGAGTTTTATAGCGCTTAATATATCCATTTTTAATATTATTATATTAATATATATTAAAATATTAATATTCCGCATAATTCCGCGTAATCTGTTTAATCACCGTGTAATCCGCTTATGCATTATGCGGTTCTCGACCACATGCATACTGAAAACGCATTTTAGAACATTGGATTGGAGTGCTATCGGAGAGAGGTTGTTTACGGAATTTGTCGATCTGGTGCCCTAACCCCCTAGCTGGGACTCTCATCACTCTATTATTGGTTCTTAGAAGAACTTGAGATGAGGAAGGAGTTAGAAAGAGAGAGGGAAAGAAAAATAACGAACGAGATAGTTTGATATGAGATTCAGACATGTGGGTATTTTCATTTTTTATCTCTCAACTATTATCCACCTACCTTGTTACCCTCCATTAGTGCCGGAAAATCTCAATTCCCTTTTGTGTGTTTTGAAAAGGTGGGATTCCCTGGAAGCTCAAGTATCCTTTTAGGAATTTATCCTAAATTTATGCTTTGCATGCAAAATGGTTAGCCTTATAAAAAAAATGAACATATTAGTTTTCTCTTATTTATGTCATTAAAATAGTGTATGTTTGGCATTCAATTGGACCTTCCTGTATGACCAAGAATGGACATTGGCAAAGACCACAAGTGACCCATATGTTGGAACTTTATTATTTTATTTCCTAATTCTATGAGGCATTTGCGAGGCTGCCAGCTTCCTCTTTCTCTTTCTAAAATTGTCTTGCCACATATAGTTATGAACTTGTACGTAATCTCATGGCTTAGTTACTCTGTCTCCTGCGTCATCCCTTTCAACCTAATTTTTTAATTTTTTCCCTCATCTTCCCACTAATCCATCTCTCACTTCATCTACCCTCAGTCTATCATCTGAGTTTGTTTTCATTATCTATCATTTGCTCATCTTGCTTCCCTGTCCCCTACAACATCTTCTGGATTGTTCTTCACATCTAACTCTGTTTCCTTCATTAACATTCATAGTGTTGATGTTTCAACGTTGTCAACCCTTACGTTTCTGTTTCACTTTCTACCATCTACTTGATTTACCATCCCTTGTCATGATGCCTCCCTAGTACTGTATGTGTTCCTGTGCATTGCTTGTACTCATCTCTGCTTGTTGGAGACATGAATGTCACACTTCTGTGAGTGTTGATGTTTGTAATTTTAATTTGTGAAGATTTTCTGATAATTAAATAATCTCATAAATCTTTTTCATATCCTCTAGACGAATGACAATGCTATTATAGTAGGAAAGAATAGTATGCATGTGAGCTTGTTGATGTAGTATATTTGACTAAGGAATCTGTTATAACTTCTGTCCCTGATATATGAAGAAAAAAGCTAACCTCTAAGCACTACATGCCAGTGCTTTACCATCCACTTTGGTAATGCATGGGGCCAGAGAGGGTGTTTGAATCTAGGGCAGATCCTCCATTAGCCCATACAATATATAGGTGTTGCGTAGAAAGTGCTACATTGAGAAGTTTCGAGGATAGTATTTGTAAGACTTGAGTAGTTGAAGTATGTATATATGTTTTATCATATTTGTCTCCCATGTCTAGCTCTTATAAGCTGATTTTCAGATGTTAATATTCCTTTATCTCATGCTTTTGGATAAAGGTTTAGGAAATGGCTAAAGTTTTATGTTTAAACAATTTTTTCACCACTTACCTAGCTCCTATTAACTGAATCTCATATGAATAACATTATTTTATCTCTCATTCTTTTGGTGTAGGTTTAGGAAATGGCTAAGATCTTTGTTAAGAGGTTCCGGAGGGCCCTTTTTTGATGTTTTCCGTTCGAAACATCCCGAAAGGTAGAAATGCTGAACTATGTTTACATTCAAATGGACACAAAGTAATAAATACGTCACTAATTTGCAGTTGTGGTCTGATGATTGAACTTTATGATATAATATTTTTTTTTTGCAAATACTAGAGTTGAAGTATAATAAGCATTTAATGTTTCAAGCAAATAATTCTCATAGTTCCTCCAATTGTTTGTCTTAATATTGGCATGTCCTCAGCTCGTAAGCCTTTGGAGAGAAATATACTCGTGAGTTTAAATATAAAAAATTTTGGTATCTATTATGTTTTAAGTCAGGTAGGGTCGACTCATGCTCTAGGGCACTAAGATATTTGCCTTAGGCCTCATCTATTAGAATGCCCCAATTATTTTTTTCTTTATAAAGGTCCGATGGATGCAACGGGCCTTATAATTTTATAGGTTCTTAATTTTAATTTAATGGTTGAGTTTCCTTTTTTTTCTCTGTCTGCACCCCTATCTGATCATTATCTTCTTTTTTTTTTCCTCCTTCCTAATCCGCTATGAAATTCTTGGTTTTTTTCTCAGTCTCTTTCTTTGCTCGTTCTCAAAACTTATTCTTCCTCTGCTCTAGAATTCTCAAATCAATTTCAAGATTCAATATATCTGGTCCTTTTCAATTCTCATGTTTTAGATTCTTAATATCTCTCTCTCTCTTACTCTTTCTCGTATCTCTCTTTAATAAGTAATTTTGCAACTCAAAAACTAAATGAATCAATTGAAATATCTAGTAAAAACAATATTCACAAATAATTAAACCTCGTTCAAATTTTTGCCTTAGGCCAGAACTTCTCATGGTATGGCCTTGAAGTCAGGCGATAGTATGCAGTCTAGATTTAGTCTGTTCCATTGTTTGAACTTGGATAATAGTTGCTGGTGACAGAATTCGAACTTTCTTTCATGTGCTCTTTACATGCAATCCTAAATATGAAAATGTTGATAGGAGATACAATTAAGCATAAGTATTTTAATTTACATTTCGCTTAACTATCTGTAAAACTCAAACTCTTCAGTGTAAAGTTGTCAACCAAGAGTTGGTGGCAGAAGTTCAAGATTAAATTATTGTTGCACTGACAATTACTTGGAAAGATATCTGAATTATTTTTGAGAAAACACAGTGTAAATGGCATTTGTTTTCCTTTCTGATTGTTCATTTCTTTCATGGGTTTAATGTCTGTCTTTAGCATCATTTGAACTTGTGAAGTCATTATTTCTAATGGGGAAAAGGTCCTAATCTGATCTACTTGCCCCTAGTGTGGTTGCATAGATTTGTGCTACTGAAGCCCCAAAATTAAGTCATTTAAAGTAAGATCTCGTCAATTGAAGGAATTAGGAAAAATTTCTATCACGGACTTTAGAAATTATGTTTTACTATTATACTGTATTTGAAATTTTATTACTAAATTAATGACTTTTGATGGGCATGGGATGCGTGTGAGGGTGTGGGTGTACACGTGGAGTATTCTTTACTTGCACCATCCAGTTGATTAGTATCATTTATAAATGCTCTATCTATCATACCTCTTCTTTGCAGGAATAATTATTTACTAACTACTAGGATATGTCATGACCATTAGCATCTCTTTGAAGGATATGCAGGACCACAGGTTTCTATGGGCTTCAATTGAATATTTTCATCATTATTAAAATGTGTTGAAATCAATGTTTTAAATATCGGTCAATACCGATACATTCGCGAATATTGAATCATCTGAATGCTTTCATAATGGTTAAAATGTGTTGAAATCAATGTTTTAAATATCGGCCAATACCGATACATTCATGAATATTGAATCGGATTTTGAGGTAGTTGATAGATATAGACTGTAATAAGTATCACCACTATTGCAGATATTTTACTGATATATCTGATTTTGCCGAAATGATATATCCGATATAGGCAATACTATAAACAATCTGATACTATTCCAAGATTTTGAACTTTAGTTGAAATCTGTCACACATCACAGGTTTTTGCTCTTGGGAAACTAAATTAAGCACCATATTTTTATGTTCCTTTTAAGTCAATTGATATTAGATGATCAAGTCCAAGTATACAAGAAGAATGTGGTTTTGATTATAGTTACTTGCTTTATATAATATATAGTTGAAGGCACTAGTCATGCTCTAAAGAGGAGAGAATTACATAAGTAATTTTTTCTATGTTCTCGCTCAGTAGATGCTATTTGGAGAACAAGTTAACGGGCAAGGTTTCAGATTTTGTGTTTCCTTTTTATTATTTCTGTTAGATGTCTTTTTTGGTTGAAATGCGGAAGTGAGCTGCCTCATTGTAGTGCTCACTATGCTGAAATAGCAAAAATTGTGATAGCTTAGTAATAAAAATTTCAAGCCCATTATATTTGTTATCCAACTTCAAAAGTCCTCTGATGCAAAAGAAGCACCTGAGATAGTGACATTTGATTTTCGTATTGAATTGTTTCTGTAGATATGAATTTGTGGGAAGAAAGGACAAACAATTATATAAATACACAGATTTTCTTGAAGATTGTGAGTTCTACTGGAAGGGAATATATTAAGAGATGGTTCTTGACTGGGAGCATGGGAGAGTTGTGAACCATTGGTTGCTATTGGTCTACCACTTGGATAATTTGGAGATCTCACACTGAATCAAGTCAGAAAGGGTTCCTGACAAGCTTTAGAACTATATAAATGGATAGCTTAGTTTAGACTCTGGAGATTTGAGGGGGTGGGGAGTGGTTGGGAGACAAATAGGATAGTGTCATTGGAAAGACAGTTGTAGCCTTCTGGCCAAGAATAATGAATCTAATACAATTAATTATAGAATTTATCAAAACTGAATTTTGTGAGTAATATTACATGGGCACTCACATTATATGTTATTTGCTGTCTTGGTCCCTCTAGACATAGTAAACTAGAGAACTCTTTCTGGACATTCCAGTGACACATCAAGCCAAAAGATTATGATAGTACTACCACTTCATTATGATGCTAGGGTTTCCTGAGATATCATGCTTCAAATGTATTTAATAGATATCAAGCTTCGAATGTATTCATAGGAGCAGTTAATTCATTTGATTGAACAGTGGATGAATCAAATAAGTGGTTTACTCATATACAAATACAAGCTATATCCATGTACATCTTTACAATGTGCACCTCCCCATGTCAATTGTTCAGAATTTTCCCAGATGAGGTACTTCACATGCAACTATCGATAGCTATGTCATGTGTGTTCATGTGGCACTACTTTTGGCAAGGCATATGTGAAAATGACATATTGGAAGTTGATGATGTAACTGTGGGATTAGGAAAAGGAGGATGATGATAAAGGAGGTGATGATATGAGAGAAAGGAGGGTAATGCTAATGCTCTCACAAACAACATTAGATTTATTGACTCCAAAGCAATGTTGAAATTTTGGAATCAAGATCAGCTGATGGTTCAAGTCCACAACATTGGTTTTTTTGTCTTGGTTATATTGCTTTCATTTTTTTTGGGTTAAATGATAAAAATTATTGAAAATGACTAATATAGTTAAGCAAATTTCTTATATGTTGTTTGTAATAATATTGGACTTTTGACCGTATTTCATCAAAATAAATACGTTAACTAATATTTATAGCTAATTATATGCAAGATTTATCTCTTCACATGTTAGGTTAACAGTCAGTAGGTTAGACGAAAAATTCATTAATTAATAAGTGGTTTGATTAAAATAACAAATTCCATATATCAAGATCTATTTTTTGGCTAACTGATTCTAAGTGGCAGAAAGAAATTCATTTGTTAATAAGTAGTTTGGTTAAATAACAAAATCTTTAATCCATGACTGACCATTTTTTTGGCTAATACTAAGATTTTTGCTGGCAAGTTTTGTTATCCACTGCTGTTGTAGATTCCATATTGTATGTATTGGGTACCTCAAAGCCCAATACTATATCTGAGATGCGTCTCAGTATCGCCTGTTTGAAACTCGCTCCAAAGGGAAATATTTTTTGGGGTGCTCAGCAGCAGTTTATGACAACACTAGCTGATTTGGGGCTCGGATGTGGGCCAGAGCTTAAAATGAATGGTGAAAGAATAATAGGTGCCTCATTATGGCATTTACTTCGTTTTGCAATGGTAGTAGGAAGGAAAGAAAGAAAGATGAAGAGGATACAGAAGAAGAGAATAGGAATGGAAAGGTAGAACAGAAGAGGCTAGGGTATTGGTTCTAGAATTGCTCATGCCTTACGTAAGAAAGCCATGTATTATATATCAGAACATTAAGATAGAATACGATGATGAAGTTCCCCTATAAGTCACTGACTTATTACAATAATAGCTCATTTCTTGATTGTATACAACAATGGGTCTTCTGTACTATGGGAACATTGGGTCCTCTACTGTTCTACTTTACAAGAATAGCTAATTGCCTGATTGTCACTGATTTATTAAAATAAACTTTTTGAGCCTTCTACATTGTGGGAACTGTTTGCAATGGGTCTCTACTTGACTGATACCTTACATTGAATGTGGAAACCAAAACTCTTAGAAGGGGCTCAGCCAACGGATATAATGGGATGAAGGGGGGCAAGCTTAGATCATAGTGCAGAAAATACATGGGATTGCAAAATTTCAGGGGGGAGTAAATTGACCTTCCCTGACATCCTTTAGCTCCATTATATGTCTGAAGAAGTTACTTGTAAATTGAAACCCCCCCACGTGCCACCCCACAAAAAAAACTCCAACCCACTGTGAGCGCGCGAACACACACACACACCCCAAAAAGAAAAAAAAGAACCACCCAAATACACCACAAACAAAAAGAAAGAAAAAAAGAGAAATAGTACCAAACATATTCTTATACACTGGGCTAGTGTGCATGTACATGTCATTTTGCTGATAAATTTAACAAAAGATTGTTTCCTGTTGCACTATTCCATATCTAATTTATAAATCTATTGTGCCTTGTGTCTTAGAGTTAATGTTGTCTTCGTGTCTTTTCTGTTTATTCAAATGTAATAGTATTTTTTCTTGTTCTATTTGTAAAATACAGACGAGAAGCGTACACATGCTTCTCACCAAGGGTTGGAGCCGAAGAGTTTAATTATGGTTCACGGATTGATCATATCCTCATTGCTGGACCTTGCCTGCATAAAGAACTTGATCTGGAAGACCATAACTTCTTTGATTGCCATGCTAAAGATTGTGACATCATGATTCAGTTCAAAAGGGGAATGCTTGAGAATACCCCCAAGTAATAGTTAATATCAGTTATGTCAAGTAATTAATTTGAATGTGAGGATATGTATTAATTTGCCCTATGTGCAGGTGGCAAGGAGGAAGAACTATTAAGTTGGACGGCTCAGATCATATTCCTGTTTATTTTGTCTTATGTAATTTACCTAGTCTTTCTGTGCACAGTACCCCTTCTTTGGCTGTTAGATATATTCCCGAGGTCCGTGGATGGCAGCAAAGTATTGGTGAGATATCAGTCTTTTCTTGTACATTTGTCTATTCTATTCTTGAAATTTGGTTATATTTTTGTCAACAACCTTTAAAGAAAAGAAGGCAAAAGAAATCTGTGATGGATGATGGATCCATAGGTGCAAGTGGCAACAATCCAATAATTACAAGATAGAGGACTACTTTTCTTGAAAATCATGTGGTATGTGCAATCAAAGAAGTGCGTGAACACAAAACAAAACATGTGTTGCAGCCAGTTGTATTTATAGCCTCTGCAACCTTAGAAAAAGTTGATTGAAAATATTTTTTTTTACAGATTTTCTAAAATTAATGATAGAATAGATTTGGGAAAAGTTGTGTTAATGTTTTTTTGCAGAACTGCTCCCAGTCAAAGTACACAATAAGTACCCCTTATTCCTGAAGACCTTGAGATAGATTTTATTTGTGTGCATGAGTCTGTGGGTGGCTCTGCCGTGGCTTTTGTGTTAAATTTTAGTAAGGTATAACTTTTACAAAAGGAAAAGGTGACGAATTTTGTTGATTTTCCTCACTGGGGTTAGCCATGGGCAGCAACTATATACTCACAATGAGGTGGGGGCAGCCCTTAGTGCATGTATAATTGTATAAATTTTTGTATCAACATGTTTGATTTTTGATGAATGAATCAACAAAGACTAGCATATTAAAAAATTTGACCATCTTCATGTACTTGGGTAATTATGTAATAAGTGCATTTTGAATTAATTACAACCAAGTACAAGTTAAGGTCATGTAATTTGTTAGTAACAAGACATGTATGTGCAGCACAATGAAGCACAGTCACAAGTATGAATGCAGGTATGAGTATGGCCATGTCAAATTTGTAAAATGTAAGATATTGGGATACGATTATATATATGCACACAAAAAAAAGTGACATATAATAATACAATCTTAAAATGCAGGGTCTATGTGAGGTCATCATTGTTTATTTCAGTGACGAGTATCAAGATTGTCTCACGATCCTTAATATTTTTGATATATAAATAATGCTAAATATGTGACTCAAAATTGTAAAGTGGCATGTTTCCAAGAAGCATATGAAAAGTGGCTTAACATAAAATTATATTATAAAATTGAGGGCATATAAAATTGAGCGCACTGTTAAGAAGCATTCAACACATGTCCGAGAAGTGTTGGTGTTGAACATGTGCAAGGTATGAACATGTGCAAGGTATGTGTTTGATAAAGGTATGACTAATTTTAGAAGTAACCGTGCTCAATAGGTGCAGCATAATACAGGATGCTGAGCCGTTTTATGTATCTCTTAATACATACACTTATTTTGAGTAGTATTTTTTATGCACGTGCATCTGTAAATGTATTGGCCAACATATACATACTTCAGTGCACGCATAGATACAACCACACATGACTTGAGATGGCAAGATATTTTATAAAGCTCCTTGCTACATGAGTTGCTTACACTTATTTGTGTATTAGTTTATATTGTATGCATGTGAACCTGTAAAATATGTAGTATTTTAAAACTCAGATTACTCGGATGAGTACTCGGACTTGTTTAGAAATCGAGTCGAGTTGATAGAAATCGGTCGAAAACTTGGACAAAAAGAATACTCAGTCTACTTGGCCGAGTACTCGTCTGAGTTCTGAGTTTCAGACTTGATCTGCTTAAAACTTGCTCATTTTTCTTTGTTGGTTTTTCTGCAATTTTTTCATTCTTTTTATAAATATGCAATCTTTTTTTATTTATATCATATTTTTTCTATAATTTTTTTTCTGCAATCTTTTTCCTGAATTATAGGATCAACTAAATGTGCGAAACGTTTAATTTTCTTTCTGAAGTAGAAGTCAATTTTGCTTAGTTTTGTCTGCAATTTTTTTTTATTGATCCAATATTTTTTCTTGTTGTTTTTTTCTGCAATGTGAATTAGAAAATTATAGGATATGTAGAGAGATAAAATGGAGATGGAATCATTTTTTCATAAAAATACAAATTTGATTACTTGATAAATTGCTCTAAGATGATATTAGAAAGGTATGAAACTTGTTTTATAATATCTATAATATTTTGATTTCAGCATTAGAATTAAATATTTTTCTATGATAGTTTTAGTATACATGTAAATTAAAATATTAGTATTCTGAGGCCTGTACTAGTACTTGCTGAGTTTTCCTAGTACTTGCTTCTCGTTATCGGACCCAACAAGTAATTAAACAGTTTTTTCGTACACTGAAAATATATGCATGAACATAAATGTACTTCAATGCGTGCATAGATACAACCACACATGTATAATGAATGAATAGAGAGAGAGAGAACTGTACCTTTCATTTTCTGTGATGTTAGCTTCAATATCTCAGTTTCTAGTTTGTGATTCGCATAATTTGTTTTACCTAATACTTGGTATTGCTTCTTTTGTTATTCATATGTTTTTTAGTTTTATTTATTTACCCATTGCCTTTTGATCTGTGGGTTGCTTGCAGTGTCATTCCTGAGGAAAAGAGAGTGCCCTACAATGTCAAATATTGAATCAGATGAAAACACAGGAGTAAAAGATAACTGGAAGTGTGCATTAAGTCCAGCTTTTATATCTCACTTAAACCAGAATCTTTGCAATTCAGTCTCAGGAGCACAGTGTTCTTTTACTAGATTGAGTGATTATTCAAATGGCTTTAACGTTAATGAGAATCTGATTCTTTCTGAGACTCAGAGAGACCACTCCCTATATAATTGTGGGAGAACAGTGGTGAAAAAGGCAAGGCGTAGCACATATTCTCAACCCACATTAAAGGCTTTTTTCAAGCAATCCAAGGCTCCAGACTTTATGGCGACTGTGAACACTGATACACCAAATTCACAAGCAAATTCTGAAAAACAGAATGAAAATATGTTTCACGAAACAGAACCAGCATGTGATAAAAACCTTATGGAAAATATTGAAGAAAAAAGCTCTAAATTGATTGTGCCCACAACAGATTTGTGTGCTCAAGACACAAATTCATGCTTTTCTTTGAAAATGGAAAAGGGTAATGCTGCAGTGCTAGAGTGGCAAAAGATACAAGAGAAAATGAGAACGAGCATACCACTGTGCAAGGGTCACCGTGAACCTTGTGTTGCAAGGTCTGTTAAAAAAGGTCCAAATGTTGGTCGCCGGTTCTATGTCTGTGCTCGTGCTAAGGTACTCGATCTGTTGCATTCTCTTTTCAGTTCGCTACTTAAATGTTTATTCCTCAGTTTCAGTTGTTACTGGGTTAATTATCTAGTTGATCCTATTGGCTTAAATATCTGGATGAAGGAAATCGCATTTTTCTTAAAGCCATCTATTCTTGATCTAGTTTCCTCTTGGTCTGTTTGGCAGTATGGTTCATGCAGATCTGTGATGAAAAGAAAAGGAGACAAGTATGAAAACGGAAAACTGCCTCCCTTACGAGAAATTGGAAGGTATGAGAAAAAGGGGGAAAATAAAAAATGAAAAAAATAAAATCACAAAACCAAGTCCCAGTCAAGCAACCAAAAAGATGACGAGGTAAGATCATCATCAGCTTTCTCTTGAGAAGGTTGGACACACTGGCTTGGGTACAACATACAGAATGGTGGAACTAGAAAAAAGGGAGATTAAACTGCGCTTTGTGTTTTTGATTAGAGATAAGTTTCTTCTCCACCTGAAAGGAAAATCAAGTTTAAAAGTTTAAAAGGCAGCAAAATTGATGCAGAAAAACCTTTGATGTTGCCGAGTAAACATGTCAAAAGGCATGCTTGACGTCGGGTCCAATGTATTTGTACAAGTTTCATCATTCTCTCCCATTTTAAAACTCAAGGTTGAGTTTTCTCCAACCACAGCGGATCTTATGCTGAGCAATCTCATGACTGTCCTGCATTTATTTAGTTTTAGATTTAGAATTAACTTTATATTTAGTTTTAGATGTTTATCTTATTAGGAAGCATTTTTTTAAAGCCTTATCTATTAAAATAAGCGTTTTTTAAAGAATATTAGTCAATATAGAATTAGTTTTCTTAGACGATAAGTTGGGTTTACTTATAAATTTTAGGCAATAAGTTGTTTACTTATAAAAGAGCTTTATGCCTTATATTGTGAGATTCGAAGTATTTTCTTATGGTAATTATGATTTTAAAGTGAGATGCTTCTCTTGTAAGAGGTTGTTTGTTTGGATGTGAAATCCTATTTCTACAAGGTGTGAAGCCTCAATTTTATTCTCTGTTTACTAGATCCTCCACCATTTTCTTTGGTACTCTTTCAAATTTTCCTGTGACTAACCCTAGCATATGCCTATTTTTTGATGATTGACCTGAACTTTATTCATCCTAAATGGCTCTCAGAAAAGCCAATGACAGCATCTATTCAGCCATGAAAATCTTAGTTTCTCCTATTTCTTAGTCCAATGAGTTACTCAAACTTAACCTCTTTCCAGTAATTTCCTATTGTAAGTTTGTAACCTAAGTAGCCTTAACCCCTACCGCAAATGGCATTGTCCCCTTTTAGTTCAATTAATTCTGGTACATAGGTACCTTAATTATATGGTTCTTTGTTGTTGGTAGATGAGAAAAAACAAGCCTAACATTGTAATTGTGGTAATAAAATTAATAATTCACTTTTAAAAGAAAAAATATGGTGCACTGATTTAAAGGTGAAAGGTCGTTTGAGGTGAGAGGCACAAAAAAATGCTTGCCTGAGGGAAGCGAGATGAATTTTATAACTAATAAAAAATACTTATGTATAGCTATGTATGTTGACTGCCAATAGTGATGGACAAAAAATACCATGACCACAGAAAAATATACGTCAACAGAAAAGGTTATGCATATGGTATAAAGTAGGAAGAAAGAATATTACAAAGCAAATAATGACCTACTATCCTTAATAACATGTAGAAAGGAAAGCTGAATCCGTTGATAAAGTATAGAAGACAAATAAAAATGACTAGAACTACCGAGTACTAAAATAATTAACTTTTGAATATAATGGCTGGATAGGAGGCTAGAAGTACAACAGTAGAAGTCTCAAAAGATGGATTATATGATGAATAAAAGCTTAAGACGATGTACTTAGCAATAAAATCAAATTATTGCTAAAATTATAATATTATAAATTTTATAAATATTTTACATGGAAGCAAAACAGTTGAAGATTTCAAAGTAGCATAAGCTAGAAACAAAAAGAGAGGGGAAAAAAGGATATAAGAGAAGGCAATAGAACAATGAGATTGCAACACTTTAAAAAAAAAAAAAATCCCTTCATTCAAATTATGTATGTAACCTATTTCCATCCTCTCTATGATAAAAATTCACCAAAACAGTAGATATGTGAAAAATTAAGTTAAAATGGGGTCTCTTAAACAAAAACCCCCAATCAGATGACTCAGGCGAGCGCCTTGCGCCTCATGTGAACGCTTAACTATGTCACCAAGCGCCAAAACTTGAAAATCGAATCTGGTTGCCTGACGAGTCATCTTTAGTTCATTGGAATATGCTAAGTAGGTTATTATTGCATTACTTACTGTTAAAAACAAACTTGTTTTGTGTGAAGCCACTTAATGTTTCCTCTGTAGATCTCTTGTTCCTTCCTATCCTCTTTCTCCTCGACCAACCTGCAATTTCTTGAGCCATACCTCTCTATCCATCGTTCCTCTTTTTCACTCATCAACATTAACTGTCCCCATCTCATCTTCTTCTATCCATTTCTTCCACTTAATCTCATTACACCACCTGGCTCTGACACCAAGTAAATCATCTAAGATATAACCACTCACTCTTAAATTTTCTTCTAATTTTTTGCTCTGGTGCTACTAAATATATTTATCTTTCCATCTCTTTTTCTTTGTGAATTCCAAAAACAATACTGATAAATCTAAATGTAACTCTAATATCATTGAATAATCACTTAAGAGTTATGAAATACTTCAAATCTAAACATCACGAGCATGCGAATCAGCAACTTTAAACATAGTTAGGGGATGTTTGGCTTGATAGGAGTGCCCCAAAAGTGTGAAAGCCTCTCTCCTTTCGAAAGTCAGAAAGTGGTTACATGTTAGCTAGATAGCGCAAGAGGTGTTTATTTTGAAGCAAGTGACAAGGATATGCAAAAAATTGCCAACTTGTTAGGTCCTTATTGATTAAAATGTTCTCTCCAATTTAATGACCTCTTCCATGGAAGCAAGGCATGGAGTGCGCTACTAATGGACATATATAAATAGATGTTAATGAGGCTAAATAAGTAATAATAGAACTAAGTAAACTAACATACAACTCACCTGTCAGGATCTAGGAAGCCAGTCTACTGTCTCATAAAAGAAGATATACATGTCTCTCAACAGAAATCAACAAGTACGCTAGATTGATCCACTGTTAATAAATATTAGTAATGATATGAAAATTGGGAACCAAGCAACCAAAAGTACAAAAGAAGAGATATAGGAAATCTATTGTTGCTCGGCCTATTCCAAATAGTACGGGTCCACTGGTGGATCCTCGCCCTCGGCTTTAGTACCTGATTGTATGGGCAGCTCAATGTCAACCCCAACAAGTAAAATAATCAAAGTAGAGTTTGTGCAATGTAAACTAGCAAGTGAAATATGAAAGTAGATATAAACAATATATGCATATACAGAAAACAAAAAATGTTCAAATAGTCGTGTAAAGCAGGAATGCATTAGCATATCGAGTTTAAGTTAATATTTTTTTTTGAATTTTGTGAAGAAATGTGCTCATTATGAAAGTATTCATTTATATTGGGGCTCGATGCTGTTAAACCAACCATGTAGCCAAGCACTCAAACAGATATCAATATTGCGAATAGTGATCGGTTGTCCCATCAACATGGAGTAAACAAGAGATCGGTGTTTAAAATAGTAGTAGTGGTAAAATAGCCCGGTATTAGCTCATATTTATGATATATCGTTTGATATTCCTCTATCCGATATGAAGCTGCCCATTCTATACGACCTCGATAACCAATGTTTACAACCTTGCTCATTATGTAATGTTTATGTTTCTCAGCAATCAATTCATAATCAGATGTTATATCCAATAGTCAAATTAGCTCATATTTCTCCAATCTCTTTCTTTTTTAATAGCCTCAATTTCAATTGTATACTATTTAAAACCAAAAAAAAAAAAAAAATCAAAGTGTGAGAATAAGTTTGTTGTCCATCCGAAAAAAATACAAAACAAATTAAAATGTAATATCAATTAGTCATCCCTTGTAAACACATCACTATCATCATCCTTAAAAACTTTTACTTAAATTTCTTCATTTTCATCTTCTCAAATCTAAACAAATTCTTCTTTTTATTGAGATTTTAGCATAACATAAATAAGCTTATTTGATACTTGAATTTAAAATTAGTATTTAAATAATCTATTTGCTTATAAATATGTATAATACCTTTTTTGATTATTTGTTTAAATATTTTTATCAACTAAAATAAGTATTTTGAAATTTGATATTCTCAAGGTTTTAAATATCTGCTATAACAGATATATCAATTTAGAAAATTTTATAGCGGTTATTGCTACCGAGGAAATATCGGGGATATTTTTCAAATATTTGATGTCAATATTGAAATGTGTATGTGTGTGTGTGTGTGTGTCTATATATATATATATATAAAATAGAAAATAAATATGAAAAAGATAATTCATGCATACATCATAAAAAGCTATATAAAGTGTCATATATATTTAAGTTTATAATTTACTTATCTTGACAATTTATATTAAGCTGATGAAATCATAATCACTATTCAATTGTAGAATTTTCATAAATGATAGTTAGATCATACAAGAATGAAAACGGATCAACAAATATATAAAATTTATGCAATAAAAGGTGAAAGAATAAATAATTAAATATTACAAATTCATATCATGTCCACAAGTTTACATTAAAATCATTACCTGATAATCCAAACAATATGCAAGTAAAATCATGAGTTTGAAGTTTCAAATTAAACTCTACCAATTTTGGGTAATATCGACTGTTATTTTGCATCCAATATTGCAGCCGTAATAGCAGCTTGGACCTGATATTGCGCCACTATTTTTAAAAAAATGCTAAATGCTACGAAACTGCTTATATCGTTGCGTTTTGTATTAAAGACATAATGTCATCCGCAATATCGATATTGCAGCCGATATTTAAAATATTGGATATTTTCTATTGTTAAATAACTATCTTGTTTGGAATTTGTATTTCGTGTTTAAACTCCAAAGATTTATTTGAATGAGTCTGAAATCGATTTATAATCCAAGTCAAAGTATCATTACATATCGTATTTGTATGATATGTATCACAATTCGAAAAATACACCTACCATATCATAAGATACATAACCTAATATTTTCCTATGCGTATCAATTTTCTCACATATTGTATCGTTTTGTTGGATATATATAGGAAATATCGTATATTGTAGGATGTTGACAACTTATAAAGTTTGGGCATATATATTCATATTAACTTTTAATATAAAATTAGTTAGATTTTTGATTATCAGTTGGTGACATCTTAATTGAAGAAGGATAAATTAGTCAAGATAAATGTTACTTGATGTCAAATCCCTTATTTTGGTTGAAACTTTGGGTGTTGTAAGGATTTAAATCCATAAAGTAGTTTTACAATATTGCTTTGCATGCGTAGCGGGTATCTGATCTTTTCAAGTTTAGTAAAACTCACATAAATTTTACATAGTATAAATGCCTCATATCTCTAATCATGGACTTTTTTCTTGTGAAATCTAAGCAAATTGTAATATTTTTTTACTATGTTCATTTATTTCTGCTGCTGATAATTACAACATTTATTTATTTCTTTTAGGGACCAGAATCTGAACCAGAGGCAAATTGTAATTACTTCCAGTGGGCTTCTGTGAAATCTAAGCAAGAAAGAAACTGAAATGATTGTCATCTGGTACTTGCTGCAATATCTCCGTGCACTACCAATTGATAGCAAATATATTGCATTGTAAGTTTCGCTCAATCCTTCATATATTTGTTTTTCCTTGCTTTCTGATTTAAGCTTCTGGGCACTACCATATATATTGTGCCTAATATGATCTAGCAAGATCAATGATATCATTTATCATGCCATATTTCTGAAGTTGCTGTAATAAGGTAAGTAAGAAGCCTTGCTGAAGCCCCTACACTTAAAATGATTTCTTTGTCAGGCTGTTATCCATGTCTTGCATGGCATATGGAAAATGTGGTAAGCATTGACCTAGAAAATTTTTCTGCTTCCAAGCAAACATTTGGCATTTTGTTAAGTTATAATGATATCTGGATGCGGTGCACTGGGATTACATCGATCCGCATCAAACTAGTAAAAGTAATTAGTTGAAGGAAAGAATATCCCTTATCACACTCTTCACTTTATTCACATCTGATGTCCACTAAATTGAGAATATAACGTGATATATATAATGAAATAATGAGTTCTATGAATTCCATTTTTAGGAAGCATTCAGTCACAATACATTTAAAACACGAAGCCCATCAATAACTATAATTTGGCAAAAGCAAATTAATCTGTTTTCACAAGATGCATTAGCTTTTATAGTAGACTTCAACTAACTAAACAATACAACTAGGAAAGTCTAAATGGTTTCTAATTTATGACTCAGGCAATGTAACTTGATGATCCTGAAGTTTTAAGAAAGTATAACTCTTAGACAATGGATAATGTGTTTGAATTAAGAAGGATAAAATTGCATTGATTCCTGAAATGTCTTTTTGGATCTTCTTTACCCGGCTTTCTATGTGAGTGGTCTTCTATATTGTTTTGAGTTCGATATAAACTATAGATCATATTTTTGATCATTAATCCTCTCTTTGCATCTATCATTGAGCCTATCGAAAATGTAAAAAAATCGTTGTAAATGCTAGCTCATTAGCAAATTACATTGTTAATTACCTTAATATGTCGGTGAGGGTAAAGAAGTTAGCTTATGAATATATGATTCAATTAGTCTCCTAGACATAGGTTCCCTTATGTGTAGATGACCGAGTTAGTTGATATTATAAATAGGAGGCTTAGTATTTGTGTGTGTAGGAGATTAAGTGAATAGGTGAGAAAAGTTAGAGTCATAGAGTTTTGGGACTATAAACTTTGGAATAAGCGCATAAATAGAAATTGTAATGGAGTAGGTGTGATCATAGATAAGTAGTTGCTTGGAGATGTAGGGGAGGTTAGGAGGATGGATAGTGGGATTTTATTAATTAAACTTATTTAAAATAGGGAGATATTTAATGTTATTAGTGCCAATGCATCACAAATAAGACTATGAATTTAGTAAATGTCAATTTTGAGAGGATTTAGAAAAACTCTTTATTGGTGGTGATCTTAATATGCAGTATGAATAAATCATAATGGGTTTTATAGTGTAAATGTAGAATTTGGTTTTGGAGAAATAAATGAAATAGGTAATTGTATTCTAGATTTTCCTTCGTCCTATAATTTGATCTTAGAGAGTTTTCCACTTGATTATTTTTAGAAATGGATCAAGTGCGAGCCAAATTGATATTTTTTAATTATAAGGGTAGATAGAAGTAGTTACATCGATTGGAAAATAGTGCCAAGTGAGAATGTAGTAACTCAACATAGGCTTTTAGTGTTAGTTTTAGATGTTCGGATTGGACGGAGACTTAGAAATGTTAAATATAAGTTAGATGTTATGATTAAGTGGTGACGACTGAAAAGTAAGTTTTGGAGATAGAGTGGTATAAGAAGCAAATAGAAAGGCCCGTGATAGTAAGGCTATAATGATCTCAATGCAACATGAAACAAAATGGTTAACATTAAGAGAGTAGTTGAAGATATACTTGGTGAGTCGAGATGTAGTGCTATACTATGTAAGGACACACCATGATAGAATGAAGAGTTAAAAATACAATTAAGGGTAAGCGGGATTTTTACATAGATTTGAAAAAGAACAATATGGAGTGAGCTTTGAGAGATAAGTTAGCCAAGAAGGAGGCTGAGAAAGCTGTTCGGCATGTAAGAGGTAAATTATATAAAGAAGTGTACGAAAAGTTGAGCATGAAGGAGGCTGAAAAAGATATATACAGAATTACTCAAATAAGAGAGAGTGTAGAGACTTCTATACTTTAAAGTGTGTTAAAAATGATGATAAGAAAGTTTTAGTTCAAGTTTAATATATTTTGATAGATTATATAATGGTAATTTTATTTAAAATTTGGATGACCTTACTTCTCAGTGTGAAGATATGAATCGTAGTTTTATATATAAAATAAAAAAATATCTAAAATAAACGAGGATTTGAAGATGATGAAATTAAGAAAAACTATATGTTTAGATGGGATTTCTATTGAGGTATGGATTTACCGAGGAGAGATAGATTTGTAGTGGCTGACAAATCTCTTTAACAAGATTTGTCAAAATAAGAAGATGCCAAATGAATGGAGGAAAGGTAACCTATTCACTTTATAAGAATAAGAGTGATATTTAGAGTTGTTCTAACTATCATAGAATAAAAGTTATGCCACACATGAAGTTTTTGGAAAAAGTAATTGAACATAGTTAAGACAGATGTTAGGATATTAGAGAATCATGTGAGTTCATGTTGGAGTTATTGCTAATAGAAGTAATTCATTTACTTTGTCAACTCATAAAGCGATTTCGAGAGAGAATTAGATATTTGCATATGATTTTTATTGATTTAGAAAAAGATAAGATACAGAGAGAAGTGTTATGGTAAACATTGATAAAGAAGGGAGTGTCCATCAAGTATATTGATATAATTAAGGATATGTATAATGTAGTACTAACAAATGCTAGAAATTGCGGCGCCTAACAGGTAATTTTTTATCTCAATTGGATTGCATCAAAGATCAGTATTGAGTCAATTTCTCTAGTGGTAGATGAGCTTACTAATGGTATTCAAGATGAGCTATCTTGTGTATGCTATTTTTATGATATTGTTTTAGGCGATGAGATGTGATTAGAGGTAAATACCAAGTTAAATTATGGAGCATATATTAAAGTTTCGAGATTTTAGATTGAGTAGGTCCAAAATAGAATACATGGTGTGCAAAGTTAGTAAGTGAAGGACTCGAGATTAGTAACGAGAAAGTGATACAAATGAGCAATCTGTTAGATACTTAGGTTCTATTATTCAAAATAATAGAGATATCGATAATTATATCAACCATGAGATCCAAGCTAGCTGATTGAAATGAAAGTGCACAAAGAGAGTTTTATGTAATTGTAATATTCCGTTAGGGCTGAAGGAAAACTTTTATAGGAATGCTATTAGATTAGTTTGTTATATGACATGAATATTGCGCTATAAAGAAACGTCATTCACATAAAATAAGTATATCAGAGATGCGTATGCTTTTTTAGATGTGTGGTAACACTAAAAAGTGAGAAACAAGCATATTCTTTATAAGGTAGGCGTAGTTTTAATAAAATAGAAAATGCGAGAAAATCGCTTATGATGGTTTGGTCATATGCAATATAGACCTACTATTGCACGATGAATGGAGCTTATTAACATAGGATAAGTTAAAGTAGCAAAGGGACGATTGAAAAAATAATGGATGGAAGTGATATGAAAATATATGAATGCTAAAGACATACTGATCGATTAGAATGAGTGGGTAAGGATTATCCATGTGATGAATCCAGTTTGATTCTCTTTTGGTTCATCCCAAGTACTTGGGATAAAAGCTTTGTTGTTATTGTTGTAAGTTGGTCGGTAATATTTTCCTCATAGGAAAATTCTCTTGTATAGGTGCCTCCATTTGCATAAAATGCATATATGGATATGCTATTCTTATGGGATTAAGAGAAATTTGGATTATTCTCATTACCACAATTTGATATGTCTTAGCAACTATTAGATGTAGGACATGTTTTCCCAACCAAATATTGGCGTGTTCGACCATTATGTCAGACGACACCTTTGTCCATTCACATGTTCTATATATCAAATATATGGTTCATATTAGTTGGGGATTTTTCATACCGGATAGCAGGATATTAGACTATTAGACTATATATCAGAGATATGAGCAAAAATCGGGCTTTTGTATCGTGTCAATAGATCCTCCAAAACAATATATTTCATAGTGGTCAATATTTAGTTCGATGTCCGTTCGTGCATCTTAATTCATCTTACACTATGTAGTACACTGAATGTGTTATGGTTACTTTTACAATCTTAGCTTCTGCTTTATGTAAATTTCAATCCAAGACATGTATTTGCATGAGTTATACATACCTATATTATAAAAGATGAACATATATACCCTGTCTCTATGTTGATATTGGAGGGTTGCTATGTCTGACATCCTGAATCTTTGTCAAAATGCAACAGTTGTGTCCATGTCAACTTATAATATAGGAGGTACTTTGAAACATGGAGCAGGATAGAAGTTTTACATTTCAAATAAAGTATAATAGACGTGTTAGTTTTGTCTGCTATTTGAAGGTTTTGATAGCTAGGATGGAAGTCGCAGTAAGATACTGATGGGCGGCACAATTATTTTGTTATCTTAGCTTTCTGGAAAGTTGAAACCAACTTTCAGATATGTTGCTAATTGCTCTAGAATCACTTTGCTACATAACTGCAAGAAATGCCCAAGGTCAGGTTTCATCATACTCATTCTCAGTTAAGATGCACACATGCAGACACATTGTTACAAACATGACGGTGAACACTATATGCCATCACTGGCTTGAACCAAGTACTTGATTGCGTCCCTTGAAAGATCAGCAACAGAACTTTTTTGTATGGTTTTAAAGAAATATTGATAAGTTTTGATGACTTTCAAGTTCCATTTGGTTCTCTTTCCATTGAATAAGGGGAGACACATAAAATGTTAGTTTTAGATGATGCATGTTCGTCTAGAAATTAGAAAAATTTCACTTCATACATGAATTGATGCTCTTGCACATACTTCCTATAAACAGATTCTAAGAGAATATGGTTAAAAATAGGACTCAGACCATCCTGTTTGAAATGTAAGATCTATTACATTTGACACAAACACATAATGACATGACAAAGTATTCGTATCAAAAGAAGGCAATCTTCTTTTGGTTGATAAGATTTTCAATGCAATTATACCCAACATATGAATTATGACTTCTTTTCCTCTCCTTCCTACAGGAGTTGGTGGGGAAGTGCATGCCCTGGCCAGATATATGAGAAGATTCTATTAATACATCTTCCACGAATGAAGTGTTACTGGATTCTAATCTGTGTGGCTGGAAGTATCATTGGGGAAAAACAACTAATCAGACATTCAGACTTGATGCAAATGTGTGAGCAAGCAATTGTGGATGGAGGTGACTAGGAGGACATTAAGAGAGTCACTCTCTTTCTCTGTGCCTTCTAGAAGAAATGATAGTAGTATGGAAGTGGTTCGGAGATACTCCTCAATGTATTATTGAACATTATGGAGCACTGCCACTTCTACGTAGTCAGAACGGTCTTCTTATCCATGAAACATTAAGAAGGATATGGGGAAACTAGATTTTTGCTGTCTCATTATTGTCCATCTTCAAGTCGCCATACAGTCATGTCTTTTTGCCCCTGTTTATGCCATCGGCTTTCCACTTTGATTGGCCTCTCCATCATATTTCCATCCCAGCAATCAGGCTCAATGGTTGATTCAAAGAGAAGATTAAAGGCTAAAAAACCTGTTTTGGCTAGAAACCTGTTTCCTCTGCATTACATAAGTTTTTCTGTGCAACATGTACACACGCTGGTCTGAGAAACACGTTTAGTTGGGGAAACAGGTAATCGGTGCTACAATTGTTTCAAATAATCTGGTCATCAAGTTGTATTGTTTGTGTTATAAATTAAATTCTAATTGTCCTTTCCTGGTTAGAAACTAACATATCAAAAACTATGTTTTTTATGAGGACAGATACACTTGTTTCCATCAAATTATAATTGTTTTAGACCTTTGGATATAAATGCAGATTGGTAGTTAAATATGCTATGGCATAAAATCTTATATTAAATGGAATTTTCACTAAGTCCATCACCATCTATTTAATTATGCATACATCATGTTGTCTCTTAATATATGGAGACTCAGATGTCAATAGATGAATGTGGAAGCAAACTGTTTAATGGAAGACTTTTCCCTTACCTGATGTGCTCAATAGCTATCCATCCTGTCTGGAGTTTGTCCTTTAATTTTAAAGTTCGTTTTTACTTGTTCTTGTCAGTGAAAATATATCAGTGCAGTGTTGGTAACATATTTTTTTAGAAACTCACCAAATGCGAGTTCTTGGATATGCAAAAGTTGTGACAGAAAATTAATGTTACATTTTAATCAAGTATATTCAGGTAACTTCCTGCAATGCGTCTTTCTCGATGGAATTAATTAAAGATGTATTTCTGTATAGTTTAGAAGAAGAAGATAATAGAGGAAGATTTGCTTTAATAGCTGTTGCATGTTTATTTGTTCTCATTTCTACGCAATGCATGGCCTAATTTTGTTGTGCTCCTTAATTGAAAAAACAATATATTTTCCATTTATTGGGATAATTACTTAGAATCATTATAACTGTTTGAATTATTTAATTTATGACATTATAGATTGTACTGATGAAAAAAGAAATTATTACTTTCTTGTGATGCAGCATCAAGTGAGAGATGAAAACTCATACATTGAACTAGTTGGATGTGGTCAGTCGGCCTTCCTTTTCAAACTGTCACCATCTAGAACTCTTTTACATATAACAATGCCCAGTGACATGATACGACTTGCTAAAACATTGTTCGTGTAAATGCACAAGACAGTACAAATTTGAAGATAGGTAACTTCTTCTGAGTCCCGACAAGCCACTGCTGATCTTGTCCTAATTTATGTTTATTACTTTCATAGCCTGCTTATAACCCACCATATATTTTAAACCAAAAGTTGGACTTTTGTTTTATTCTATAATTTATTTGACAAGGAAATTGATTTTTCATGTAGTTTACTCTGACAGTGAGTGGTGCATGGCCTTTGAAACTCCTTTAGGCATTTCCTGTGCAAGTCTGTCTTTCTTAATGAAAGATGAAATTTGCATGCAAAGTTTGAAACAATGTCTCATTAGTTTTTACTCATAGTAGCTCTCTTGGAATGGGAGTAATGATCTGTGACCCATAACATATTCACATTCCACAAGAAACTACTACTTTTAGAGATTGTAAGTAGTAGCTATTTTCATACTCTGAGTGCTCACTAATTGCCAAACAATGGGTTCACTTTGAACCAATGTTTAAAATAGCGATAACGGTAACGTAACGTTTTGCCTCTGTTAGGTTATGTCGCATGTAGTGAAACATATAATGCAGGTTATGTAATTTCTTATTTATTTAATAAAATAAATATAAAATTATATAAAATATTTTTTATAAATTGAAAAATAAATTTAAAACATCTAAAAAACAATTAAAACCATTTTGTAATACATAATCTATCCTTATTTTATATTAAGTTTTACAATGATTTTCACATTTATCTTCATAAATTATATTAAGTCTACAACTATAATTCCAGTCATCATTTAAATATGAAAGCAATATTCTAATTTTTTATTTCAATTACAGTTATTATCATTGTTGTAATGTATATTTTGTAATATTTAATTTATCTTATTTGTAATTATTGATTTTAGTTTGGTTAAAAACTCAATAGAATCAACAAGTAAGATATTTCAGCAACTGAAAAGGAATTAAACAAACGAATAAGAAAATAATCACAAATTAACAAGTTAGCAATTCTACAAGTAATCAAATAAGTCAACAACTAATCAAATAAGAAAATTATAGCAATTCGCTAATAATCAAACTAATAATCAACAACAATATATAGATTACTAAAAAATAATTGTACATAACGCAACATAATGTAATTTAACGTAACGTTACGTAATATAACGTAAAATAATATAAAAAACGTATTGCTACGGTGCACTGAGTTATTTTCAGCTGCTACGTAGCGTTGGGGCTTCGTTAGGTTATATAACGCAATATAACGGATTTCATAAAGTGTTATTTTCAACATTGCTTTGAACAATGTGAAAATGCAGAGGAAGTGTCACGCCCCGCTCCCGATATACGATATACAAGTACGTGTAGTAGATACCGACAACATATTCAATTTGAATATGCTAAACCCTCAATAAATTTGTCACAATAATACTCAGTAATTACGATAGAAAAATTCAATAAAAATTTGACTTTTCACTTATTGGAACGAAGTTTAGATACAATTGAAATAAAATATAATAAAACTAAATAAAAGGAAGAAGGAAATCTCTAATCCATTATTGGGTTTCAACCTGATCTTCAAAGTACACAAAATCCTGCGTCAGTTTTGGCGTGTCCATCGATAAGTCTGGGCATGCACATCTATGTCATCAAATAGCGACCAACATAATAAATACAGAAAAAGCATGTGATGTAACAATTATGTCTAAATATGGTAACAATGCAAGTCTTAGAAAATATTAAATTCATAAGTAACGATGATATCAAGAGATATAGATTAAATTAAATACTTTTTTAGTGTAGTCACAATTATAATAGGTTATTTTTACTTAGACTTTAATTGAAAAAACTAACTGATGAGATACCAATGTTTCGATTGTTTCTGTATAGACCCAGGAAATAGTCACATGGATTGTCCGGTGCTGAGTCGGACTTACCGTCAGACAAACAAGAATTATAGTCATGTATGATTCAGCAAGTCATCACACCCATTGTGTACGAAATATTCAGTTGTACAACTTAACAAGTTTACAGCCGAAACAGAGTATATTTCCATCATTTAGTTTTTCCCCTAACCTAGTGTCATTTAGGTACAGTTCATGTAAGTCTAAATTCTGGTTTTCTTAATTTATATATTGATTATATCAGGTACAATATTTCTATTAAATTTTGTTAATTTGTTAACAACATGATTTCAGTTTATGTTTTATTCAATAAATCACAATTAGCTATAGTTAAGAGTTACTGATTCGAGACATCATAAATATATCGACCAGACAAGTGTATGGATGCTGGGAGGTTTTCCGTGCGTTACATTTTTCTTAATTAGAGAACCAATATACAAGATAACTTTTCAAGACACTAATACAAAATGATATCGTAAACAGTATTTTGCCACGATTATAGCATTTTCATGATTTATTAAAAATCTAACTATATTATGTAATTTAACAAGTATTTATTTAATTTCTAATGGTATAAAGAAATAATAAGAATGTTAATGATTGCACTTGTAGTAACAAACTTATTTTCTGCAAATAAATTTCTAGCAATATGAAGAAATAATACTTGTAATAACAAATTTATTTTCTACAAATTAGATGATATAATTGGAATAATATTTCTATAAAAAAACTAGCATGTTTAGTGAGTCCAAAAAGAACTCACTTGGATTTTGTTTCCCGATGTCGCTCAACGGAGCAATCTACATATTAAAAATATTTTAAAAATATTAAAAACAGATAAATATGAATTTAGATGATTTTTAGGGATTTTTAGGTATATTTTTAGGGATATTTATGAATTCATAAATATCAATTTTTAATATGTAGATCGCTCAACGGAGCAATCTACATATTAAAAATATTTTCAAAATATTAAAAACAGATAAATATGAATTTAGATGATTTTTAGGGATTTTCTAATACTTATAATACACTCAAAATTGATTTTAGTATTAACGAGTCTGAATTTGAGAAATTGATTTGCATCCATCTTATTGGCTTTATAAGATGATGGATATTCTTTTTAGGTTATTAGCGTTATTGAATAGTAGATGGGCTAACCTAGAATTCATTAAAATAATTTAATTCAAGAAGAAAAAGAAAGATAATTTCTTACATCTTTGTTAAAAGGTGAGAAGTCAAAAATGTGAGAAGAAAAGGAAGAAGGTGTTTCTCTGTAGCGAAGTTCCGATGATGAGAGTAGCCGTCCCGATATCGACGACAACTCCGATGAGTTGCTCCCGCGAGATGAGAAGAAGAGAGAATTTTATAAGAGTTTTAGAGAATGGATAAAAATATGTTTTAGTTTAGGGGGTTTATATAGGTTTCAATTTGGGAGTTAAGTATTTGAAAGGTCTTAAATTAATTTGGATGGTTTAATTTTGAGAATTAAATATGGGAGTTTCGTTGTTGAAATAATGGAGAAAATGAAGAGTTTGGAGGTTGGAGAAAATGAAAAGTTTAGGAGTTATAGAATATTAAAGGTTTGGAGGTTATAGAAAATGAAAGGTTATATTTATTATTGCGTTTATTTATTTATTTATTTATGTCTAATGAAAATTAAGGGTTATTACAGGAAGAGACTAGGAGATTGGCACTTCTTAAATGATCGAGGGGTGATTCTTGACGAGAGGAAGAGTAGACATAGGAAGTTTTGAACCACTATAAATCTTGTGTCTTCTTTGGTGTGATATTTTTGTCTTTTTTTTATTTTCATTGTATATAACTTTGATAATCTTTTATTTAAGGTTGAAAAGTATAATAATCCTATTCGCCCCCTGCTAGGCTTGTATATTGATTTAACAGTGGTATCAGAGTTAGGTTTTAGTTTTAGTTTAGATGGAGTCTATGACCACATTTGTTGTTGCTTTCTCCGAAGACCTTACAATTAACCGTTCTCCCCTTTTGATTGTACGAATAACATATTGCAAAGTTAGGATGAAAGTCTTCTTACTATCCACATACTATGATGTTTGGCATACTGTTGCACAATGACTATTGAAGATTCTATAGTAACCAAACCTAGCGACAAATGGGATGCCAATGATAAGAATATTTTATCTTTTAATACCAAAGCTATAATGCACTTTATTGTTCGCTAGCTGCTAAAGAGTTTTATCGTTTTTTTAGTTGTGCAACTGTTTAGAAGATTTGGTAGACTGTCGAAGTTCCCTGTGAAGGAACATATCAAGTCAAGAAAACCAAGCTTACAATGCTAAAGAATGACTATAAGAACTTTTGAATAAAGGTCTCAGAAACAATCCAGGGGATGTTCACCAGATTCACTGACATAGTGAAGGAAGAATTGGTTCGTAAAGTCCTTCATTCTGTCATTAGTTTGGCACTCCAGTGTAATTGCTATTGAAGAATCTCATGATTTGTCTAATATGGAATTTGAAAAGATTGTCAGCTCGACAAAGCCCACTGATGTTTGTCGTCGGTCAGCCACGATCACTCCGAATCCTTGTGCTGACTTCGTCGTTCATCTTCATGCCTCTGCTTAGCATCATCACTTTTCATTCTGATTTCATTGCTCCTTGAGATCGACAACTAACCTATATCACTTCGGTCTCAATCGCCTTTCTTGGCTATATTGGGTCGTTGTTTTGCTTCAATTGAACCTGCGAAAACAAGTGAAATGGATCCGACTATGATTCAACCCAGTCCCTTCACTCTAATCTGCATTCAAAGCGGATTCGAGTCTGTTCGGGCCTCAAAAATCCAATCCGAATCCACTTCAATGTATTCAGATCCGAGCAGAGTTCATGTCGGTAACCTAACCCATTTTTAAGTGGTCCAGATCCGATCCATCTCCTAATTGCAATTTTGGTCTAAGGCAACAGACCCATTAAGACAAGACAGACTTGATAAGGGGTTTTGAGCCGTTTTGAGGCTCGATTCGAGCAAGATTCGACCATTGCAATTCTGAAATATTTCCTAAGGTGTTCTCTTAGAATTTTATGATTTGTACCTTGCAATAAAGATCTCAACAATTTATGCTCGAGTTTCGACTTATCCACTTTTCGAGTCATGCATAACCTTCAATTTAGTAATGTTTTTAGTTAAACTTCACGAGGTCCTAGAATCTTCTGGTAGTTTCAAGAATACTCCGAGAAATGAAGCACTTTGAGATAGGGAATATTCTAATTGTGGAGGATTTTGGCACTATGGTTACTAGTAGTCCTCGAAAAGTCAACATATTGATGTGGTGCCTACTGGTTGTGTTAATGGATCGAAAGTTATGTATATGGACGCTACTTTTGAAAATGCAAGTGACATTGAAAAAACTAGGACACGCTCAACCAGAGTTGACCCATAGTTCCAAATAATATGATGCTCTGATACCAATTGAAAAACATGCTTGCCACTGTGAAAGTGTGTATTATTCGGTGGATATCAATTTAAGCACCAATTATTATGAACAATTAATCAAACAAAATACAAAATAAATCTCAAATCATTATACATATTCGATAAAAAAATTTAACTTGGAAAAACCCAACGGGGCAAAAGCCACAGAACTGTAGTGTGATCTCAAGTCAATTACAACGATTTGACTACAACTGCTAAATAGTCACAACTGATCATTAACCTAAGATCTATCTCGCGTGCTAATGGTCATAAACAGAGTTCCACACTCAAATTATTTGAAACCTATCAACGATTTACCGTGCAGGATGCAGATTTAATACCACTCAAGATGCATATTTATAAATATTAAATTGTAGAAGAATTACAAACAAGTAGAAATTACCACAACCATAGATAAGTATTCGTCCGTTGGTTGGAGATATTGATAGATGTTGATCTCTATAAACCATGAGCCAGAACTCACTTTTTCTTCAATAAAAATCCTCTTTTTGTTCTTCGTGTAAACTTTTATGGTGACACCTTTCTAATATTCTCGCTGTAGCTTTATCAAATTAGTGTATCCGTTGTACCCGTCGTATTGGCCTTTATCAATCTTGAGTTTAGTTTATGCTCAAGTATTTGGACTGGATTTTCATGAGTTTTGGCACGATTTGACACATGTATGATCAATAATCCTAACAGACGTTATGGATGCAATAAGATTTACTGAAGAATTTATCCCAGATAAGCTTGGTAATTCGAATTTCCTGCCAGAGCTAATATAGAAGCACTCAATAGCTATGTTTATGAGGAGAGCATGGGGCTTAACACACTTGAAGCATTACCTTATTCATTTCCTGTTGTGAGAAAATCCAATGCTAGATTGTACCAAGAGAAGATTCTTATAGATTTGTTGTAGGGTTATATGATAAAGTACAAGAATTCTTAGTTGAAAATTATGGTCTACATGACTTTGTAGCTCCTATTCTGAGTCATTCATTCTTGTAGCAGCGACAACTAATTTACAGCTCTCTCTTATTATTCTACCATCGCTACCACCATGGGTACGCCCGACAGAATACACTTGGTTATTGATTAGTTCGATTTTTCTTTATTTGGTTTAGTGGAATGGTTTGCTGGATCTTGAGGAGATTGATCAACAGGTTTAGCAGGATTTACATGATTTTATCATAGTGCTATTCACCGATAGTGAATGTTTCCAAGCTGGGAAAAATTGATGAAGTCAATAAAGGCCAAGATTTGGGCATGGTTTGAATAGGGAATTAGTTAGGATTTGATGATATTTGGTTAGATTTTAATTTGATTTGATTTGATTTTGTTAGCACATGGTGCAGATAGGATTTTCTATATAATGATTTGTGAAAATGTGTTAGAATAATGAAGAGAGTTTTTTTTGAGATAAATCTTGTTTCAACTTGTTCAATCTCGTGTGATTCATGAGATTGGGCATGTGATTCATCTTATGTGAGGCCTAATTCCTATCCTTTTTTTAATCAAATCCTAATTTCTTTTCAAATGTCCAGTTATCCATCACAAAACCCTAAGTTATCTTCCGTGTTGCATCAGTGACACTGTGATATCAGTAGTGAGGTCCTACAACTGCATGTGATTGATAATGGAAGTTGGTTTAATAATTGATACTTTTGACAAGGAGACTTCCATAGACATGCTGTAACAGATTGCAGGTCACATATTTTCCCTACTACAATTTCCTAAGTTGCCAATAGCTGGCCCCTAAATTCAGACAGTTAATGGAAGGGTAAAATAAAGGCAAAGCACAAATGCGAACTCCAGAAATTGGAGGGTCGTTTTTGTCTAGGAGAATATTTTAGCAACTTCTATGGTGTATGTTTCAATGTTAAAACACAAAAAGTACAAAAATCTAGAAGAATGGGGCATGGCCACTTTCCAGGGCATTAGGAATGCAAGATGGATGTTTGAAACTGAAAATTGTGTTTGTTGATGTGATATGCTGCATTTTAACTATTCAGGGGAAAAAATGTGTTTTAATTTAGTCATTCATGCATTAAGAGAGTTGAAAATATGCACTCCTGTTTGTTTGTTTTCTGGTCCTCAAAGCCCATCTGGGGCTACTAGACGCATATCATTGTATACATTTGCATTTTCAGTTCCTATTTAGATGGTAGCATATGTCCTACAATATGGAGTTGCAACTTGAAACCATGCTGCAATTTGCATTGAAGTATTCACAGCTTATACTTCAGACAGTAGGACAGTTGTACTCTAAGATGGGGAAACAATTGGGTTCCGGCTCACTGAAAGTAATACCCATGCATTGAATCTACAACATACCGACTTTTTTTTTTTTTGCCGTGTAGATTCCATTCCTATTGAAGCTACTGTCCTTATTATCTCTCCGTTTCAGTCTGTTAACTCCTATTATCTGTGTTTGTAGGGATTTTAACCAAATGGAGCAGGCATATGCACATGGAACCAAATATCTTCGTTGCTTGCTTCCCGAGTCCAGCAGTAACATCCTTGGAGTAACTTCGCTGTTATTGGATACTTTGTTATGGAGCAGTCTTTGTTAGAAGTGCTTGTGATGTGTGGGAGAGGAAGAGGCTTTGCTAGCATCATTGAATACAATTGTTTTTTGAATTTATGCAACATGGTTATCTTTGGTATTGTTCTCCATTGTATACTCCAGGCAAACTTGATCTATCGCAATATTTGTTGAAATCTATGGACACAGTTTTTGCATTTTGGTGTCAAAATCTGGTCTGATGCTAAAACAGATTGCCATGGTTACTTGCTTTGATATTTTGAAGTGTTGCGAGGAAATCGTCGTTATAATAGCTTTTGTAATATGCTTTTGTTCTGCCATAAAAAAATAAGACAGTAAGGATCTCTCTATGGAGCTGTGTGAAGGTATAGATTACAGTTGATGGGGCTCTTTTTTTCCCAAACGAAGGGGTTTATATTCTCTGTTTAATTTTAAGTTTCATATTGCTCTCTTTCTTCTTCCTTTAATGGTGCAAGTCTATGGGTTTACATCATCCAAGTACAGAGGAAAGGATTTGAAGTAAGATGAAAAGAGCTTGCAAGTTGAAAAAGAGTGTAAGGGTTGAAGCAGGCTCTGAGGCAATGGCATAAAAAGTTTTGACTCTATCATGGTGGGCCACGGTTATACATGGATAGAGGTAGATTGTTGTGTGTATATTAGAGTATTTTATGATGGTAATTTCATTATCCTTCTGTTATATATAAATAATATGTTGATATATATAAATAATATGTTGATAATGGGGTAAGATTTACAGTTTTGAAGATGGATTTGTCCAATTTCTTTGATATTAAGGATCTTGGTCTAACATAGCATATTTGGGGATACATATTCATCGTGATAAGAAAATTAAGAAGTTATCACTAGAGAAGTATATAGAACGAATACTAGAGATGTTTGATATGAAGAATTTGAAGATAGATTTGTCCAATTTCTTTGATATGAAGGATCTTGGTCTATCACAACATATTTGGGGATATATATTCATAGTGATAAGAAAATTAAGAACTTATCACTAGAGAAGTATATAGAACGAATACTAGAGATGGTTGATATAAAGAATGCTAAACTTATTATGACACTACTTGGTGGTCACTTCAAATTCAGTAAAAAGACTTGTTCAGTAACAAAGAAAGGAAAAAAATAAAAAAGCATGTTAGCTATTCTTTACTCCTCTGTGGTTGGAAGTTTTATGTATGCAATAGTTTGTACATGGCCATAGCTAATGAAGTTGGAGTACTCAGCAGATTTCTTGCTAATTACGATAAAGATCACTGAAAGATATAAAAATGGATCTTTAGATATCTGAGAGGTAGTTCTAAAATGTGTTTGACTTTTGGAGGTTTAGAGCCAATTTTGGAGAGTTATGCATATGCAGATATGGCGGGTGATATGGATGATAGAAAATCTACTTTCAGCGTTCTTGTTTACCTTTGCAGGGGAGTTGTATTTTATCAGTCCAAGTTGCAAAAGTGTGTTGCCTTATTTATAATGGAGGCTAAATATATTACAGCAGCTGAAACAAGAAAAGAAATTATTTGGATGCAATTGTTTCTCTATGATTTGGGTTTGAAAAAAGAAAGAATTGCAGTTCATTCTGACAATTTGAGCATGATAGACCTAAACAAGAACAATACTTACTATTTATAGACAAAACACATTGATGTCAGATATCATTATCTACGACAAAAAATGACGGAATAATTGATACTGTTGAAAAAAGATTCATGTTGAGAAGAATCCAGCTGATATGATGATAAAGGTTGTGATCAGAGAGAAACTTGAACTTCGTGTCGGTCTGGCCAGTATGGATTCTAATTAATTAGAGATCAATTTTCTTCCTTATGGTCTAGAGGGGGAGATTGTTGTAGGTGTCCAACCTATGTGAGACCAAATGGGCTGGAGGTCCACTATGTGGGCTTCTAAAGAAAACCAAATTAGGGCAACATTTGTGTGACCAATTAAATAAAAAAAAATGGGAGAAGTGGTTGCTCTCTTACATAGTAGTGAAAGAAAAAAAATACGTGTGTGGCAAGGAAGAAGAAAGAAAAGAATTTTTTAAAGATTTTCTTTCAATTTTCAGGTGTAGTTTTTCACACACGAGCAAATTAGAGTTTTTTTTTTAAGAAAGTTTTATGGGTACTTTATCAACGAGGTATTGTAGTATTCAATTTTGGGATCTCGTTGTAGAGTAGATTCATCAAATACTGCAGTTTTTAGTTGGGTTATATTTTTCTCAGAGATTTTATATTATTGATTTTCACTTTGCTTGAACTTAAGTTTTGAGCATAAACTTAAGTGTTGTACAATCTATTATATTATAGTGGATACGTTGGAGTTGCTTCATGGTTCTCTCTTTTCGCATTGAAGGGTTTTCATGTAAATTCGGTGTGTTCTCTTATTTGCTCTCTTGGTGCTTTGATTTAGTTTCCCACTTAGTTTATGGTTTTACTTGGAGTTATTATTTAATTTGCACATAGACGATATTATGACCCAACAAAAAGTTTCTAAAAAAATGTTGTAACTTCTAACCTAAAAATTAAAAAGCACTATCGAATCAAACTCATATATTTATCATGTTTACTCTCTCTTTATCTCTTCTTTCTCGAAGCCACATTTTTATTTTATTCTACTTCACATTTTTCATTTCATTGTAATTTATAAGGACCGTAGCCCACTGTCAGTTGATTTGTCGAACTTGATTAGAACTTCAACTGATTGATGAGTTGGCGAGTAAGCTCCTAGAATTGGGCATGAGTTACAGGGCATCGAAATCCAGCTGATTGTTCACTCAAGCGCTATGGGATTCACCCTTTAGAGGAGACATTTGGCATTAGTTTGCCTGAGGTCTTGATTGTGTTTTAGAGATGGTTTAGTTGTATTTCTCTCCAACAACGCCAATTATTGAGCTAAAAAAGTTTGCCAGTTAATTGATGGCTAATTAATTGGGTTAACTCTAAAACCAACACAGAGATGAGGCTTGAACTGGTCTCAATTCAAAGAGAAAAAACACAACCTGCAAGGAAACTTGTGGAAAGCAAATAAAAAAGTGATTAAGGAGAGATTACACATAGATATAAAGTGGTTCAGCCATGACAGATCTCTGACTTATGTCCTTGGTAAAAGCATCGATAGATCGCATGATCTTACAACAATGACAAGATTTCTTAAATACTAATCTCTCTTTGATTACAAGTTCTCAATGAAGTTCTTAATGTTCAGGATTCAAATCTTTTCTCATAGAGAAAGATGGTTTTTATTAATTTGTTGTGTCAGTCAAGATCATAATCGTGAACGAGTTGGAAGTTTTTGAGATTTTTTGTATCCATCAAACAAATAGCCTTTGGGTGTGTTTGTTTGTACAGAAATTAAATAGAAATAGTAGAAGTAAGCATACTTCTATTACTTCATATGTTTCTTTGGCCAAAAAGAGAATTGAAAGTTATTTTCATTAGCATGATGTGGATCCTATGTGACAACTCTACTTTCAATTTTCTTTTCACCTTATTTTTGAGTGGAAGACCCATGAAACTCTAGGAAAAAAACAAAATCTTATATTTTATTCAACTCTCATAATTATCTTTTAAATCTATTGCAAGAAACAAATAAAAAATTACTATTGTAATATTTTATTAAATAATAAGATAATACTCATTTTACTTCCTAATCTACTTTCTACTTCCGAAAATTCACACAAAATACTAGAGATTGTTCTTCCTAAATTTCTATTTTGAAACCTAATTCCAGTTTTCTTCCTTATTTCTTCTACTTCCAATATCTAAATAGACCCTTATTTAAAGAGAAGTAGAGTTATGATAGATTTCGGATTGTAATGTCACGTGGTAGGCTTATGATAATTGAAGTGATCTGTGTTGTCTTCAGATGGGCTTTTAAGGGCCTGAACCTCTTCGTTATTTATATATATAATGGGCTTTATAGCTTGGGCTTAGGCTGGTTATTTTTTGAAACAACAGAGAGAAATCTAAATATCGATATCTGGCCACTAATAGATGAATTTCAAATATCGATCACCAGTTAGTAAAAAAGAACTAAATTCAAGATCAACTTTCACATTGCTAAAAGGAAAACAAATTCAAATTATTGACCATATCACTAAATGAAAAAATCGAGAATATCAACCATTACATTGCTAAAAGGGATCATTTTCAATGTTGAAAATAACATGTTATGAAATCCGTTATATTATGTTACGATACCTAATGCAAGCTCCACATCATCTGTAACGGTGTGTTTTTTTATATTATTTTGTGCTATTTTATATTACGTTATGTTATATTATATTATATTATGCTACTTGTTGATATATTTTGAGTAATTTTATATAGTTGCAGATTATTTATTATTTAGTGCTTTTTTTTTACTTCATTACTTATTTTTGCTTGTTTGATTAATCGTGAAAATGATAGCTTATTATTTTTTGATTGTATGCTATAATTTCTCTCTGATTATTGATTTTTCTTAATTGTTGTTGATTCTATTGAACTTCAGCTGAACTGAAATTAGTCTTAAAAAAAATATGAATTAAACATTACAAAATATTAATTACAACATTGGTGATAAAAAAAACTAAAATATATTTAAAATTTTATTTTCTTATTTGATAATGACTGAATTTATGATTGCAAACTTAATATAATTTATAAAGATAAAATATTAAAATTATTGTGATATTTGTTAGAAACTTAGAATAGTTTCTATGTATTATAGAATGTTTTACATTTTTTATGGATTTTCACATTTATTTTTTCAACTTACAAAAATTATCAAATACAATTTTATATTTATTTTTATTAAATAAATATGAAATCGTATAACCTACATTATGCATTATACTATATGTCATGTAATCTAACAGAAGCAAAACATTACCTTAGTGTTATCGCTATATTAAATAATGATAATTCCAAATATCAACTTTTATATAGCTAAAAGGAGAAACCAATTCTAAGATTGACTATTTATTCCGCATTTAATTTTATTTTTTATAATATTTGTGAGTGCATATAATCGAAGGGTACTTTGTTTCATCCCAATGAGTAATTAACAGCTCTTGAGCTTATTGGAGATATTGTACTCTATAAACGATAGACCTCTTCTTATTGTTTTCTCTAAGAAATAAATTGATAGAGAAATTTAAAAATTTAGAAAGTCATGATTTATATTAATTGATTCGATTACAAGGATAGGAAATTCCTCTAATCAATGTAAGTTGCAAACTTGAAAAAAGAAATATCTAGGAAGCTTTATAATGGAGATCCACTCAAAGCAAGTGCCTACTCCATTGATGATCCAAAGAATGAATGCATGTGGAAGAAGGTGGAGTTTTGCTATCTATTATAAGGAAAATAATAGACATATTCAGGGACCAATTTTTAGCATGTCCTATTCAAAATTTTGAATTAGAAAAATAAAATTTTTATTTTTAATTCAAAATTTTGAATAGGTGCCAAAAATTGACTCGTGTACGTGTTCATTCCCATTCCTACTTTGTTATCTCCAAATGGCTTATTTCGACAGCCTTGGAAACCTCCTTGCTGATCTTCACCCTTCTTGTTTTTTAGAGGCAGGAAAAAAAAAAATCCTATTTTCTAATTTTCATTTCTGTTTTTTATAGAATTTTATTAATGGAGTCAATTTTTATTTTCCTGATAAGGAGCCAAACCATATCTAAAATCTACTCGAAAAAAAAATCAAACATGAGACTCGCCGAAGGAGCTGTTGTTTGGCTGCCTGGATTGCTACCTGGTGGTTCAATCGCGCCATTAGCTTTGATTTTTGATGACATTGATCATTTCTCCTTGAGCTTTACAGTGGGGAAGATTAATTTCTAGATTGCAGGAAACTGTTTTATCACAATCTTATCAACATATCATATCTTTGGTTGCATAAGATTAGAGTTTCAAACCATATGATTAGAATTGAAACTACATTTTAATCTTATTTCAAGAAAAGATAGAGAGGAGTTTCAACTATATTTTTATCTATTGTTCGAATAAGATAAAAATTTCAGTGAGTTTAAATTTGTTTCCCTTATCGTAAAATAAGAATTATACTTTAATTTAACTAAATTCTAGATAATATCATAATCTATCTTCTTTGCATAACTAACTGTCGTTTTACGAGGCTAATTTTCGTTATAATAATCTAATATCTTTTTTTTGAGGTAAAACGACATATCGTGTTCCATTAGTGACAACTAATAGAACGTGAGTACATAAACAAGATACAGGAGGGTGCAACTCATGACTACCCTTCAAGCAAACAAGCCAACCTACTATAAAGTTTGCGCTAATGCCCTTAAAATAGAGTCAATAACGAAACTAAAAATAGTAAATAAGGTAAATCCAGGGACCCTAGGTCCACAGTCCATATCACTCGTCAACGTGATAGTCCTCCTGTCTCACGCATCCATACCAGAACTGTAGTCATCAAGCTGGTTGACATTGTCTTTTGAAATGCATAGTCATTCCCTATCCATGAGTTGATCTGTTTAAAACGATACATTAAGATAAGTTCTAAATAAATAGCCATACACAGTGTGAGATTTGTATTTGAAAATTCTCTCATTTTTTTCCTTTAAATATTCCAGCAGATCGCTACAACAATAATACCAACAAGACCCCGATTTCTTTTATCATATTGTATTATAGCCCATAAGTTGTCCCTTCTGACATGCCAATGTCTAAACTAAGGATTGAAACACTTTTCAACCACACTAATGCCAAGTATGGACAATTGAGTAAGAGGTGTTGTCCATCTTCATTGTTCGTTTTGTAAAGGGCACACCAACTTGGACCCATCCACTCCCTTTTTGAAGTCCGCCCATGTCAATATTGCATTATTTGCAACCAACCACATGAAGACACGTACTTCCAATAGGCACTTTGATTTCAATATCAAATCTGCATTGCACAATATAGTGCCCCCATCAATGAGGTGTTTGTACATTGATTTAATTGTAAACACCCCTGTGTTTTTCCGCATCCATATAGGTGTATCTCTAGGTGTATCTCCTAGATCCAAGCCGTCCAAAAGAGACCTTAGATCACTTAAAGCGACATTCCATCCTACTCCTGTATTTCTTATGAGGGCTAGGTTCCATCTATCCCGCCGCCAATACTCCCCCACCATAGCATCCTTATTCTTGGACATTTCAAAGATTAATGGGTACATGGAGGAAAGGGTATACATTGAGTACCATCTCTCTCTCTCTCTCTCTCTCTCTCTCTCTCTCTCTCTCCTCCAGAATTCCACTTTTGACTCAGACTCGACCTTGAAAAATACACTGTTTCAAAAACATGTTGGCCACCCGCTTTATATCCTTCTAGAAAAATGAAACATTTAAACTATTTCTCGGTCTTCCTGTCAATAATCCCCTACGTGGTCCATATGGAAAATGTCGTCAGGTCTATTGATGAGTAGCCACCACCAGCCTAATAATAGAGCATAATTCATGGTATGAAGATCTAGTATACCCAGTTCACCATGGTCTTTTGGCCTACATACACGTCCCCATGAAACCAGATGATAGCATAAATCTTTTGGCACCTGGCCTAACTACAAAAATCTTCTTCGGATTCTGTCAATCTGCACCCAGACCCATGCTGGGAGATTGATATAGACATGATATATAGAGTCATTGCCGATAAGACCGAGTTGATTAAAGCCAATTTGCATCCAAATAATAAGTTTCTTGCTTTCCACCATGCAATCTTCTCTCTATCTATCTATGAGCAGGAACAACTCTCTTTTCAATATTATGCCCCTTCCAATTGGAACACCCAAATATGAGATGGGTAGGGGTTCCTCCTTGCATCCCATGATTGCACGTATAAGCTCCGTCATGAGGGACCTTCCTGACAGAAAAACCATTGAACTTTTGTGGTAGTTGATATGCAATCCAAACCAAAGTTCAATGCATGTGAATATTCTCTTTAGCCATATTGCCTGTTACCAAAGAGTACAGTATTATCCGCATATTGTAGGTTGGCTACTTTATGCGACGAGCTCCCTTCTAGACCCATTAGCACACCTTTGTCAACAACATTAGAGAGGATTTTTATCAAGTCCATCCGCCACAAGAACAGAAAGAAGGGGTGATAGAGGATCCCCTTACTTTAGACCCCTTCTGCATTTAATCTCCTTTCCTACAATCCCATTAACTAGCACCTGAACTTTTGCAATAGTAAGCCATGTTTCGATCCACCTTATCCATGTTCTCCAATCCTCTTGATTTGGGAACCTCCATCAAGCAATTCCAACTTACATTATCATAAGCATTCTCAAAATCCAACTTCATGAGGTAACTCTGATGACTCGTACGTCGATACTGATAGATAATCTATTTGTTGATTGCAATTCCATCTTAGATACTTCTACTTTTTATAAATCATGATTGGTATGGACCAATCAACTCATCCATAAACGGTGCTAGCCTATTGGCCAAAACCTTGGAGATAATTTGAATGAACTATGCAGTAGAGCAATGGGTCTAAATCCACCAACGGCTAATGGATACTCCTTCTTTGGTATTAGCATAATCTGTGAGTATTTGTCTAATCTTATTGTACCCGCTGCAAAGGTCCGGACGAGCTATGTAATATCCCCTCCCAGAGTTTTTTAGAACTCGTGAAAGAAAAAAAATTGGAAAGCCATTGGGACCAGGTGCTTTGTCCGGTCCTAAGTCCCAAGCAGCCCTCTTAATCTCCTCGTTCATGATAACCTCTTCTAGTACCCTCAAACTATCTTCCTCCTCCCATAAATTCCCCTTCATTCTGAATTTGAATCTTGTCCTTTCCCTGAAGTTTCCCTTAAAATGTCTGTACACAATATCCGGTTTGTATCCTTTTGACAGTAACACCGTCGGATGTGCCTGCTGATCATACATCCGGGCAAGGGCAGCATCCCAAAGACCACCAGATGGAGATTGAGGTAAAAGGAGGTCATGAGGCAACACCAAGCAGGCGTAGCAAACTCTTGGAGATGAAAAGAGGAGGCTCTATCTATCAGACATAGGAGATATCATCACTAGCAACAAAGAGGAAGGAAACCGCGTCAGAATTTGATCCATGTATGTCTTCCAAGGCTTTTGAAGTACTAAATCTTTTATCTGATGATGTATTGTTAGCCATAGCACAAGCATGTGATATTGACATTGGAGAGGGGACCAGTGCTAGGACAAAAACAATTAAAAGAACTTAGGCAGATTGAGTCTTCTAGAACGATAGTAATAGAAGATAGGGTTAGGGGAGACGGGTGTTGATCGCTCGTCTCGATTGGAGAGGTTGCATGGTAATCATCATGAGTCTTGTGTTTTGAAATGTTAGAGGGCTCAGGGATAGAGTCAAACATAGGATGGTTGGGGAGATTTGTAAAGAATATTCTGCGAATATATTTTGCTTGGAGAAGACTAAGTAACACATCAGTAGTTACAACTAATGAATTATTTGTGTTGGGGATCGAATCCCCCCATCGAGATCGTAGAAAAAAAAAATAATACAATCACAAGAAAAACACATGAATTAACGTGGGTCGGTCGACCAATTTCGACCTATGTCTACAGAAATAATGAGAGAAATATCCATTATGAGAAAAAATAGGTTATAAGAAGAGATCTAAGTATCTCTATAGCTCTCATATCTCTCATAATAATAGAAGTATATCTCTCATCAATTGCTCTCTTCTTTCATATTATATACAAGAGATATATATAGTGCTACTATCCTAATCCTATTAGAATAACACTACTATCATCTAATTAGTGTTACAAACTAATTAGAATTTCAATCATCGGATTTATGTCCAACTGGGACTCATCGTGATCCTTTGATTATATCTGGATACTCAACAAATGCGAGACACAAACCTAACAATCTCCACCTTGGCTAGTATCCGATGAGCCATACATTTTAGAGTAACTCCGTTATTCTCGTCATCCACTTCGTAGACATCCACTGCACGATCACCATGTTCTAATTATCGGGAACAACTTGTTTAATCGTCACCGTATTCATAGTTGAGCACTCATGATCATTAAACCATGCTCTATTGAACGCTCACGATTACTACACCATTCTCTTCACCAAGTGCTCATAATCGCTACACTGTACTCCACCTCGGTCAAAACACCTGAACTTCCTGAGTACTCACAATTACTTATCACGTTGTATACCACACAAAAGTGATTGATACATTGTACTCCACCTTGATCTAAAAACTATGATCAATTCTAGAGACAAATGATTATATATTACTATGTATTTTATCATGTCATGAAATAATTGTATACATCAATATGAAGTACCATGTTGTACCTCATCATCATACAATTAACCAACCATCGACAATCTTTCATCTCGATCAATATCGACCCCTCGATCATCGTTGATCACTGTTGGTATACAAAAAATTTGCTCTAAACAGTAGATTTTACCTAATCTACATTCACCACTACATTCAGAATACTGAAAAATATAGAATTTGACTCCTGAATCACCTTAATCGGACTTTGATTCCTCGATCCACGCTTCGATCAACTGCAGTCGTCGATCAACACCACAAATTCCCATATCCGTTTTTCAGCCATTCTATTTGGTGCCTGCTATTCTGAAGACAACAACAAATCATGTCTCATGACAACACATGATTCCAAAGTAGATCATGTGCTTTGTGCTTGGTCTACACACTAAATCCCAAACATGGGAAGATCTTTATCTACATCAGGAATGATCTTTAACCAGAAGCACATCAAAAACCTGCCAACCACCAACACCACTACTAGGCTTACCTACTATGCCCGTCGGCCAGTGCCCTGCCTGCTCGCCACCTGAGTGTGCCGTACATGCGAAGGCTGATGCGCGTAGGCCTGCAGGTGTGCGCCTGCAGGTGCGCGCAATTCCACCGGCCGGCACACAGCTGGCCGTTGATCGCCAGCCGTGAGTGCCCCTCTCTGGCCATGGATGTGCATGTACCGCACGTGTGCTTCTCCGCGTGCGCCAACTATGGGTTTTTCTAGTCACGCTCGTATCTAGCATGCGTAGCGAGGGAGGGTGCGACCCCAGATGCCCATCACTGTTGCTCGTCGTGCCACCGTCGATGAGTGGCTGATGACCTCGCGCACCCCCTTGGGGTGCCGCCTTGGCACGCCACTCGCGCATGGACTAGGCGCGTTGCGTTCCTGTGCACGCTGCTTTGTTGCTAGCATGCTCCGGCCGAGCACCCGTTTGCTGGCACCTGCTGTCAGGCATCCTCTAGCCTTCGGCCTTGTGGCGAGTAACTACTGCCCCTTTTATTTTCCCTTTTTTTTTGTTGTTGTTCTTCTTCTTCTTCTTCTTGCTCTTGATGTAGTTGCCGTTGATGCCTCCCTCACCAACTTGGCACTGTTCCATCCTCAATCTTGTGAATTATGAATCCATAACCATAGCTTTGATACTATTTATTGGGGATCGAATCCCCATCGAGATCGTAAAGATGAAGAAAACAATATAATCACAAGAAAAACACAATAATTAATATGATTTGGTCAACCAATTTCGACCTACGTCTACGGAAACAATGAGATAAATATCCATTATGAGAAAAGATAGGTTACAAGAAGAAATCCAAGTATCTCTCTACCTCTCACATCTCTTATTATAATAGAAGCATATCTCTCATCAATTGCTCTCCTCTCTCATATTACATACAATATATATATATATATATATATATATATATATAGAGAGAGAGAGAGAGAGAGAGCTACTATCTCAATCCTATTAGGATAACACTACTATCATCTAATTAGTGTTCCAAACTAATTAGAATTCCAATCATCTGATTCAAGTCCAACTGGGATTTATCGTGATGCTTTGATCACATCTGAATACTTAATGGATGCGAGACAGAAATCCAACAATTTGGTAATTCGAGGTTTGACATGGTGGTAAAAGACTCCTATGGGGTATTAGGAGGGATAGTTATGGGTGCTTGAGCGACCATTTTTGACATTACCGATTCGAGAATAGATAAATACTTGGTCTCGGTTGTTGTCCGTCACATATCCGATGGATGGACGCAAATGATCACCACAGTGTATGGTCCCAATCAACCTAAATATCGGTAAGAATTCTGGGAAGAACTTCATCGGATTAGAAGGTGGCAAATCTTACCATGGGTGGTAGGAGGAGATTTTAATATTGTCAGGTTCTCAAATGAATGTAGGGGAGGGGATAATAATGACAAAGACAAGGACGGATTTAATGATCTCGTGGGAGAGCTTAAACTTAAAGAGATCCTGCTCATAGATAGAAAGTTCACTTGATCAAATATGAGGGAAAATCCTAGCATGGCAAAACTGGATAGAGTCATGCTGTCAGAGGAATGGGAGGATAGATTTAGTTTAGGATGGGCTAATACGAGGACCGACATCGGATCATATTCCGATATGTCTAAGAATGGGAAAGGTGAAGATTAAAAAACCCAGAGTGTTCCGTTCTGAGTAGTGGTGGCTACAACACGAGGAGGTGCACTTGTTAATTAAAGAAAGTTTGGGAGAGAGAACCGCAGACACAGATGTGGTAGGGAGAATTTTTGCGACGTTACAAAGGCTTCAGAAATGTCTTAGGTGATGGGAGAGGAGATATTATGATCAACAGTGGATGAGACAGGAGGAGTTGATAAATAAAATTGATGTCTTAGAGCGGGAAGAGGAGAGCGGGCCATTATCTGATAACAACACGAAAACACTCATTGAAATGAGTGGAGAATTGTAGAAAATTTGTAGGAGAAAAGAAATAAAATGGTGCCAGAGGGTAAGACATAAGTGGCTAAAAGAAGGGGATGCTAATCTAATATCGGTGAAGCTCTAACTATCAGAAGGCTCCCCCAAAAGGTTTGACCATGTTTTAAGCTAGTCTGATCACTAGGTAGCTGTGTCAAGCTGCTGCTTGACGATCAATCCCACTCTGACTAAACTCATTTTTCTGTCAGTGGATCTTTTTGATATTTACACCCCATTTGAACAATGTAAACTTTTTATTTTCTTCCATATTGTTGTTTGAACATCAGCCATTTTTATCGCATTGTTGACACTTTTTTAAATCCTATATTTTTTTTGACTAACCTTCTTAGAGGAGAACTTAATAATAACACTAGAATATAAAATTTATTTATTTTCTTATTGTTGATGTCAATTTTGCTCAATGTCAATTTTGCTCTGCTATGGTCAAGCCAAATTCGAGCATTAAATAGAGATTGGGCTCAGAATCGAATTTGAGTTAGGTCAGGTTCGCAGAACAAATTCTAAGCTCGAAAATCTGCAAAGAAATTGTTAGATAATAAAGGAAAAGAACATAAGCAGAGCGCGTATATATAAATATAACGAGATTTGGCTGAGAAAGGATCTCAGTCCTACATCCTCAGGCAATGGCAGCTATTTAGGCATATGTACTATAGTAGAATCGAGGATACAATATATTATTTTCTCTCTTTTCTCTCTTGTTTATGGGGGATATGCAAAGAAGAAGGACATTTAGGGAGGCATAGAGAAAAAGTTCTCTCAATAGGATATCCTAATGCATTCTACGTAGAAGATAATCACGAAGTAGAAGAGAACTTCTTCTTCTTCATAGAGGAGGGGTATGTTTATATTGTTTCGTTACTAGAATTATAGTTGAAGTTCAGTATTATCTCCCAAGGGATTTCAGTTACCTTATAGAGGGAGGATTTTATTATTATTTTTTTTGTAGCCGATGTCAGTTTCCTTTCCACAAAGAGATCTTAGCCAGTGAAGGATTCTTGGGTCATTTAGACCTTATAGATTTTCACTTAATTGGCCTCTTCTTGTATGGGCCTGTACTGGTTAATTTTATAAACCAACACTTGTGTATTTTATAAGAATTATCTCATTTGAGTAGTTTCGTAACCCTCCAATGATATGGATATTGATAGAGGTAATATTACCTGACAATCGGAATAGATATCCAAATATCTAAGTAATATCATAAATACATAGAAATTTGTAGTAGGACACGTACAATAAAGTCAATTAGTGTTTCATAACAAATTAGGAAGCATCGTTTTTGTATTATGCATTATTGTTGAAAATTAGCATTATTTTTCCTTCAAATCTATTGCTATAATTAATAATATCCCGAATATATCTCAGTTACTTTACAACTCCATTTTTCCTTAAGCCGAAAATATCACACCAAGTTTTAAAAGTACCAACTTTTGCTACTCCGGTCCCTTAAGGAGAAATTTGAAATGGGGTCTAGAAACATCACCAGCTCACTGATAAAATATGCTAGCAATTTACACAAACAAAGCTTTTCTCATGCAATTTTTATAAATATGAGCAACATAATTAGTAAAAGTAACAAGCTCAGAATGAACAGATTCAAGAGCCAATTTTTCGTCCATCCTATTTAGAAATATAAATTCAAAATTTATAATAGGATGGACAAAAGTTGATTATTGTACCCGTCCTTTCTCAGGCTACAGTCACAGCCAGCCCACTGAGCCCACTGTCCAAAGTATAATCCTTACTGGTTACTGACTGGCAAAGGATCGAGACGAGAAGGAATGCCGTTGGCCCGCTGGTTCCGCCGCGCCCTCGCCGCGCAAGCGCGGCATTTTTCCTCCTCGTCGGCCGAACTCGTGACACCCAAATTCAGAAGTCCCGTCCCCATCAGCGCTACAACTACCTACAACAAGAGCAGCAGAGGACGCGACACGCTGGGACGGAGGCTGCTGAGCCTCATATTCCCCAAGCGCAGCGCCGTCATCGCCATCCGCAAATGGGCCGAAGAAGGGAAGACCATCCAAAAGTACCAGCTCAACCGCGTCGTGCGCGAGCTCCGCTCCTACAAGCGCTACAAGCACGCCCTCGAGGTACGCTTCCATTTATTTTTGTTGTTGTTGTTGTTGTTGCTGCGTGTTTTGAGAATGCTCACCACTTGTTCGACAAAATGGCAATGTGATTGTTGAACTCTACGGTTTGGGGCGGCTATGAGATCGATAACTTTGAGGTACGCTTCCATTTATTGTTGTTGTTGTTGCGTATCTTGAGAGTGCTCTCCACGTGTTCGACAAAATGGCAAGGTGAGTGTTGAACGGTCCGGTTCGTGGCGGCTATGACGTTGGTAACTTTGAATGGTTATATTGATTTAGTGTGTGTGGAAACAATGGAAATGCCTCTGGGGAACATAGATTTTAAGAAGAAATATATGCTCAGTAGTTATAGTTATATGATTTGAGGAAGATAAAATATTAAGATAAACTCTTTTAACTCATGGAATGCTAAGGATGAGAATGGGCAACTCCAAGTGTCAATTCTTAGCCTGTCCTTTTCAAAATTTTGAATTAGAAAAATAAAAATTTCATTTTTTTTAATTCAAAATTTTGAGTAGAGCAGGCCAAAAATTGGCCTTTGGACACCCATTCTCATCCCTATTCGGAAATTCAATTGACCTTACTTTCAGCATTATTCAGTAGTGATGGTCTTACTATGTGCATCATGCATATAGAATGAGGTTCCATAGTGTATAGGGATGAGAATGGGTTCCAAGGGCCAATTTTTTGCACGTCCTATCTAAAATTATGAATTAAAAATGAAATTTTTAATTTTCTAATTCAAAATTTTGAATAGAATGGACAGAGAATTGGCCCATGGACCTGCCAATTCTCATGCTTAATGGTGGATGTTGTTCGCCCAACAATTGCATATGATTATTAGATGATAATAATCTATGAGAAAGAATGTCAAGTGAAAGTTTGGGATCTAAAGATTTAAAGGTTGTAGGATGGAAAGGGAATATATGAACTGGACGCCAATGCTACGAGAAGGTTTTACAGGAAAGTTAACATTCATTGTCAAGTATTATTTACACTTTGAATCAGTCAACCATATTGGTTATTTATTTATTTATTTATTTATTTATTTATTTATTTTTATGACTGGGTATTTATTGAATTATTAGAGTATAGCCATATTCAAGTTAGTTATAGTTTTAACATGAACAAGGATAAAGATTGATTCTTTATCTTGTAGAATTTCATAAAATAATAGGGATTGAATGCCTTGCTTTCGGATTTGGTTAATAATGAACTTACTAAGTGCATCATACATGGGCTGAGGTTTTTAGTGAGTATGTTTGTTTATTGAAGAGTTGTATATGATGATTACATTCAATAAGAAAGAATGTGGATAGAAACTACGGAATCTAAGATTTGAAACTTTATAGGAGAGAGAGGAAATATTTCATGTACATGACAAAAGCACGAGAAGTTTCAGGGGGGAAGTTAATGTTCAGGGTCAAGAGTTCCTAATACCCATGAGAGTCATTCAAGGCAGTTGCCATGTGGAGTGTTTTGATGAACACTCATGCGCATTATATCAACAGTATTACTCATTCTCCCACTAGCTAAAGTCACATATGACTCTATTATTAATATCGACTCATAGGATATGATTAATAATGACCACTCATGTAACTTATATATACTATTAGATGCAGTAAAAATAAAATATCTTATATTCCAAATGCTAATTGAAGTAAAAAAGAGCAATAAGTTAGAACTCTAATGGTTTAAAATATAGCTTTAATAAAGTTGCTAGAAATTTTTTTAACTCCAATATATTACTTCATGTAATACAAGACTACGAAGGCTCTCATATGCTTTCAAGGTGTTATAGTTTTGTTAACATGGTCTCTCTTCTGTCTCTTTATTTGCCGAGTTAAGCATCAAATGTTTAGAATTTTTGAAAGCGGCATGGCTCCGGCACACAAGTGTTTTTTTCTTCTTATTATATAACGTGACTCTGTAATGAGCAAATTATGAGTCGCCCAAATGTGGTGCAACTATTGGTCTCCTATACATGTAGGACTCAGACATGGGACCTACTTTAATGTGTCTGTGCTTCAAAGCTTAAAGGCAGCATCAGTTCAAGAAATAATGATGTAAAATCACTGAAGAAGTTGTGGACAAGTGCAATGAAGAGCTTTCTTTTAGACAAGGGATAGGTTCTTAATTAAACTTGGAGTAGAGATGATAATTGGTACGTCCACGGGCTAATTTTTGTCCCCTTCTATACAAAATTTTGAATTAGAAAATTAAAATTTCATTTTTAATTCAAAATTTTGTATAAGACAGGCCAAAAATTGACCTATAGATGTGTCCATTACCATCCCTAACTTGGATGAGAGACCCATAATTAGACATTAAAGAAGGTTATGATAATTGCTTTTATTAAAAATGTAGTGAATCGACACTTACGGAGAAGACAGATCCATATATCTAGAAGCAATGTACTTTTTCTAATTGCTAGTCCCTTGTGATCCTCTTACCAGCTACATAAAAATCCTCTATAAACTGTGCGGCTTAGCTACTCACCAACCTATCATATCTTTGCACCTTTTTGGCATTTTCTTAATTTTCCAATCATTTCTTCCACTTTCTCTAGGTTCTTCATTGTCCCCTTAATCTCTTATTTTTTTTCTTTAGTTTGTCTTGCTTAATCACTTCATTTCATCACTTTGACTCTCTCTCTTTAGCGTCAATTCAATTTCCATGAATGACCACATATTGCACCAAGTCTATACATATGCGTCTTATTAGTCTGCCCGCTTCAGATTTCTCTGTTCCGCTTCTAAAACATTGTCTCTAGGAATTATTGTGCCATACTGGGAGCTGATATGAACAATATTCATCAGTTAGGGGAATAACAGCGTTGCAAGCATTTCCAAATTCTAGATTCAACATTATACTTTGGATTTTTTACATGCTCTTCCCATTCTAAGTGCACTGTAATTTACTGTAATTATAAACGATCGCCTGGAAGTTAACCTATCATCCTAAAAAAAATGTAAGCAATTTGAAGATCAATGTTGATTATCCAGACTCCTCTCCGTATTCTGGCTTGTTTGACAGTGTGTGGTATGTGCAGAAAAGTATGACTGCTTGCTATAAAAATGGTTTTGAGAAAACAATGTTCATGTGCATGGAAGGATGAGAGTGCGCAGGATGAGAATGCGCGGGTCTAGGAGCAAATTCTTGGCCCGCACATTCTCAAAACCATTTTTAATTCAAAATTTTGAATATGGTGGGTCAAAAATTAGCCCTTTGATCCGTTCATTCTCATCCCTATGTGCATGTCCTAACGGATCATATCTGATATAAAGGAGATATTGCGTGGCTGCATAATGTCATCTTAGAGAACGTCTTGGTTCCATTATTTGAATTCTATTCTCTACCAATTGCATTGCAGATCTTGAGAAAGTTACATATATGCTTATTTTCTCCCACTGCCTATTATTTAGCTTTAACACACCAGCCTTTTATCATTAATATCTTAAGTTAGCTGTGACACCTGCGTTATAGATGTCATTATGTTGGTGCATATTTTAGGAAGCTTCTAATATTTTGCATAGGAAACATGGTCATTTAAAGCGTTGTACCTGATTAGTGTCGCTAGAAACCGGATACTGAACCATTGTTTTCCTAAATCTCCTCAACTTAAGTACATCCTGGAATAAAGAGAAATAAGATGACAGCAAGTAGACATATGAAACTACTCTTTTCTTGGTCCATATAGAATTCACATACACCCATCAAGGGAATGGGAAAAGAGCAGTAGATAGTAGACGGCATTTCCAACAGCAACCATATGAATGAGATTTTTAGATTTGTGGATCTGTTCAAACTCCTGTTGTGGTCATCTCTTGGATGTTATACCGAACAATGTTCTGTTTGCTTCTCAAAGTTCCTGATTTTTTTTTTAAAGTTTCTCAAAGTTCCTGATTAAATATTATAAAATCGTACATGTCTATTTGTGCCCCTTCCTAGCAGGGGTTGCACCGTCAGATTGAACTCTGTGTTCCCAACCTGATTTCTGCTTCTGAGCATCCCAAAATTCCTGCTTTTATGAGATATAGAAGACTAGTCGACGGGATAGGTACGTATCTTAGTGCTGAGGTGGCAAGATATAGACACTGACATGGGTGTGACACGATATGATTGGCACGCGGCAAATCCTGAAAAACACATATGAAACAGCAATGACATGGCAAAACATGTAGTGTCAGCTTGTGTGCTTCCTAGTCAGTGGTGACGCCAGCACTCGTGCACCCATGGGCAGAAAAGATTTCTTATGAAACGAGGGTTCAAGTCTTTTATGTCCCCTGCCTAATACCTTGAACACGTGATCCCTCACACAAGAATCCCTTCTAGGTGTCCTCATCATGATAAATTTTTCAAAGCGAGGAAGTTGCTCTTTAGAGCATTTTGCCTTTGTCACTTCCTTCATCTCTTTCGGTTCATATCACTAGAGTGTATAAAAAAAAGAAGAGGAAAGCAACTCACCGGTAAGACTGAAAATTTGGATTCTGCTACTACAACCCTATATTTGTTTCGGCTCTTACAATGTTATTATACCTGTTAATTTGGAAGGCTTCACCATGGTTAAACTAGGAGGAATATCTGGCCAATTCAAGGTAACCTGAAAAATATTAAATCTAACAATCAAGTAGTTCTTGATGATGAACATTTTTAAAGTCATGGCATATTATGATGATTGTGCATTCTGCAACAATATGTTAGCATGTAGCCATTGAGGCATTTATCTTGGCAGTTGAAATTTAACATAATGTCTTGGATTTATACAGATATGCGAATGGATGAGAACACAACCGGACTTGAGGTTGTTACCAGGGGATTATGCTGTTCACTTGGACTTGGTTGCAAAGGTCCGTGGCTTGGCTAGTGCTGAAAAGTTCTACGAAGATCTACCTGAGAGGATGAAGGGCCAATCTACGTGCTCAGCTCTCCTCCACACTTACGTGCAGAACAAGTTGTCGAGCAAGGCGGAAGAACTAATGAAACAGATGTCAATTCACGGCTTTCTCAGGTGCTCTCTTCCATTTAACCACATGTTGGCCCTCTACGTTTCCACTGGCGAAACGGATAGAGTTGAGGAAATGGTCAAGGAACTGAAGAGGTACACTACTCCTAACGAGCTCACTTATAACCTGTGGTTAACCGCTTGTGCCAATGCAAATGATGTGAAGAGTGCAGAAAAGGTCTTTGAAGAGATGAGGGAGCGGAGAGTAGCAGCTGATTGGGTAACATACAGCATACTGACTAACATCTACATTAAGGCAACCAAACTTAACAAGGCAAAAGAAGCATTAGAGGAGATGGAGAAAAGGGTTTCAAGGAAGGAACGAACCGGATACAGTTCTCTTGTAAGTTTGTATACAAATCTCTCAGATAGGGAGAATGTGTATAGAATATGGGATAAAATGAAAATGACGTTTCGGAAAATGAGTGATGTTGAGTACAGGTGCATGCTATCGTCGCTTGCGAAGTTGGGTGATATCAGCGAAGCTGAGAGTATCTACGATGAATGGGAATCAGTATCAGGCACAGGAGACTCCAGGGTTGCCAACATCCTGCTGGCCTTCTATGTCAAGCACAAGATGATACACAAAGCCGAGAGTTTTCATGCACGCATCATAAGATCAGGAATCGAGCCAAGCTACAGCACTTGGGAGATTCTGGCCTGGGGGTATCTGAGAGAGGAGAGGATGGACAAGGTTCTGGATTGCTTGAAGAGAGGGATATCAACTTTGGAGAAATGGGAGCCTGACACAAGAATCGTGAGTGGCGTGTTTGACAAGCTTGAGAAGCTGGGCAACGTTGAAGGTGCGGAGGAATTTCTGATGATGCTTCGGGGTGCAGGATACGTGACGACGGGGATCTATAACTCTTTGCTTCGTACTTATGCCAAGGCTCGTCAGATGCCTCTTATAGTTGCTGAGCGCATGAGAGGCGATAACGTTGAGTTGGATGTAGAGACTCGCCAGCTGCTGAGGGAGACGAGTAGATTTTGTGTGGCTACTTCTGTTTCAACCTTAATTTCTTGAGACAAGGTTACTTCATAGGGATACTCCTTTATTGCAATATTGTTGTAAAAAGGGTTTCAAATAGTTTGTTATATCCAAATCCATGTTCTTCTACAGGAAGTTTTTGCTTGGTATGTTAGATCTTGCTTCTGATGGGCATACAGTAACAATGCCATAATTCATACAGAAATGTGTTGGGAGAAATTTTCTTGATATTGCATTTATATTTGCATGATTAATTGGAGAAACTTATTAGATAGATAAATTTTTGCTGCTTGCAGTGACCAATGAGCTGCATTTCGTTTCTTTGATTCTTCTCCTTCCTTTTTCGGGAGTTTCCAAAGGAGCACACCATTTTTCCGAGTGAGCCCACTTCTCAGATTTCAGCCCAACCAAATTTTCCCTCTCTAGTGGGCTCACTAGGAAAACTGGTGTGCTTCTTTGGAAACTCCCCCTTTTTCTTTTTGAGGAATCTTTATAAACTGCCTGATGATATCGCCAAGCAGAGCTATAGATCAAATTGAGTAGCATTTTTTTCAATTGATCTAGTGATAACAATAACTATCTGAGGTTCCCAAATAGTACATTCAAGGCATAAAAATAAGGGTTAAAAATAGTGACACCGAATATACGATAGAAGAAGTGCAACTTATTAAGTTCTTGGACTTCTAGCGGTGTGAGTTAATAATTTGCTATTCTCAACCTTGTTTAAATTAAATTGTGTTCTTTTTTTATGAAAACTCCAAAGTAAGGGAAAATAGGGTATTTTGGAGTTTTTATAAAATAAAAAAAAATGTGTGACTCAATTTAAACCAGATGAGAATAATAAACTATTGACTAACACAATTAGAAATTCAGGGACTAAACTAAAAGTTTAAAATTTAAGAGGTGATAAAGTTACACTATACTTATATTCTATATTATAGGAGGTCTTACTGCAATTAACCTTAATAATAATTAATGCTAGAGTAAAATGCTCCATGACCAAGACGGAAATGTTATGAAAGAGATGAAAATTTGATGAGAATCATGGACGAAGGATTTGAGTGAGTTTGTAAGGTCCTCCGAAACCTAGTTTATTCCAATTCATAGGCATGATTTGATCTTGACATTAGATCCATTACGGTTCATACATTAGTTTCGCTCATAGAATTTATAACTTTTTTCCTGCAAATACAAATAATGGAGATCCATGGATGCTGATAGTCATGAGGTTTCTCAATGATTGTCGAGTTATTCGATCATCACTACAATTTTGGAGTTTTGTTGCACTAAAAAGGACTTTTAACATGGTAGTTCAAAACTCACAAAATATTTACTCAATTACGCATTTTTTAAAATTGAATAATGTCATGTTTTGGTTCCAAAAAAGACGCTCGATCTGAATGGACATGTTAGGATATAAAGCAATATCCGTCAATCTTGATAACTTTGAAATTATTGTAGTGGAAGGGATTTTAATAATTTTAAGGTTAATTTCCTTGTTAGGAAATTTCTTAGTCAAACCATATCTATCAAGAAAGAGATCAAATAATTGTGAGCGTTTTCCTGATTACCTCCCTAACACACTAATTTCTGATTATAATTGTCAAACCACATATTGTGCTTTGGACCGAGTCATCTCTTGAATGATTATAGGCCATTCTAGTCATCTAAGAGCCTCATTATCTAGGCACGAAAAAAAAAAAAAAAAATTGAGATCGATAGCCCGTCGAGATAAGACCCCAACTACCCTCAACCTCTCATGTACTGACTGTAAAACCTTTGAAGGCTACATTTGGGGAGTTTCTAGATGTGTGCACAACATTTTTCCTAGTGAGCTCACTTAAAACTTCTATCAAATTACAATTTTGTCATCGAATTTTTTGGACATAAATGCTCATGTCTTCTTCCTCCATTCTCTGTCTCTTCTCAAATTAGAGTTAAGTTAACCCAAAAAAAAACTCTAAAATCCACAAGAAATGGCTAAAGAGCATCAGCGGTGGCGTTATCTGGACCGGCGAAGGCGGCGGCGGTAGACAAAAGGGAGAGGAGAGAGATTGGATAGTGTTGGGTTTAGAGAAGAGAATAGAAAGAGAAAGGAGGAATTAGGTATTTGGATTAGAAAAGATTTTTTGGAAGAGAAGAAAAGAGGAAGGAGGAAGAGAAGATGAAAGAATCAGTCATCTTTGATTCAGGCTAGACAGTTCAGATAAACCAGTATGATCCAGACTAATAATTCCGGATTACTTCAAATTGATGTGGGACTGTTAATCTGGATCAAGTACGCGAGAGAGAGGAGGAGATAGAAGGGTATTTTGGAAATAATAGTGTGCTCACTAGGAAAAACCCTCTTTTTTCAAAGGAAAGGATGTGCTCACTAGGAAAAGTGGGCTCACTATGAAAAAAGCTGTGCCCATCTAGAAATTCCCCTACATTTGCCGCTCCTGTTCCAATATAATGGAACATCAACATCGCTAATGAGGCATAACTCCTCCCTTTATAAGAAAAATAGTATGTATTGCTATGATTAATAACTCTTAGAGCTCAAAAATTTTGTAAGAAAAATTTTAGAAAAACAAGTTATCAAAGTTCAATTCTTTATTTATCTACCATGATGAACTGTTTACCTTTGATGAGAATTACAACTACTTAGTATTTGCTATATTTGACCTGTGAGAAAGTTACTATCCAAATCATGCTCGAACCTAAAAATTACTCTTGAGAAAATCGAAAAGTGCTTTGATTCTATATATGTCATCATAACTTTGGTAGATTTTCATTTTGATTTTTGATAATTTTTTTCTTTATTTATCTTGAAAAAAAGAAAATGTATGGAAACAATTATAAAAATATAATAGGAAAGTGAAAGAGGCTCCGAATTTTGATTCATTGTATTTGGAAACAATAACAATCAGGAAGTGAAGAAGCTCTCAATCACATTCCTCATGTTTGGAAACAATTATAATTGCAATTTGGAGAAAGTAAGAAGCTCTTGAGAGAGAGAGGAAAACATCATTAAAATTGATAGGGCATGCTAAATCATGGGCTATATATCATGATAACAGTATACATGCTTTAAAGCTAATGTGGGTCCTTTTAATTCCTTCCTTGGCTTATGCACATCTTGAGAGAAAAAAAAACTCCTTATCATGAATTGCACTTTGAACGGTCACAGAAAGTTTCCAACTTCCATAAACATTGCATAAACCGTTAGTCAGATTTAATAACCTTCGTATACCATGATTGAGTTGTTGTTCAAGTACATCTCTTAGACTACTAGCTGAATAGTTATGTTGCATTATCTAATGATCTGGCTGTTGGCCGTGTCTGGTCATATCTTGACATATGCAAATTATCTTATGGTTTTACTGTGCATCTTTCCTTTTTAAGGAAATTCTAAATGAGCACACCACTTGTCTTAGTGAGTACTCTTTTTTTTTAGTTAGCCAGGATTAGTTCCTGAACGGTCTTCAAGCCATTGGGATTAGTCCCGGTATTAATATCTGACCAGGACAAAAAATAAATTCACAAACTGAAGTCGCAAACTTGTAATTTTTTACAACTTTAGAAAGTGTGCTCACTTAGACGAGTCATGTGCTCACTTGGAAATTTCCTATCTTCATCATTAGAATGCTAGCTGGAGTACTAAATTTTCTATTATTTCCATACATTTCACATTGGTCTTGTTCATATACAGCTCACCTAGCTGAGATATACCGAACAATACAAATACATCCATGAGATGCGGAGATTAATATCCACATTTTATTCTTTAAAAAAAAAAAAAATACAGATACATTCCAACAACAGATGAATACGTAATTGTAAAACTTCATACAGTTGCCGTCTCCATAAATTTCATATAAAATATCCAAACAATACACCCGTCCTGTCCAAAATCCAAAATAATATCAAGCCATTAGAATCCACAGGGACAAAACCCCCCATTAGAGATATCCGCTCACAACCATCCACCTCATCATCTTCATCCCATCTCTCTCTCTCTCTCTCTCTAAAATAATGCACCAACCAACAACGTAAACATCAAAGGCCCCAACACCAAAACGAAAAACACTATAAATGTAAGCAAATAAAAACTTTTCGTAGCTCAATCAATTATTATTAACGTCAACATCCATCCAACTCTATCATAAATTCTTTTTTCTTTACAAGAACAGTGTATCTATATCTATATCTATATCAATTGTTGTTGGTGCCACTACCACCACCGCTATCCCCACCTGATATTATCGAACATGGGCGCCCAAATAAGCAAGCAAGTGGAGCGGCGCAAGGCCGTCAACGCCGAGAAGAAGATCCTGGAGGATCTCCTGTCATCGGCCGGCGAGCAATTCCCCGGCTGCGAGTACCGCCCCGACGACCGGAAGAATTGGATGTCAGGGCTTGATCTCAACAAGCTGAAGGTGAATCAGATTGTGTGGCCTGGGACACACGACTCAGCCACCAACAAGATTGGGGTCAGGTTCGTGACCCGGCCCTTCGCACAGTGCCAGAACTGCTCCATCTATCAGCAACTTGTTACGGTATGTAATCTAAAATATAACTTTTTTATCTCAAATATTGAACATAAAATTTTTTTTCTTCACGAATTATTTCCCAATCTTCCAGGGCGTCCGTGTAATCGACATAAGAGTCCAGGAGAACCGCAAAGTATGCCACGGGATCCTCACCACCTACTCCGTCGACGTGGTCATCGACAACCTCAAGCGCTTCCTCTCCGAAACCGAGTCCGAAGTCGTCATCCTCGAAATCCGGACCGAGTTCGGCCACGAGGACCCTCCGGACTTCGACAAGTACCTTTCCGACAAGCTAGGGGACGTCCTGATCCACCAGGATGACGCAGTGTTCAACAAGACCATCAGCGAGCTCCTCCCCAAACGGGTTATATGCATTTGGAAACCCCGCAAAGCGCCCGCTCCGAAGCACGGGGACCCGTTATGGAGCGCGGGATATTTGAAAGATAACTGGATCGACACGGACTTGCCCCACACCAAGTTTGAGAGCAACATGAAGCACTTGAGCGAGCAGCATCCGGTCGGGTCGAGGAAGTACTTCTATCGGGTGGAGAATACGGCCACGCCCAAGGCCGATAACCCGGTGGTCTGCGTCCGGCCGGTAACGGGTCGGATCCACGGATATGCTAGGCTGTTCATATCGCAGGCGTTTGCCAAAGGGTATGGGGATAGATTGCAGGTTTTCTCGACGGATTTTATCGATGGGGATTTTGTGGACGCTTGCGCTGGAGTGACTTATGCGAGACTAGAAGGGAAGGTATAATTGAGTTTGTGAGCACATGTTTATGTAAGATAATTGTAATTTGTTATGCGATCGATCTGGTGTGATTCTATTTATTTTCATATAGCCTATCCTAAATATTTGGAATGAAAAACTCAGTTATAATTTTTATTATTGAAGTCGGATCTAATCCAAGCATTATATGCCAAATTTAAGGTGTATTGGTTGAACAAAACGATAATATTTTTAGTTACAAAGTTAGTTAATTTTGCTGTAAATTGTAGCAAATGATATGAAAGTTAAAACATATTAATAATTTGTAATCTCCTGAACTTGTCTCTTTCATGTACAACAATATCTCTTAGTTTTGCCATAAAGAAAGTTTTTTTTATACGATTATCTCATTGTTGATGTCAAGGATAAAATAAGTACTCTTATTGATCATTTTTTAGTCCTAAGAGTAATATCCCATATACCTCATTTCACTTGATCACCAAACGAAAAAAAAAGTTCTCTTGAAAATTTTCCAACTTTGCTTTAAAAACAGTAAAATACTTGGTTTAGTTTTCATATCCACCCTCAACCACTTTTACATGAATAAATAATAAGTAGAAGTTCAGACACTCTCAGTAGTTTTACTCATAGAAAAAATCATTAGAGATGACCAGAATGGTACCCGAAATTTATTTACGATCCGGAGCTTCCCTGCATAATGTTGACCTCATCTATTTCCCACGTCAAAATTGCTACCTTTAAGAAATAATTATTTGCAATATATATCTTGCAAAATAGTGGGGTTAGTGGCATGTCATGTTCAAGCTAATTTACTAGTAGGCTATATGAGCAACATGATGCTGCATTTTCTAATGTGATGATTGTTTATTGAATGTAAATGTCAAAGTCGTTGGCTTAATTAGTTTGGTGGGGTTGATAGACTCAACTTTAATCTAACCTCATTTGAACTCAAGCAAATATATATATATATAGAGAGAGAATGGAAAATTCACCGGTGGTAAAAAGAGTTCCTTCACCGCTGCTTAGGTGGCCCAATAAAATTATTACACGTGGCGTCACCTAAAATAACAAATAAAATAACTCCCTTGACTACCTTTCGAGTGGGGCCATGTGTAATAATTTTATTGGGTCACCTAAGCAGCGGTGAAGGAACTCCCTTCACCGCCGGGGAATTTCCTGTTTCCTTATATATATATATATATATATATATATATATATATATATATATATATATATATATATATATATATATATATATATATAATCCGAAAGAAAAAAAAATTAAAAAAATTTATTTGAGATATTAGAAATGAAATTATAATATGTGTGTGTATATGTGTATGTACGTGTGTATTGTAAGAAAATTTTTTGGTTTTTTCTATATTGTGGTTCACAAGGGTTCTTTCTATATATATGGTGGTTCATGTATCTAAGATTACTAAGTTGTCACCTTATGGAGATAGAATAATTGTTTTTAATTGTGAATAACTTACAAGCTACATTGATGTACTTTGATGGATGGAATAATGAGGGTAGATTAAAAAGTTTTTGGGAGTTACAAAAAAATATCCCAAGTCTTGTATATATAAAGACATGTATTTTCATCAACATCACCCATAAGTTCAAAGATAAGGCTAGAAGTCCCTCACCCATAATTATTTTCTATACAAAATCTCTTTGTTTTACAGGTGATAGATTTTAACAAAGTTCAAGCACAAATGGTCAGAGGTATTACAATTCTCTTCCGCTGTTTATTTTATTTTTCACTTGTATTTTACATATGGCATCAAAGCAACTTTTGGGCCATTGTATTTGATCAAAATATGTATGATTTTATCTTTAAGATTGATCATATTTATTTGTTTTCTATGCCTGTAATTTTCATTTTAGGTTGTCCTTTGTGAATATTTGAATTTTCCATAAATGTTGATTTTTTTTTTGTCCAAAAATCTAGAGGTTTGATTAATTATATTTGTCAGATGTGGATTATTTCTATACCTCTATATTGGACGCCATTTTAACATCGATTCATTTAAAGTTCTTTCATGGTTGGACCTTTAGGTGAAAATGATAATTAGTACAAAGATTTTTGGATTAAGATGCGTTATTTCTAGTGCACATAATTATATTTATTTGTCTTGTTTCTAAATGGATGACCCGATATCTAGCCTAAAGCATTTTTGTTGACAATCTTTATGGTTATGGATAGTTGTATGTGGAATGTTTTTAAATATCTTACTGTGAAAAACTTTAGATAATTTCTTCACTTAAAGAGATTGTTATCATTTATCCGCATTAACCCAATAATGCATTATACTTGTGTAATCTATATATTCAGTTCTTTAGTTTTTTGTTAAGCATTTAAATGTTTGATTTGCTTAAACTATTTTACAAGTATAGATGCCAAGAAGTGGCGATTTTGAAAAAACTATTGGTAATGCCACAACATCCTCATTAATCTTGATAAATCACATATACTTAAACTTCATAAGTAATTGATTTATAATTGTAATTAAGTCATATTCTCCAGGATTTTCTTCACAGAGAAATGCTTTTTTATATATAATTTGATTAGTATGAAAAAATGAGTTTTAGGTATTGATGATAAAGTTGTTTCTACCTACAGATGTAGACAATTTTATTCGTTAGTGTGAAATTTATTTGTCATATAAATTAAGATAAGTAAATTCATGCATTTTGCAAGATTTGCCCATGGGTAGGCTAGAATTTACTATGAACATAGCACTAAAATTATCCTTGGATTTTGCAGTTATTTCACAATCTGTAGTTAATGGCGGTACTTTTATTCCAATGTTTGATGGTACTAATGTTTCTGATTAGAAAGAATCTGTTGAATTTGCTTTGGGGTACATGAACCTTAACTATGCGCTTCGTGAGGAGCAACCTCCCACTCCCATGAATACAGATACACAAGAAGTCATCGATATGTATCAATGGTGGGAGTGATCTAATCACTTAAGTCTAATGCTCATAAAGTTCTGTGTGAATAGGAGCATTAGAGGTGCTATTGGTTACTGCACTACTATTAAGGAATTTATGTTGGCTATTGAGGAAGAAATTGTTCGGTCAGACAAAGCCTTGGCTAGCACCCTTATGAAGCAACTCACTAGCAAAACTTTTGACAATTTTAAGGGCGTGCATGCTCACATTACGGAAATGAGAGACATAGTCTCTCAACTTAAGGCATTAAAAATATAGACATATGAGCCATTCTTAGTTCACTTCATCCTTGACTCACTTTCATCTAAGTATGGGCCTTTCAAGATCTCTTATAATACACATAATGAAAATTGGTCAATTACAGATTTTTTTGACTATGTGTGTGCAAGAGGAGGAAAGGATGAAGTATGACCGACCTGAAAGTGCTAATATGGTCCTCTATTATAAGGCTAGAACTGAGAAAAAGGGGAATGGACCTCAAAATAAAGGGAAATATAAGGTGCCACTAAAATCAAATGGCAAAAAGATTACTTGCTTCTTTTGCATGAAAGAGAGCCATGTGAAGAAGTCTATATATGGGCTAAAATAAGCTTCACGACAATGGTATGCAAAGTTTCACAAGATTATCTCCTCATATAGTTTTGTTAAAAATCTTGTTGATCAATGTACATAATTTAAGATCAGTGGAAACAAATATATTTTTCTAATCCTTTATGTAGATGATATTCTTCTTACTAGTAGTGATTATGGTTTGCATCATGAGACTAAACAATTTCTCGCTCAAAAATTTGAAATAAAGGATATGAGTGAAGCCTCCTATGTCATTGGCATAGAGATTCACAGAGACAGACAACAAAGGATCTTGAAATTGTCTCAGGAAGGCTTATATTGAAAACGTTTTAGAGAGATTTGTCATGAAAAATTGTAAACCATATGTAGCTTCCATAATCAAAGGTGATAAATTTTATGAAGGTCAATCACTACAAAATGCATTGGAGCAAGAGCAGATGAAAGGTGTACCTTATCTAGAGTGGATAGCTTGATGTATGCCCAACTTTGCACCCGTCCTGACATATGTTTGGCTGTTGGATTATTAGGTCGCTTCCAGAGTAACTCTGGTTTCCAATATTGGGAAGCTGCAAAGAAAGTGATGCATTATTTGCAAGGAACCAAGAACTATATGCTGACCTACATGCATATCGATAATTTGCAAGTGGTTGGCTATTCAGATTCAGATTTTGCCGGATGCATGGACAATAGAAAATCTACTTTTAGATAAATGTTTCTTCTTGCTGGAGGAGTTATATCTTTGAAAAATGCTAAACAAACAATTGTTGCTACGTCTACTATGGAGGCAGAATTTATTGTGTGATATGAGACTATGACACAAACCATTTGGTTGAAGAACTTTATTGGCGGTCTTAAAGTTGTTGATTCTATTGAAAAACCAATAAAAATTCTTTGTGATAATACTACTGCAGTGTTCGTTTTGAAAAACAATAAAAGCGAGAGCAAAAACAAGCATATTGACATTACGTATTTGAATGTTAGAGAGAACATCAAAAACTATATAGTGTCTATTGAGCACACCAGTACAGACTTAATGATAGCAGATCCCATGACCAAAGATTTAACGGTAAAATAGTTTTAGGGTCATGTGGATAATATGAGCCTATTTAAAGTGTAAATCTCTCTCATGTTGCTAGATCAAACACAAAGAATAAAAAAATTATTCAGTTTTAACTTTTGCGCATAAAGTGATGAATTCATTATATCCATCTGGGTTATTAAATTGGACCCGAATGATTTTTATTAGTCATTTATAAAGTTTATCTATAGAACTCTATTAAGAGATGTTATGCTTCATGACACATGGAAGGAAGGTTCGTTGTTATGAGCAATACCGCTATGGTTCATGTGTACTATATCTTGATTGAGTAAGAGTATAAATATTCACATTAAAGGGGATCATTTGGCTATTCTAGTTTTCTCTATCTCATTAAGTTGATAACATGTGAATCAAGTGGGAGAATGTAAGAAAAACTTTTTGTTTTCTGCATATAGTGGTTCACATGCCAATTCTTAGTTTTTCCTAAATGGTGGTTCATGTATCTAAAGCTATTGAGTTGACACTTTCTAAAGATAGAATAATTGTCTTTAATTGTGATTAAATTACATTCTAAATTGTTATTCTTTGATGGATGGAATAATGATGGTAGTTTAAAAGGTTTTTTGGAGTTACAAAAGAGGGTTACTAGTCTTGTGTATATAAGGGCCTTTGTTTCCATCAATATCACCCATAAGTTCAAAAATAAGGCTAGAAGTCTCTCACCCATAATTGTTTTCTACACAAAATCTCTTTGTTTAACAGGTGATGGATTTCAACAAATTTTAAGCACAAATGGTCAGAGATATTACGATTCTCTTCCACTACTTATTTTCTTTTCCACTTGTATCTTACATGTAGAAATGAAGATATTCATGTTAAGATATGTGTAACTCCCATCGATGAGAAGATGCTAGAAAATCGCTTACGATGGTTTGGTCATGTCAACGTACGCCTACAAATGCACCAGTTCGACGAGAGGAGTTTATCAATATATGACAAGTTAAAAGAACGAAGGGAAGACCGAAGAAAATATGGATGGAAGTGATACGAAAATATATAGATTCTAGAAGTTTAAATGAGGAGATATTACTTAATAACAATGAATGGAGAAGGACTATCAAAGTGATTGATCCGACGTGATTTTATTTTTTGGGTTCATGTAGCCTATCCCAAATACTAGGGATAAAAGGCTTAGTTGTTGTTATGTCTTACATGTATATGTATATGTGTATGTATGCTTGTATGTACTTAGCATGACCTTACTTCTTTTAGGAAAAAAAATATATATAAATTAAAACAAATAACTCAATTTTCATTATTCTGTAAAATGAAGGAACAATTAGAAGAAACTTTATTTCCATTATGTTTATTGCTGTTTAGGGCTATTATTGTTCTCTTTCAAGCAAAATCGCAGCTAAAAGACAAGAACCCAGTTTACTTCGACTAATACTTTCTCAACAGTGCAGTGAAAAAAACACTTGATCCAGATGAATCTAAACAAAATGAAGGAACCGATAGCGTTCGGTTTAAAGTAGACGGCCAAAGATACAGCAAAAAAAACAATAACACAATTTAGTTTCTTTTTTTTCTTCTTTTTGGAGGCATTAACAAATTTAGTTTCGATTACTTGAATTTTTCTCATCATCTATCAAACTGATACTTTAACTCTATTCTTGTTATGGTTAATGTTGTTTATGTCGTATATTGCTGGCTTTAGGCACATGGAGAGTGTTAGGTTGCTGAATTGAATCGTTGGCTATTGTTACACATGGGTCATGGTCCATGAGATGAGGTGGATGGCTTGGACTCCAAATATTCATTCATCTTCATCATAGCTATCAATATATCCAACTATTCATCAACCACCCTCACATTATTAGAAACTCTGGGGGGCCTCTAAAATTTTTCCTAAAACTTGTTATTGCTGCCGACAAGGTGGGCAATTGACATGTTGGATCATTACAGTTATCTTCAAGATTAAATAATGTATTGGAAAAATGATTAAAGTTGTTTATTAACAGCTTGAATAAAATAGAAAAGTAGAAAATTTGTAGAAATTGGTGAACCTTTTTCTATTAAATTGAGATTCATTTTCATTTCCTTTTCAGTAACGAGATTCACATTCTTTCCTTATTTTCTTAATAACGAAATAATTATACAGCACTTCATCCATGAGCTAGCTAAAATCCAGAATTTTCCTTTCTTATAATGGAGATGAAACCATCATGTTTAGTTTTAGATTCAAAGAGAGATGTCATGAAAGCACCTAAACTGCCTGGACCTTGTCTTTCAAAGAATAGCACCAATCAGAGCCCTGCAAGCCAAGTATAATATTATTTTTGGCTGAGGCCACCTATAAATAGGACTTTCGATAGTTTGTTTGTTTGTTATGTAAATTCTTTCTTTCTTTTTTTTTCTTTTACGCGAAAATCACCAGTTGTTTCTCCTTACTTAAGTTATTAGCCTGTGATGTCATCGGCCCAGTTTGATATATATAGAGTGGGAAGTAAGAGAATAGCTCCTCCATCTGATTGATAATTAGGAGTAAACGCGTCCGCCCGATTCCGATCGAAATCAGTCAGATTTCAGTCGACGGTTGGAACCTTCTATCCTAAGATGTGATCGAAAAATATAATTTCTGATCATCCGTCCAACTAAATATTCAAAAACGAATTTTACCGTCGACTTCGCTCGATTCCGATCGAAATTGGTCAGAGCTCGATCAGAAGAAAAAAATCGACAGTGGTCGGAGCCTATTACCCTTAGATCCAATCGGAAAATTTCGATTTCCGAGCAATCTACGGACTAAACATCCCTATTGATAATTTTCCATATCATGAGAATGTGTGCAACCGCATTCACTCTTCAATCAAGAAAGAAATAATATTAACAATAATGCAATCAGTAATTAGGAATTTGGGATTGCTGGATATTATGAGGAGTGTATTGAACATAATACTCGATGTAGGATTTTGCAGGTTCTCTTCCGCGGACATTTAACATCTTTTGTTCCCAAAGCCTTTCTGGCGTCTAGAATACTTTGCTTGTCTAGTGGGTTGTTGAAGTTAAAGCATTCTTATCAGTTTCATTAAAAAAAAATCGAAATAATATATATATATATATATATATATATATATATATATATATATATATATATATATATATATATATATATATATATATATATATATATATATGAGAATAATTGGAGCAGTCGACTCACGACCTGAGTTACACTCTATTTCTATTATCACTTATAATTTTTTTTTAAAATTTTCTTTTGAATTATAATCTTGAACTCCTAGCGTTCACTCAGATTATTTTGGTTTTAGTTTTGATTTGGTTTTCCACTAAATAGATACAAACTTGACGGTTTTTATTGAATACAATATTTTCTATCCAATTCATTAAAGAGCAAATAAGCTTCAAAACCCATAAAATTTGATCTAAACAAGTTAAGGAGATAGATATCATGATCCTAAACAGAATTTAAAAAAATAATTGGACCATTAATGTTTTTTTCGCTAACTCAATTTGACGGTTTTTATTGAATACAGTATTTTCTATCCAATTCATGAAAGGACAAAAAAAACTTTAAAACTCATAAAATTTGATTCTAAAGAAGTTAAGGAGATAGATATCATGATCCTAAAAAAAATTTAAAAAATAATTGGACCATTACTTTTTTTTTCGCTAACTCACTTAACTTACGTGAACTGACAGCTCATATACAGTAAATATATATATATATATATATATATATATATATATATATATATATATATATATATATATATATATATGAGAATAATGGAAATGTGCTTACAGTTACACAAGTTACCTGAACTGCAGTTCATTTTCACTATCTTCAATAAATTTTTTAAAAATTTTCTTGTTGATTATGATCTCGACCCCCTAAGGTTCACTCATAACCAATTTCTTGGGGTTTAGTTTTGATTTGGTCTTCTATCAAATTGACACAAAATTAATAGTTTTCAATGCATAAAATATTTTGTATTCACTTAATGAAATGGTGAATAAACTCCAAATTTATGAAAATTGATTTGAAAGATGTTTAGGAGGTAGAGATACCAATTATAGAAGAAATTTGAAGAAAAAATATTGGATCACTATATTTTTATCGCTAACTAATTTAACTTTTCCTAACTATTCTAGAACTCAGTTTTAAATAAAGAGGGAATTAGATTTTCCTTATTTTCTGTAAACGAAAAACCGTTTGAATTGTAATTTTTTATTAAGAAGTTTTCAATAAATAATCATTTACAATTTTATGGCAAACAGATTGTGTATGTGTGTGTGTGTATAATGAATGAGCCGCCAACTCAGTTAAGTTACGTGACTCACGGTGAAAAACTAATAATATCATTATTTGGGATCACTCAATAACTACTTAATAATCAAATTACATAGATTTTGAAATTCATTTACTACTCTATTAAGTGGATACAAAATATTATATTCAATGAAAAACCATTAATTTTGTGTCTATTTGATGGAAGGCTAAATCAAAATTAAAGCCTAAAAAACTGGAAATCAGTAAACCCTAAAGGGTTGAGATCATAATGCAAAAAAAAATACTTTTTGATAAAAAATTATTGGAGAGAGTATAAATAGAATGCAATTAAAGTAACTTATGTGAGGCAGTAGCTCATTTTTATTTTTCTCATACATACATACATACATGCATATATTCATAAACACACACACACACATACACATATATGCCATATACTGTATATGAACTACTAGTTCTAGTAAACGTGAGTCAACGGCAAAAAAGTAATAATCCTATTATTTTTTCTAAAACTCTTTTTATCATGATCTCTACATCTTTAGCTACTTTAGGATAGAATTTCATTAGTTTTGAAATTTATTTATTTATTTAATTAAGTTGATACAAAATATTGTAATTAGCAAAACCTATCAAATCAAAACTAAAACACAAGAAATTCATGCGATTTGGACACTTATTTATCATCAATCAAGAGCTTTTATTTGTTCTATTGTTACAAAATCATTCATTTTGTACATATCCAATATACGATCAAAATGTATTTAAATACATGATTTTTTTTATATACTATAGTTTCTTAAAATGAAGATCACAATTAACGATTTAGATCGTTCAAATATACTTTCTATATTGAGATTTACAGTGGCTTCATAGGAAACTTCCTTATGGAGGCAACTAAGCTATATTTTCTCAATATATATATATATATATATATATATATATATATATATATATATATATATATATATATATATATATATATATATATATATATATATATATATATATATATATATATATATATATATATATATATATATATATATATATATATATATATATATATTTGAGAAAATATAGCTAAGGATATATATATATATATATATATATATATATATATATATATATATATATATATATATATATATATATATATATATATATATGAATAATGAAAATAAGCAGTTGACTCACGTAAGTTGCCTGAGTTGTAGTTCACTTTCTCTATCTCTAATATTTTTAAAAAAAAAACAATCTTTTGGATTATGATCTCGACCCCCTATGGTTCACTCATATCCAATTTCTTGGGTTTTAGTTTTGATTTAGTCTTATATTAAATAGATACAAAATTAACAGTTTTCAGTAAATATAACATTATATTCATTTGAGTTAGGGCAAATAAGTTTAAAAAATCAGGAAATTTGATCTTACAAAAGCTAATTAGATGGACATCATGGTCCTAAAAAAATAGTGAAAATGGAGTCATTATTTTTCGCTGCAAACTCATATAATTTACCTAAGCTGGCGACTAATATATACAGTAATCCACACACACACACATACACACACACACACACACACACACACACACACATATATATATATATATATATATATATATATATATATATATATATATATATATATATATATATATATATATATATATATATATATATATATATAGTATAAATTACAGTATATGAGTTGCAGTTCAAGTAAATTACACTGTGTATGTGTGTGTGCATGCGTGTGTGTCTATATATATATATATATATATATATATATATGAGTTGCAGTTCAAGTAAGTTACGTAAACAAGCGACAAATAGTAAATTTGTTAGTTTTTTTCTTTCCAATTATTTTCCTATAATCATGATCTCTACTTTCTTAACATTTTTAGGATTAAACTTCATAGATTTTGGTATTCATTTGTCTTTCAATCACATGGATACAATATGTTGTATTTATCAAAAACTATTATTTTTGTATTCACTTGATGGAAGACCAAATAAAAAGTAAAATTCAAGAAATTGAGTATGAGGGATTCCTTAGTGGTAGAGATCATAATACAAAAGAAAATTTGAAAAAAATTATTAGAGACAATAGAAAGGGACTACAAACTCAAGTAACTTACATGAGTACCAGCTTATTCCATCATTCTCATATTATTTTATTATTTTTTTAAAATTGTGATCTCAACCTCTTAGGATTTACTCATACCTTGTTTTCGTTTTGATTTGGCCTTCCATCAATTAGACAAAATAATGATTTTCTCTTGAGACAACATCTTATATCCATTGAATGGAAGGGTATGAATTTTAAATCTATGAAATTTGATCATTAAAAAACTAAAGAGATAGAAACCAAGACCCAAAAATATTTTTAAAAAATAATTGACTACTACTTTTTTTGCTGACAGCTCAAGCGAGTTTCCTACATTAACAAATTATTTACAGTAGTCTCGTACAAATGTATATGGGGATACTCACTTTAGGGTTAGTTCTCATGGATTTATTTGATAACTCAATTATTAGTGACTGTTTTTGTGCAAAAGGTTATTTGGTTAATCTGAATTAACTAATATACCAAACCAGTTCAAACCAAACTCCTTTTTTGAGCCAGTTCAACATAAATGTACTCATAATCTACCTCTTTCTTCGTTCCATTACATGTTTGACTATGAGCTTTTTATTAAATATAAAAAAGTTAGATTTAACACTTTTTTGCCCTAGACATTTTTAGTATCCAGTACCACCCGACTACTATTCACCATTTGAAATTTTGACGCACACCAATCACAAAGACAAATAAAGAGTGTGAGATGTTTTATATTTGTCTATCAATAATGTAAAATCCATACTCCTATATATTAGGATAATTTTAGATGACCAATTCCTTGATGGGAATTTTAAAGCTCAAACTCTCTCTCTCTCTCATACTTGTACACTTTTCTTCATCCAAAATTCCTCTTAAAATGAAGTTATTTGTAATTCTTTTGCATCATAACCTCTGCACCTTGTTTATTTACACTCATCTATTTTTCATCTCTTACCCTTATAAATCATAATAGAAAATTGGTTAACAAAATTTTAGATAAATCATAATAGAAAATTGTTAAATAATTTTATAACTAGATAGGCAAATATAATTTCACTTTTGCTTTCCAGTCTTAATTTTACAATAATCAAATTTAAATTCTATGTATTTAAATTCGAACATATTTCATACTTAACTAGGAAAAATTATGTTTAGTGGGATTATTATTTATTTGGGTATTACATTTTGTCTATGTAAGAAATATCTAATGCAATTTTTTTTTTTTTTTTTTTGTGCTAGTCAAACTCACACCCACATATTTTTTGACAACATTACCCAACTTGAGTTCCCACCGGGAGTCGAACTCAGAGCTTTTTGCAAATTGGAGAGGGTGATGCCACTTGAGCCAAGGCTCATTGGCCCTACTAAAAAAACCCTCATCAATACCATTAGGAATAAAAACTTGGAATTATTCTCTTACCAGTTGGACATATCAATTGGGAAAGATTTGCATATTATTTATTGCTTCGTCGCGTCTTTTTCTCCTTAATCAGTTCTTTCAATTATTTTATATTCATGTTCTACTCTGAAGAAAAAAGATATTTCTAGACTCTATTTGCACATATAGAAAAAAAATAATCCCAGTTAAGAAATTCTAAAGAAAATATGAAGACGTTTAGTAAGGTCAAAATGTTCGATAATAAAAATATATATATATTTGTTACACTTACTTTCTGGTACTATTTTCTAATTTAAAACCAATACGAACTCTAAAATTTTAATTAACAAATGTGAAATTTGATTTCTTAAATCAATGAGTTAAACTTCTTTAATTCCTATGAAATTTCCAAAGTCCATATTTTAATTAATTATCCCTGAAACTGTAATAGAAGAAAAATAATAAATACCACAGTTGAATGAAATAAAAAAGTTGATAATAAGGGAAATTCTTAAATAGCACACCACCTTAGGTGGTGAGCACCATTAAGCATTTGCTTAATGAGCACTACTCCCTTTAAAAAGAGATAGTTGTTTTATTTATTTTTTTTTAGTGAGCACCTTTCATCTTCCAATTTTACTCATCTCAAATCCACATTCTTCATTTTCCTTCACCCGCACCTCTTAAACCCTAAATAATTTACTCGCTCGTCACTCACTCTCTCTGGCTCGCCTCCTCCTACTTGGTCCCGTATTTTTCCGCCTGCGATTTTAAAACCAAAGATTTTTTGGATTTTCTAAGTTTGGGTGTGGGTTGGAGGTGAGAAAGAGTGGACGTGTTAGGAAAGAAGATAGTACGGTAAAGAATAAATTTGTCTAGAAAAGAAAAATGACAAACTTGCGGTTCTTTATAATTCAGAATGCAGTGCTCATTGAGTCAGTTATGTGGTCATTTAGAATTGCCCTGATAATAATTACTTGCAATCTTCCCATTAACTATACATCCCCTGCCACGTCCACCTTCACCTTCCTCTCGCTTTCATGACACATCAAAAAGCTAAACCCACCTATTTAAATCTCACCCACACTTCACCCTCTATATTTACCGGGGCCCACTCCATCCACGTGGCCCCCGCCTCAGCATTCAGAGAACCTAACAGCTCCAGTTCTTAGAAAAGTCTACAAAATCAAAATCCGAGCTACTCCAAAAGACCACCAAAAAATTATCTAAAAAATGATAAAACCCACTCGCCGCCTGCTTCTCGATCCCAAGCCATCCGTCGCCGATCTCTCCCATCTCCCCGTGACCCTCACCATCTTCCTCGGCTGCACGATACTCCACGCCATTGCCTGTCTCTTCATCATCAGCCTCAGAAACTGCCTACGGAGCCGCCACCAAGATCAGCAACCCAACAGCAACCACAGTGCAGCAGCAGACTCGGAGCAGAAAGACGAAGTTGACATGATACTGTCGCGGCTGGAGGCGATCCCCGTGCACGTGCACGGGGACTCGTCGAGTTCCGATGAGAGCTGTTCGATTTGTTTGGCGGAGTACAAGGTGGGGGAGGAGGTGAGGGCAATGCCAAAGTGTGGGCACGCGTTTCACAAGGAGTGCGTAGATCGGTGGCTGCTGACGAGGTCGTCGTTCTGCCCGACTTGTCGGGACCAGGTTGTCGAGAGGGCGGTGGAGCAGGCGAGGACGAACTGCAGGAATGGGAACGGCAAGGAAGCGGCGGCCGCAGGGGCTGTTAGATTCAATTTTCTACAGATGAGCACACAGCAGTTTCGTGGTCTGCTGTAAAAAATTTAACGCGTTTTTTTTTTTTTTTTTTTCCTTTAAAAGCCATTAAGGTGAGACAAAGCCCCTCGTGGATTCTTTTTATTGGTTTTTTTAAATTATTATTATTACTTTGGAAAATCGTTTCGTTTTGATTTCTTGATTTCTAGTTAATGATGCTGAGGACAATTTTGTTTAATAAGAGAAAATTTAGATATAATTTTTTTGGATTTAGCATTATGGATTTAGTTCCTTTCTCTTTTTTTTTCTTTTTTTTTTTCTTTAATTACGTTTTTCTTTCATGTATATATGCTCATAAAAGATCTTTCATATAAATATTTAAAAAAAAATGAAGAGATGGGTAGCTAGGCAGAGCAGTTAGCTGTGTCTCCGACTCAGTAAAGCTCTATTTTGAGTACTCTTTGTCTCTGTCTCCTTCTCCGACTCCGTTGACATTACATTCATCTCTCCTAGTGATGTGTCTCAAAATATACCAGCTCAACTCCCTCATCGCTGAATAGGCTCTTTTCCTTGTGAGCTACTTTATATTTCTATTTTTTTTAGCTTGTATAGAATGATCGCTTGGATTAGACGTTATATGAACCAAAATTCTTAAAGGAGTTTTATTGAAATAATTTTTGAAGAAACAACCACCCGCATATTACAACCAGCTATCATGGTAAAAAGCTACAAGATACTTACGAGTTTTCTATATAGCACAAACAAGAATGAGAATGGACGAGTCTATAAGCCACCTTTTAGCCTGGCCTATTCAAAAATTTGAATTAAAATAAAATCTTTATTTTTTTTAATTCAAGATTTTGAATATGAAAGATAAAAAAATTGGTATATGGATCTTTCCATTCTCATCCATAAGCACAGAGCTGTAATATGGTATTAAACATGAAACCACCTATAATTAAATTGACTTTTACCAATAATGCAGGTCTTACGAGTTTAGTTCTAACTTAGTTTGAATTACAATAATATTTTCTTATCTATTCAATTACTTTTTTTTTTAAGATGTGAGAAAAAAGTTGTTATAATACCACATTAACTTTATTTGAGAAATTTTGCTTCCCTTGATATAAGTGTACGGGACATGGGCAGAGTCGGGAAACCTGAAATATTATGAAAAAGTTAAACTAGAGATTATAATGATTTGTTAGTGTTGACGTTAATTTTGGTCAGCTAATGTTACCAAGCCAAATTTGAATATTAAATAGATATTGGGCTCAGATCAGGTTCTGAGATAGATCAAGTTCACAAGGCGACTTCTAATTTTGAGTAACCTATGAGGAAGTTATTAGATAATAAAAGAAATGAACACATTAAATTGCACACACTAGCAATACAATGAGGTTCGGCTGAGAAGGAATTTTCAGGCTTTTGTCCTCGGGGAAGGGTAACTGTTCTTATGTGTGCTTTATAGTTGCACCATGGATATATACAATTTCACAATCTCTCTTTTGATTACAAGGAATATATAGAAAATGAGGGAATTAGAAAGAACTAGAGGAGAAATCTTGTCAAGATGATATCCTAATCCGTCCTATGTAGATAATCAGGATATAGAAGAAAGCGACCTTCCTTATAGAGAAGGGTTATATTTATAGTATTTCTCTTGTAGAGTCGTAATTGAAATCCTATATTATCAGTAACACCCCAAATTCCCTATACAGAATTTTTGTATTTATCTATAAATATTCTTAAATTTATTTATTTTAAATATATTATCTAAACAAAAAAAAACTAATATAATAATAATAAATAAAAGATAACCCAATCTTAACTCATTTTTAAAAAGAATTCTAAAAGATAATGCCAAATCTTAATCACTAATTATATTTTATCCTAATAACTTAACCACCAAATCTTAGCTAATAAATATATATAAGAGAAAATCTAAAAGATAATGCTAATCTTGATCCTACCAACCTAACAACTGATTTCCCCCTCTTCCAAACCTTTTCTCATGTTAAAAGAAAGTACAGCAGGAAAAAAAAAAGGGAATACCGTAAACAAATACAAAGGGAGAAATAATGAAAACAGTAAAGAAGAAATAGTAGAAAAAGGGGATCAGGTTGGAATTAGGGATGGTAATGGATGCGTCCACGGGCCAAATTTTAGGCCATCCTATACAAAATTTTGAATTAGAATAATAAAATTTTTATTTTTTAATTCAAAATTTTATATAGAGCAGGCCAAAATTTGGCCCGTGGACACGTCCATTACCATCCCTAATTGGAATTAAGCAGAGTTTTTCGAGGCAAGTACTAATTTCAATTTATTTTTGCCTTTTAACTTTATATCAAAAATTATTTCATTTTAACATGCAAGTGCTTAGTTCTAATTTTATATATCTTTGAAGTTATTTCTTTATTAGCAACTCAATATTATTCTTTTCTAAATATAAGTATTACAATAATGCAAGACAACCCCTCTCCTGCTCTTGATCTTATTATCTTTTCTTCTTTCCATTCATCTAATAATCTGCTTTCTCTAATTTAAATATATTACTTTAATACTCTCATGTATTTCTTATGAGCACATGTTAAATTATAATATTTTATGCCATAACAACACTGCTTACTCCATATGTATTTTTATTTTTATCTACGGCTATTTCACTTATGTAAGTGTATCTATTAAAATGTTGGGTTATCAACTTCCAAGATAGAACCTCAATATCAAAACAAACTAGGAGACTGGTTCAAAAGAAGCTTCACTATCATATTAATTGAGGTTGATAATTAGCCCAGAGCATGGGATATGCTCCACTGTGTAGAAAGTGAGATAAATATACTTGTTGGGAGTTTACCATAATACTTACGAGAAATATTGAAAATAACGCATTATGAAACCCGTTATATTGCATTACATAACCTAACAGAACTCTAGTGCTACGTAGAAACTGAAAATAACTCAGTGCACCATAACATTACGTTTTTTTATGTTATATTACGTAACATTACGTTAAATTACGTTATGTTACGTTATTTACAATTATTTTTTTAGTAATTTCTATATTGGTGTTAGTTATTATTTTGATTATTAGCGAATTGTTATAATTTTCTTAGTTGATTAGTTGTTGGCTTATTTGATTGCTTACGAAATTGTTAACTTGTTAATTTGCGATTATTTCCTGATTCGCTTGTCGTAATTCCTCTTCAGTTGTTGAAATATCTTACTTTGTTAATTTTATTGAATTTTTAACTGAACTGAAATTAACAATTACAAATAAGATAAATTAAATATTATAAAATATAAATTACAACAATAATAATAACTGAAATTGAAATAAAAAAATTAAAATCTCGTTTTCTTGTTTAAATGATGACTGAAATTACGGTTGCAGACTTAATATAATTTATGAAGATAAATGTGAAAATTATTGTAAAACTTAATATAAAATTAGAATAGATTATGTATTACAAAATGATTTTATATTCTTTTTTAGATATTTTAAATTTTAATTTTCAATTTATAAAAATTATTTAATACTGTTTTATATTTATGTTTAATTAAATAAATAGGAAATTGCATAACCTACGTTATGCATACACTATATGCGACATAACCTAATAGAGGCAAAAAGTGACATTACCGTTATCGCTATTTTAAACATTGCTTATGAGAATGTAAAGACACGTAATAAAATGTTGTATAGAACAAATTTACCTTCCTACCTTATCCATCTACGGAGTATAGTAGCATCATTAGGACTTTTAAATTGTATTGGATAAGGTACTGAAGCTATAATGATAGAATCATTGGATAAATTTGAGAAGGAGATTAGTAAGTCATTTTTATTTTGGGGTATTTACTGGTTTGTCCCTCAAATATTTATATATTATGATTTAGTCCCCCAAATCTTCATATTTAGGATTTAGTCACCCAAATCTCCTAAGTTACTACAATTTAGTCCCCTCCCCAAATCTTCCAAATTTTTAACCTGATATTACCATTTTAACTCTCTTTATTCATTCTTTCTCTTCCTCCTCTCTTCTCCTCCTCTCTTCCTAATCTCTTCTCCTTTTCTTCATTATTCCCCATCTCTTCTCCTTCTCTCTTCCTTCTCTCTTCCTCCTCTTTTCTTCATTGGGAGAAGAGAGGAGGAAGAGAGAAGGAGAAGAGAGGAGGAATAATGAAGAAAAGGAGAAGAGAGGAGGAGAAGAGAGGAGAAAGAGAAAGAATGAATAAGGAGGGATAAAATGGTAATATCATATCAAAAATTTAGGGGATTTGGGAAGGGGGACTAAATTATAGTAACTTAGGAGATTTGGGGGACTAAATCCTAAATATGAATATTTTGGGGACTAAATCATAATATATAAAGATTTGAGGGACAAACCAGTAAATACCCTTTTTATTTTTTTAGGCCTAACAGGAAGAATAAAAGGCTTTCCTCTATTATGAGTATTTTTTTTCCTTTATTTTGAGAGATTTAGATATGAACCTCATGACATGTGAATATGGCTTCTTTCATTTATTTCAAGTCCTAGCTAATTAAGTCTTTCCCCTTCCAAAACTGATCATTTACTACTAGGTTTTAATCATATGATTTTGATTAAAAAAAACATTAATCTGGTATTAAATTTTCTATATGGTTTGAGTTTATATATTTTCACTTATCACTTCTCGCAATGTTAAATGGTCCTGTGAGTTCTTTGTTAGAAAATTGTAGATACATTCTGATCCCAATTCTCTAAAATGTCATTATTAGAATGTATCATCAATTTAATTTTGGTCTACTCAAAATATTATCTGCACAAATTAGTTATTTCTCTATAGTCTCTGTTTTATTTAAATAGAACAAAACAAAATAAATGTAGAAAAAATGGACAAAAGAATTTTTTTCTTCTCTGTGTTGTTGCAGCACAGAGAAGGATAAAAGAAAAATAAAATAAAATGATAATGATAGGAAACAAATTAGATACTCATTTACATTTGAACAAATTGTTATATGGCCTAAACTTAACTTTGTGTTCTGCATAATCAATTATTAGATGTGGTTTGCTGCAAAATTTTATTTTATTTTTTTACTTTTATTTTGTTTTCAAGTTTTCTACTCATATAATTGGATGTTTATTTTACAGACACTAATTTGCATTGGCTCTAATTCATAGTAGTACTATTTTTGGTTGGTTGCCTTGCCTTCCATTTGTAACAAAACATGTATGATATACCTTCTGAAACTAATGCCCAAGCAGGTCCATGTTAGGATTTAAAGTACCATATCTAGTTAGATATTTTTAGGCTTATTTGTCTCATCCACCTCTCTTAAGGATGAATATATACATTGCATGTTCCTACTGTGTAATTGAAATTAAACTCTCTTCCATAACTTATAATAAACTTTAATTATTATGATTAATAAAATTACGTGGATTACTGTCATCAACTAAGGTGATACTTTCGTTCATTCTGAATTTAAAATTCAGGTGTAATAATTCTCGAATAAATTTATCCAGCATGGTGACACCTCGGATGGCGGATTGTTAGGAAGAAACACAACATCTTTACTTTTGTTCTACTCTCAGCTAATCTTGGCAAGAGTGCCTGGCATGGACGTGTCGTGCCTGGCACGGCACGTCCCGAAAATGGGACGTGCCATGCTATAGGCACGGCACGCCTGTCCGGACTTAGGTCCAGGCTCGGCCCGCCGGCACGACACGCCGGGCACGTGCCGTGTCTGTGTCGTCCCGTGCCTGCTCGTTTTATTTAAAAAAAAATAATTATTAAACAAGTTTAGGAGACTGCTTAGTTTCATTTAATTGGATTTAACAAGAAGTAACAACAGTAAAAAAAAATTATTATATTTAATCTCATTACATTGATATAATTGCTCTATAAATCTCTTTAAAAGTTATACAAAGCAAGAAAAGAGGGGAGATGATCCTGGTAGTCATTCCCAATTTGTTCTTAATATTTTTTCTAAGAGATTTAAGAATTAAAAATTACAAAAAAAAAAATTAGAAAATACATGAAAATTCCAACAAATGTAGATAATTTTAATCATGATTCATTTTTTTCTCGTGAGATCTCTACTGCTATTTCATTAGCCAATCCTGATTCCCTTGCTTCTGTGCCGTACCAATCCTTCAAGCAGACACACATCTCCAATGTGTTTGGCACCACTGAGATCTCAACTCTATGAGCACTCTAGCATCTGCGCTAATAAGCAGACTCCGATGCTACAGTAGACACTGGAGGAGTTAGTAGATCACGGACCATATTGGAAAGTATGGATATATTTTTTTTCTATGATTTCTACCAGACCAAAATATCAAAAGTTCCATAATTTTCAAGGGATGTGTCATCTTCATAGTTAGCTCTTTCTAAATAATAATGTAATTCATTAAAATATGTACTAGTTTGCCTTACATTTTTCGGTGAAATACATATGATATTATTGAATTACGGATTTTCCTAGTATATGGTTCTTTTGTAGATTGTGTTGGCACACCATACATATCTTCATATGTTTTATATATAATATCTAAATAAATTTTAATATTATTAACTAAATCTCTTACATTATCTTCATAAGACATATTTTTATAAAATAAATGTATTAAAATTTCAAGTCCATCTAACTTGCAACGGGGATCTACAACAGTTGCAAAATATAATAAGTATGGAAAATCTTTAAAATATTTATTAAATTTAGTTTCCAAAGGTTGAACAACAAGTATTGGGTAATTTCTACATTCATTAAAAACCGAACTAATTTCGGTTGGATAATATAGTGCAATATATGTATGTGGGTAATAAGTGCCTGACAGTGTTGTAGTTGCAATTTCAAATTTGCTTAAAAATTTAGAAATGTAATTCAAATTGTGTCATTCATTATTATCTAAACTATACATTGGTAACTCCATTTCATTAAAAGTATTTTATTAAATTTTTATACAGAATAGCTGTGTTCAACATTTTATATGTAGAATTCCATCTTGTTCTAATATCTATAGGTACAATTTTAGGTGATATTTTTAAATTCTTACATATTTGTTTAAATGATTGTCTTCTTGACCCACTATTTTTAATAAATAGTAATGTATACCTAAGTTTCATTAGTGAATCACTTACTATTTTTAATCTATCTTGAACACATAAATTAAGCATGTGACAAATTCACCTAACGTGGAATAATTTTCCATCTAAAATTGATTTTATAATATTTTTAAGAATTTCTATTGCGGGCGTATTTTTAGAAGCATTATCGAAAGAAATGAAAAATATTTTTCTTTCTATTCCAAATACTGAAAAGACACTTAGTAAGGATTGTGATAAATTATGTGCATTGTGAGGAAATTCAAATATCCTAAACCCTATTATTCTTTTTTGTATACAGTAATTTTGATCTATTTAGTGAGTCATTACGTATAAATAATTACACATATTTAGAGCTTCCCAACAATCTGAAGTTATAGCAACTCTAAAAATTAAAGAAGTAAAAATAGCTATTAAAGTGTCTCTATTCTCTTTATATAGTTTAAAATGTCGGATTTAGATGTAGAACATGGGACTTTTAAAATTCGTCAGTAAATGTAGTTTTACAATATCTTTCAAATTTTCGATTTTCCGAAAAAGAAAAAGGTTGTTCGTCATGTATTATAAATCTTGCTAAATTTTCTCTTACTTTGATAGGATCATATTTACGAATACCTAATGATCCACCATATGTACTTATTTGTGTTTGATGTGATTCATTTGGTGGGTGAGTTTTATCTAGGTGTCTTTTAAGATGTCCCGTTCCACTACCTAAATAAAACGAATAAATTTTTTGACAATATTTACACTTAGCTTTTCTAATACCATTTTCCATTATTTTCTCAAAATATTTCTATATGTCAGATCTAGTAGTCCTAGCAGAGGTGGTTGTTTGTATTTCGGGTCTGATTGTTTCGGTTAGTTCTTCCTCAGATAAAGAAATTGGTACTTGATGAGGTTATTCTAAGGGTTGGTATAGATTTTGATATTGTTTATCAGTTAAAAAGGGAGAAAAGAACCCGTAGCTTGAAAGCAAGAAGCGTCAGGCGAGTGTTGATCCATTTTAAAAAAAAATCACAAAAAAACAAATAAAAATTCTAAAAAAAACAAACAAAGAACTTCAAATTATAAGTACCTGTTGACCGGTGAACTATTTGAGAGATATATTAGAAATATCTAACTAGAGAGAGGAAGCTGGAAGCCAAAAAAACGAAGAAAATCTTGCTTCAGAGAGAAAACTTGCTTGAATCTTGATTGGGAGACTTGCTTACTTAAGACTTCTTTATCACTTGATTGAAATTTGCTAAAAAGAGTTGAGAATTTGATATTTGAGAAGAGTTTTGAGATAATGAATTTTGTTGTATAAGTATGAAGAATGGAAATAGATGAGATATTGAGATATTTATAGAGAAAGAAACGTTTTAATTTGCAAAAAAAATTGCAAAAAACCCCCTCAAACGGCTATTTTGACCGTTGGGGGGAAAAATCTAAAAAATAAAATTGTAAGAAACCCCCCACCGGTTATAAAAATAACCATTGGGGGCTCTTTACAAAAAATATTGCAAATACCCCCTAAGGGCCCCAACAGCTCTTTACAAAAAAAAAATAAAAAAATAAAATAAAATGTGTGCCAACTGCACGGCCGACCTCGACTCGGGTCGGGCACGTACTGGGCCGGGTGTGCCCATGACGGACCGCCCGGCCCATTTACCAGGTCTACTCTCAGCTGTTTTTCTTTTAAAGCAAATCTTTACTATGAATGCTTTTAGCTTATCTATACTAACATCTTGCTAAGTATTTCACTTTTAAATGTCTTAATCTGATATATCCAAAATTGAAGTAGTTGCATCGCCTAAATGGCTACACTATTAGCCCTTGTTGTCATATCGATGGCTTTCTATGTTATTTGAGCCTACAATGATGGATGAGCTTGTGAAGTGTATGCTTAATACAATGCATGCTCACTAATGTTATGCTTCTAAAAACCGAGCGGACACCAAAAGAATGAAACCTAGTCAAATTTTCGGTTGTTCATGATCTCCCAGAAACAAACAAGTAACAACAGAAAAAAAAAATTAATATACAAACAACAAAGTCCTTGATAATCACGTGGACTTCCAAATTTTTTTGAAGTGCTCTCTCTAAGTTGAAGTTTGCAAAGTTTGTAAGTTAATATATGTGTGTGTATATTAAAATAAAATAATGGGATTAAGGGGGAACTTAAAGAAAAAACTGTACACATATTTTAAGAGGATTACATTCCTGAACTTATACAACCAAACGTAGAAATCTAATATAGAGTTTTCGGATAATTACTGGATCATCATAATTATATAGAGCTGTGCGCCTGGAGCTTAGACTCATCAGTATTCATGTTCATTAGTATCTAACGGTACGTCCTGCGACAGTACAAGGAATCATGGACGTAGTCCCGGGTATGCACGAGATACTCGTAAATATGTGGCACACTAATTCTGACAGTTTCAAAAAAAAAGTCACAATAAACATAATATGATATCATATTTCACGTGCATACTTATCTTTATATCTACTACAATGTCATTCATAACGTGTGCATATAAACATATCAAATGACCATTATCATCCTTAAGACAACTGCAATTTAACTCATGTTCTACTTCTTCCTAAATATTTATATTTTGTGACACATTCATAATTTTATAGTTTCATATAACTTTTACCGTCATGTTAAATTCCAACACCACTCAAGATAATATTTTCACTACTACTGGTTGATTTATTATTATTTTCAAGACAAATATAATTTAAATTCATGTTTTACATTCTTTTCAAGATTTATATTTTTTTGATACTATCATAATTTTTATTATTTCTATTAGTTTCATATTATATATATATGTGTGTGTGTGTGTGTGTGTGTACATAGCGTGCATGTGTATTATTATTTCTCCTCTTGTAGTACCTGCTAGGTAGTTCTAACGATCCTTGTTTGACACGTCCAGAAAATTTGCAGGATACCGAAGAGAAGGACCTACCGCAGCTGGAACAATAATTCAACGAGTCAGTAAATTCTTAATAGATGCTTCCACTATAAAGCCCTTTTTAGAAAATATTTATCTATTTCTATTATTATTTCAGACAGTATTATCCATTTTAGCTTATTGTTTCAAAGACTCGAAGTCTAAGATTATAATAAGCATTATCATTCTTTGGATCTTTTCATGATCGAATTGATATTTTGTTAAAATAAAAATTGTTTATTGTCTTCCTATCATTCATTATGTGTATGTGTATATGTATATGTATTTGTGGCAGTTGCATACATTTATATTTATGTGTTTTAGACTTGATGTATTTATTTACGATACGTCGCCGAACACTAATCATATTTTGGGATGCAGGGCGTTACACTATCTCCATGTGTAAGAGGGATTCAGTAGTCAAATTTGTACAGTAACAAATCTCACAAGCTAAAATCTTCGAATGCAACAACTTTAATTGCAATTTTTAACAAAGACAAGGAAGATATATCATTTGATGAAAGGACCGGACACAGTGTGAGAAATGGAGATCAAATTGAGGAACCATCCTCATTAAACAGATGATGACGTCTTATCAATTTTGGTGGGCGATGACGCCTCACATTTCTTTATCGTTACCCGGAGATGACGCTTACGCTCCAAATCAAAAAATTTAAAGATCGGATTGCGCCACCCAAATTCCTACTGTGGTCGCCAATTCTTGTATGCCCGAAAAATTGAATATTTCTTTATATTGCCAATTTACTTTGGAATTACAGCAATAAAAGAAAAATTACAAATAGAAAATCAAGATTACAAGAATGGGAATCGATTGATTTCGATTCCCCTTTATTTTTGTGGGTTCTGGCAGCGGTAGAGTTTTGATTATGCACTCCGTTGACGATCCGATCTCTCTGAATAGGGAAACTCCTCTCTGAATTTTTTTTGACTCTAGAGACTGTTGGCAGTGAAAATTTCCTAAGTAAAAAGGATTTTCCACAACAGAACGCGGAGCTAACTCAATAGCTCCGCGTCTGGCTACTTTTAGCCTCGCGTTGGGTAAAACGCGGAGATGATCAGTAGCTCCGCGTTAGCTCCGCATTTTTGCTTATTTAGCTCCGCGTTAGCTCCGCTTGAGCAGATAACTAGAATCTCAAATTGATTGAGATTATGATTTGGGCTTATCTAAGATATCCAAATCAAGTCCAATCAGAATTCTAAATCAAGAGATTTAAATCAATATTAAATATTTGATTGGAATCCTTGATGAGAGCGAATTCTATTCAGATAGAAACTCTCTCAAATCTTCCTGGGGCTATAAATACCTTCTTGGTGAAACCCTAGGGGTGTTTTTTTTTCCGGCAATTTAGAGATCTTTTTGAAGCTTTGGTGAAGTTCAAGTTACGCGTGAGAGCCTTGAACGAATTAATACCAGAGATCAGAGATCGTCTTCTTCCTTCTTCTCAGCTGAGTTGATCCTTCTGCAAATCAAGTACGCGAGAGAGCCTTGAAGCCCTTTGGTGATCATCATTGTCTTGGAGAATTCAAGTTACGCGAGAGAGCCTTGAGTTCGGGAAAGACAGAGAAGAAGATCGTCTATAATCAGCCGATTTCTTCAAGAGAGAAGAAGTTCGACGTACCGATCGTCAACAGGAATTGCTTGACAGATCCCACCGCCACTGATCCCACGTTTACATTGTAAAAGAGAGAGATTGAAGTATAAAATCCTCTCGTTTGTTCTCTATATCTCTTGTTCACTTCTATTGTAATCTAAGCTGTATTCGATGGAAGGAAGCAAAGGAAATTTTGCGGCGAACAAATTGGCGACCACAGTGGGCGCCATCTCTTTCACGGATGAAGAGATTGTGGCGCAATCGGACGTCGACATGATCGGATCTGAAGTGGACACGCTGGTCGTTGAAATCGACCAGCAGAAGTACGAGGAGTTCCTCTCCTCTAGATCGAGTGACTTGGATGAGACACGGCACTATCACCGCATGTACTCCAATGCCCGAGTGACGGGTAGAAAGGTATCCACCGAGAGACGGGGATCCTTGGAGACTGCGGCTATAGCGCCGGAGTCCACACAAGAAGTCCTAGCCGAGGATGAGCTTCCGACTGCCGAAGAAGACCTGGGGACTGGATTGACCAGAACCCAACTCCGAAACAGGAACCGGAGAGCGAGGCGAAGAGCCTTCAAAGCCCGCCTTAGACGCGGAGCTGATACAAGAGGACGCGAGGCTATGGTCCCTCGCAAACTGACTCGCGCTACCCGCGAGACCAGTCTTTACCACGTTAAACGCAAAGATGCAACTTGCCTTAAAAGCAAGGAAAAGCCAGCGTGTGATATTCCGCGCGAGGCTATTGCTGAGCTTAGCGAGAGACGCGAAGCCAGCAAGATTTGCGCTAGTCACAAAACATCTGACACTCGCGAGAGACGCGAGTATAAAATTTCATTAAAGTCAGTGTGTGATTCTCCACGCGAGGCTGATACTAAGCTAAGCGAGAAACGCGAGGCTACTTGCGAGAAACGCAAAACTTATGACACTCGCGAGAAACGCGAGTATAAAAATTCATTAAAGCCAGCGTGTGATTCTCCACGCGAGGCTGATACTAAGCTAAGCGAGAAACGCGAGGCTACTTGCGAGAAACGCAAGACTTATGACACTCGTGAGAAACGCGAGTATAAAAATTCATTAAAGCCAGCGTGTTATATTCCGCGCGAGGCTATTGCTGAGCTTAGCGAGAGACGCGAAACCAGTAAGATTTGCGCTAGTCGCAAAATATCTCACACTCGCGAGAAACGCGAGTATAAAAATTCTGTAAAGCCAGCGTGTGATTTTCCATGCGAGGTTGATACTGAGCCAAGCGAGAAACGCGAGGCCAGTAATGCTTGTGAGAAACGCAAGATATCTAATACTGGCGAGGAACGCAAAGATGATTGGCAAATTGTTGTCAGTCGTAGAAATCGCGCGAGACGCGAAGTTATGACTTGTGATAACCACAGGGGTAAGCCAGCGTATAGGAATTTTATTCCACGCGAGGCTAAGACTATAGAAGAGAAACTTCTGAAAACACGCCAAGCCAGCGTAAAACGCGAGGCTGGTGTGGATAAACGCGGAGCTACTCTTCAGGCCCGCAATACAAAACGTGGAGCTATTTCTAAGCTTCGCGTAGATCAACCTGACTACAGAATCAGAGCTGACCCTCGCATCAGTAGATCAGAACTGGACTCCAATAGTCCTAAGAAGCTTCGGTGGGTTCCTAGACCCTCACAAGAATTGAATGGGTCCTACGACTCCATGGCTAAAGGCGCTGATCTCAGAGAGTATCTGTCCAAAAAGAGGGGCATAGAACAACTCCAAGCTGAACCTGTTTGTCACTGCCAGCAGCTTATGACGGCAGTATCTACTGTGATGGACAATTGCGGCTGCAGCAAGAGCAGGATGTCTGTATTTGATCGACTAACCGAGTCAGACAAGAACCTTACTAAGAAGCCAAAGACTGCTTCCCTAAAACAATGGAGAGCTGTGACCTCAAATATGGTCAGTAAAGGTAAGAAGGCCATGGAAAAAAGACACGAGTCAGATGCAGATGATGAACAACCTCGCTATCTTACTCGACTCAAATCAGGTGTTGTCGCTCCTCGAAATTATAAGAAACTTTCAAAAGGTTCTTATGATGATGACAGCGATAACTTAGCTATAGCTTCCACAAAATCTCGTGCATCTTCCCGACCACGAAAATCAGCGTCACATATGGTGGACAGGTCCGATGACATTGACCAGAGGATGGAAGCCCAAGAGCAGATGATTCGAGGTCAGCAAAAGGCCATTGATGGTCTCAAAACAATGCTTCTAAAAGTGATCGAAAATACCCAGAAGATAGCCAATGATAAGGCTAAAATTTCTTCGGAACTGCCACCCAAGACAAATGAAGAAACTAAAGAAGAAAAGGCTTATTCGATACATGAGGATGATGACAAATATTCTTTCCATAATCATCATGGAGAAAAGATCGAAAAATTGCAAAGCCAACTGGATGCCTTGATGCACAAGAAGGAACTGAAGGAATCAGGGGTTTCAAGGCCATATCCGCTTGAGTGAGACTTTACCCCTTATCCAGAAAAGTATAAACCGCTCAAGTTAGAGTCATATGATGGGAAGGGATCCCCAAGCCAGCACTTATATTACTTTTTATCGCAGGCAGGTCATCTGATGGGAAATGATCCCATAATGACTAAGGTATTTGCGAGCACCCTGCGAGGGCCCGCCTTTATATGGTTTATGCAATTACCCCCGGGAACCATAAACGCATGGTATGATGTCGAGAAACAGTTCTTGGCACGTTTCTTTGAGGATGATACCCAAATATCGGTTCATTCCCTCCTTGCGACGAAACAAGGGGAAGAAGAAACGGTCAAAAGTTTCATTGAACGCTTCAGGGAAAAATCCGTGTATTGTCGACACGGTATGACCTAGGAAACCCTGGTGGAAACCTGCAAGTATAATTTCAGGACCAGCGTGCTGATAAGAATAGGAGTTGTAGAGTCCAAAACTTGGAAAGATCTGCTAAAGCAGGGAGAGCAGGCGGAAGATATAATTCGTCGAATTAAGGAATCTCGTGGCACGAGAAACTTTACGAATAACAGGTCATATCCACAGAATCCTAAAAATAAAGGGAAGACTGTGATGACATCTGCTGCAGATCCGAAGTCAAGACCTCAAAATCCAAGAGGTGTAGGTCAAAATAAGCCTCGCCAAGATAGAACTTATACGTTCAAGACGGAGCAGACAGATACTCTATTCCATCTCCTCCTCAGAAAAGGCTTGCTACAACTTCCGAAAAATGGAAAACCGGAAGACGTTGGTAAAACCAATGATCCTAACTATTGCCTGTACCATTAGAACGTCGGGCACCCAACTAAGGATTGCTATCCTTTTAAGAACAGAATTCAGGCATTGATAGAAGCCGGAGTTCTCACACTTAAAGAGGAACAGAAGAAAGTTTATGCAAATATGGCAACTTTAGTAGTAGGAACCAATGAGTTCCCTACCAGAGCGATCCCTGTACCAGTAGGGAAGTCAATGTCGACACCAAGCACGGGCAACCCGCATTTGCAAGCTGGCCCCTTGGATACGCTCTGAACCACAACTGTGACGAAATTGTCTTCATTGGCTAGCAGCCGAATTTAGCTGGGGGTGCCGAAAATATTGACGATGATCAACATCATGCTTCTGCTATTCTCAATAGCCATTGGGATGGCTAATTGGGTGCTATAAATATATTTTTTTCCCAATGCTATCAAAGCGGTGGGAAGAGGAGATCAAGTTCCTCGCCAACCCTATCATACTGGGGGTAAAAGTATGAAATTAACTACCCAATGCTGATTAAAGGCAAAGGGGAGAGGAAATCAATTCCTCGACAACTCATCATGCTGAGGGGAATAGCATGGCTAGCCCAACTCAAACGGTAGTTGGTAAAGACTAATCAAATCCGTTGATAGATGGGGGTTTGCTAAAAATCCCATGGACCTGTCATGTTAAGCTTTTACCTCTGACAGTATGATTTGGATTATTCCTATCTCCGTTCAAATTACGCGTGAGAGCACTTGGACTAGGCATGCGCAATTTGGCGCCTCTGCCGAAATTTGAAGAATTCTAACCCGATCAACTTGGTGTGCCCAGTTCAAGTTACGCGAGAGAGCCTTGAACCGCCTCCACTTATCCAAGTTACGCATAGGAGCACTTGGACTTCTTCATCAAAATCTAGGCATGTGCAATTAGACACCTCTGCCGAAATCTGGTGATTCTCATACAATCATCTTGGTGTGTGCAGTTCAAGTTACGCAGATGAGCCTTGAGCCGCCCCCGATTTGACTAAGATTCTTGAAGCCAACAGATAAAGAGAATCAAGAGTTAGAAAAGGTTTGACAAAACTTGAAAAATCTTCCAAGTATAAGAACGCGGAGCTAAGATAACTTCGCGTGCAGCTGGAGAAATAGCCTCGCATTTTAAAACGCAGAGGATGATGCGATAACTTCGCGTAACAGAGTTTCTCTCTGCCTCCTTTTTAATAGCCCCGCGTTTCAAGCGCGAGGATGACGCGATAATTTCGCGTAGAGAAAGAACAGAGTTCCTCTCTGTCTTCTCCTTCTTCTTCAAGCCTTACAGCCGGAGAACGGCGGTCTCGCCGACAAGATAAATAATTGGCCGGATTAAACCGAGCCAAAACATCTCAGAATGGTTCTTAGAATACCAAGAGTTGAGGTTTTTTACCTTCGAAAAACGCTGCGTAGACTGGTTCGTCGTCACGTTTACTGCCATGGCCGCGGACATTGACGTCGGCCATTGTGCACGAAGCCGTACTCTTCGGAAACAACATCCTAATGATGAAGATCTATGGAGGATTTAACGAAGATCAGTTGAAGATCATTCGTCAACATGAGTCATTTGAGCTCTCAGAAATTCTTCGGGTGAGATGAAGATGAGCCGAGAAGCTCTACTTAAACAAGGTTTCCGTCGCTTGGTATTCGGCGCAGAAATTCAGGGTGATTAATGAGGCAATTACTCATTCCACTGTAAATAAAGCGAAAACTATAAGCTCCGCGAAGATACCTAAAAACCGGAGATAAACTTGGTATTTTAACTCCGCGTTTCTGGTTTAAAGATCCAAAGTATTTCGAAATTTGCTAAGTTCTAAGCCATTTCAAAAACTTTGGAGGGGGTTCTGTTGGCAGTGAAAATTTTCTAAGTAAAAAGGATTTTCCATAATAGAACGCGGAGCTAACTCAATAGCTCAGCGTCTGGCTACTTTTAGCCTCGCGTTGGGTAAAACGCGGAGATGATCAGTAGCTCCGCGTTAGCTCCGTGTTTTTGGTTATTTAGCTCCGTGTTAGATCCGCGTGAGCAGATAACCAGAATCTCAAATTGATTGAGATTATGATTTGGGCTTATCTAAGATACCCAAATCAAGTCCAATCAGAATTCTAAATCAAGAGATTTAAATCAATATTAAATATTTGATTGGAATCCTTGATGAGAGTGAATTCTATTCAGATAGAAACTCTCTCAAATCTTCCTGGGGCTATAAATACCTTCTTGGTGAAACCCTAGGGGTGTTTTTTTTTCCGGCAATTTAGAGATCTTTTTGAAGCTTTGGTGAAGTTCAAGTTACGCGTGAGAGCCTTGAACGAATTAATACCAGAGATCAGAGATCGTCTTCTTCCTTCTTCTCAGCTGAGTTGATCCTTCGGCAAATCAAGTACGCGAGAGAGCCTTGAAGCCCTTTGGTGATCATCATTGTCTTGGAGAATTCAAGTTACGCGAGAGAGTCTTGAGTTTAGGAAAGACAGAGAAGAAGATCGTCTATAATCAGCCGATTTCTTCAAGAGAGAAGAAGTTCGACGTACCGATCGTCAACAGGAACTGCTTGACAGATCCCACCGCCACTGATCCACGTTTACATTGTAAAAGAGAGAGATTGAAGTATAAAATCCTCTCGTTTGTTCTCTATATCTCTTGTTCACTTCTATTGTAATCTAAGCTGTATTCAATGGAAGAAAGCAAAGGAAATTTTGCGGCGAACAGAGACGACGTAGATCTCTCCTTTTTAGACTCCCCGTCTTCGAAAAACAATCCCCCTGTTCTGAACTCTGCTTCCAATTTTATAGATTGAGGAGGGCATCCAATCCGGCTCATTCTCCCGCCGAATCTAGATCAAATTTGTACAATTATGCTCTAAAAATCCGGATCAAACCGAGTAACCGAAGCGAGATTGGACAACCCTGCAAGAGTAACCCGCGGGGGGTGACCTGCGGGTGACCACCACGGGTTGTACCCCGCGGGTGACACCCGCGGGAGCAACCCGCAAGTGTCACCCGCAGGAAGTTCCCACGGGTGTGCACCCATGGGAGTCTTCCCGCGGGTGTGCACCCATGGGAGTCTTCCCGCGGGTGGACACCCGCAGGTGTTAACCCTCTTTTTTTTTTAATTTTTTTAATTTTTTATTTCTCTTCTTCTTCTTTTTTTTTCTTTTTTTTCTTTTTTTTGTATCTACACAATGCATGCTAACTAATGTTATGCTTCTAAAAACCGAGCGGACACCAAAAGAATGAAACCTAGTCAACTTTTGGTTGTTCATGATCTCCCAGAAACAAACAAGTATCAACAGAAAAAAAATTAATATACAAACAACAAAGTCCTTGATAATTACGTGGACTTCCAAATTTTTTTGAAGTGCTCTCTCCAAGTTGAAGTTTGCAAAGTTTGTAAGTTAATATACGTGTGTATATATTAAAATAAAATAATGGGATTAAGGGGGAAGTTAAAGAAGAAACTGTACACATGTTTTAAGAGGTTTACATTCTTAAAGTTATACAACTGAACTTAGAAATCTAACCATAGAGGTTTCAGATAATTACTGGATCATCATCATTATATAGAGTTGCGCGCCTGGAACTTAGATTCATCAGTATTCATATTCATTAGTATCTAGTGGTACGTCCTGGGGCAGTACTAGGAATCATGGATGTAGTCCCGGATATGTACGGGATACTCGTAAAATATGTGGCACATTAGTTCTGACAGTTTCAAAAAAATTCACAATAAACATAATATGATATCATATTTCACGTGTATACTTATCTTTATATCTGCTACAATGTCATTCATAACATGTGTATATAAATATACCCAATGACCATTATCATCCTTATGACAACTGCAATTTAATTCATATTCTACTTCTTCCTAAAGATTTATATTATGTTACACATTCATGATTTTATAGTTTCATATAACTTTTACAGTCATGTTAAATTCCAACACCACTTAAGATATGTTTTCACTTCTACTGGTTAATTTATTATTATTTTCAAGACAAATATAATTTAAATTAATGTTTTACATTCTTTTCAAGATTTATATTTTTTTGGATACTATCATAATTTTTATTATTTCAATTAGTTTCATATGTGATTTATATATACACATAGCGTGCATGTGTATTATTATTTCTCCTCTTGTAATACTTACCAGGTCGTTCTAACGATTCTGGTTTGACACGTCGAGAAAATTTGCAAGATACCGAGGAGAATGACCTACCGCAGCTGGAACGATATTTCAACGAGTCAGCAAATGCTTAATAGATGCTTCCGCTATCAAGCCCTTTTTAGAAAATATTTATCAATTTCTTTTATTATTTCAGACAATATTATCCACTTTAGCTTATTGTTTCAAAGACTCGAAGTCTAACATTATAATAAGCATTATTATTCTTTGGATTCTTTCATGATCGAATTAATATTTTGTTGAAATAAAAATTGTTTATTGTCTTCCTATCATTCATTATGTGTATATGTATATGTATTTGTAACAGTTGCATACATTTATATTCATGTGTTTTAGACTTGGTATATTCATTTATGATAAGTCGCCGAATGCTACCCGTATTTTGGGATGCAGGGCGTTACTCTATCTCCATATGTGAGGGATTCAGTAGTCAAATTTGTACAGTAACAAATCTCACAAGCTAAAATCTTCGAATGTGACAACTTTAACTACAATCTTTAACAAAGACATGGAAGATATATCATTTGATGAAAGGACCGGACACTGTGTGAGAAATGGAGATCAAATTGAGGAACCATCCTCATTAAACATCCTTCACATCCTGAACCCTCTCAACCTGGCCACTACCGACCACCACCACAGCTCCATCTCTAAATTGTAACTCCACGCAGGGCATCTTACAGGAGCAAATCGCTGGGAAAGGCAGCGTCCGTCCTTGCCTCTCAAATAGAGCTGTGTATTTGACAGTGAGATCATCCATGGCAGCTAGGATACAAGGGGCCGATGAAGGAGAGGAGAAAAGGGAAGGGAGAGGAGAGAAGTGGAGGATGAAGGAGGGGGTCAGGTTGGATCTAGGTTACATTTTCATAGGATATGAGAGAGAGAGAGAGAGAGAGAGGGGTAGGGTAATCGTATCCTCCTCTCATGCATAAAAAATAAGGGTCTTTTCAATATTGATCCATTAAATATTGTGTGTTTAGATATCGGTCCATTAATTCTTCAGTTTTTTTTTTAGTCTCGAAAATACCTAAGTTATTTTATTTTAATCCATCCATTAGTTTCTTCATCCAACACTCAACACTCAATAATCTAGGTTATGGTCTAACTAGGTGTAGCAAATAACCTACCCATCCTTTTGTATGTCTTCTTCTTCTTCATGAGACTCATTAGATCTTCTTAAATAAAATGAAAAAAGAGAAAAATTAAGTCTACGCTCTTTTCCTTCCACAAATCCCCAATTACAATAGATTATAAGTTAATTCTCTCTCTCCTTATCGCCTCCACCATCTGACTTCTCCTCCTCATCACTGTCTCCTCTCTACTTCCTCTTTTCTCTTCTTCTCGTTCGTCAAATCTAAGCTGAGATTGAGAGAAATGGAGTTGGGTTCATTTTATATTGATAAAAAGTGTGATAGAAATTGAGAGAGAGGATAATTATTCGAATTAGAAAAGAGGATAGCCAGAGAGAAGGAGTTATATTCAGTTTATGATGAAAGGAGTAATTAGGGAAGAGAGTTTGAAAGTAAGATGTTAGGTTGAGTTATTAGGAAGAGGAGAGAGAAAGTGAGTGATAGGGACAAAGTTGATAGGAAAGAGAGATTAAGAGAGGGTGTTGGGTAGAGTTGGGTTATTAGGAGGGAGGGAGGGAGAGAGAGGGGGGAGAGGGACTTGGTTAGGTGTTATAAGCACTATTTTTCAACTATTTTCCAAAACGGATGACGTTATTTAAAATAATATTAGATAATCCATCAGTCACAGGACTTTGAAATAATCATAATTAATGTCACAATGAATAAATAAATAGCATATATGAAACTAAAGTTACAATTATATAATACAAGATTGATTACATGAAAGGACACACTGTTCTAGATTTGTACAATAAAAAAAAATCAAAAGAAGGAACAGTGCCTGACAAAATAAAATTTGAAAAGTATATACAAAATTGTGATAGGCCACCTCTTACTAGCATTCGGCTTGATCAATGAAGTATGGATATTCAACTGATGTTGGCTCTCCTTCTGCTTTGAGAAAACTTGGGTTCAGAACCCAAGTGATTAAACCCAAAAAGTAGCACAAAAAATATGTACTATCATTGTACTGGAGATAAATAGTATGCGAATAAATTGTGTAGGTGTCAGTCAGCTTGCATAAATAATGAATAATAAAATAACAAGAGCTATATAAAATATTTACATGTAATACGTAAATATCATGTAAAAATAACAAGAGTAGGTCACTTTTGTGTTAGTATTGAAACTAAATGATGGTTAAAATTACACGCAGTTTTTCGTATTGTACAAGTGTTCATACATACCCAGGACTCTGTGGAAGCCCATGGCGTTGAACCATGATGCAACACTAGGCGCTGCTAGACAAAGCTTGTACTGTGAAACAGTAACGGATATCACCCTTAATTAACACCAAAGGCGGAATCTCAGTACATCTTGATTGGCTTAAGGATCGTTTCAGCAGTGTTACAGATAACATTCAGAGGTTAAATTTATGCGCGCTGCGAGAGCTTATTTATTATATTTTTTAAGATGTACACTTTTTGGAGATAAGAGTGGAACAAGGGTGACTATTGATTATTTGGCGATGTTTACTGAAGTACATGCCATTAGTACATATGCATGGGGGCACTGAAGGCCTTGCTTTCCTATATAGACAACTTGCTTGGCATCAAGAGCGCATGTAGCTTAAATAGCTGGTTATCTGATGCAACTGCAGACATGGATAGACATGGATATTTTCTAAGTTCCCTACATTGATACCAGTGATAATCACATCATACAAACTAGAAGAATCCCGGGACTGTCAATGGTTGAGTAGACGAGATAACAATGTGTCTCGTGAACATGTGAAAGTTATCCATTCAAGATTAAATGCTCTCACTCCTAATGAGGTAAGTAATTTAGTAATGGACATTCTTTTGCATCTCTATTTATTCTTTGTTTAGAATTTTTTCTAATATATGTTTATTCCCCTTTTAATTTTGCAGGTTACATGGGATCCGTAACGTCTTCTTAGAGACAACCACGCATTCTACGAAGACGCATACCATATAGGCACATGAAGATCAGGGAGACTGTGGAACCTTATTACCCAGTCCATGTGCTGCGTCAATTCAGCCGGTGGTAATATATACCCCCTCAACCATTCCGAGCTACCCGTGAGAGCTGAGGGAAAATCAGTAATAGCTATTTGATTAAGTACACACACTGAGGTGATGTGGATTAATGGGTAAGATCATGTGCTATCCCAAGAACATAGAGGGACCTAGGCTTCTAACCCGAGGGATTGCACAGATGATTAAATGGCGTGGTACTCTCGTATATCATGCCATTTCATTACTCCAATTTCCATTGAAGAAGGTGCTGATGCTCCCCAACAGTCTATTGCCAATGTTAATGAGGTTTGTTTACCATTTTGGTTGTCGTATTTATTGTTAAGTATCCTAAAATTTGTTCTCATGCAAGTATTAACTTTCAAAACTAATATAGAGATTGAAAAAAATTGATGGCATAATCGAGTCCTTCATCGCTGACGGGGAGCAAAAGAGCAAGAAATGTCTGGCCGTATTATATAAGGTGTTACTTTGCATACGCTCGGTCATTTACAGTTGCAACCAGGTGGACGAGCTAGCCGAGAGAGGGTCTCCTTCATCGCCGATAACCACAAGACGAACATGTAACCCGTTAGGAAGATATGTCGGCATTGATGTGTATATTTTGGTGTATGCTTGTGTATATTGGTGTCTGTTGATATTTGTAATACTATAATCTTCTAATTAAATTTTGATATCTGTTGTTCGTTTCTACATTCATTTGAAGATATAAGTCTATCTTGCGTGTATATAAATTTTTGGTGTTTGTAGTTCATTTCTTTAATTTGTTTTTTTAAATTAAATCCACCAACAAAAACTATTGCCTGGGCTGAAGCCCTCGCCTAAATGGCAAGCTTGTCTGGGATGTACACCACGGACAAGTATGGTATTGAATGGGGTGACACCCCGGTCAGTGAACCAAAAATGGTGCCCCTCACTGTTCGGGATTGGAACCCCATGACAGACCCGTACTATCTGGGGTTAGGGACCCAAACAGTGGGGTTTGGAAAAAGGGTGCCCCTCACCGTCCGGGACTCGCATCTGGACAGTTAGCTAACTATATGGGTTGCAATCACCAAACAGTGAGTTCCCCATTTTTGGGGAACTCACTGCTCAGAATGTACACCATGTGCATCATACAAATTATTCGGGTACACTTCGGATGTCTATGATTTTGTCTAGGGTTGGGACTCTAAACAGTCATTTCAATAGCAAATTTATCCCAAGAGATTTTACAAGTTCGGCAATACACAAATATTAACACGCACACACAAATATGGACGCAAACAAACTTGGCAGCAAAATTTACAAGTATAGCCAAAAATTTACATTCATTGGCTTTGAAATTAGAATCTATAATTTACAATTTCTTACAAAAAGTATTGCCAAAAATATAAACAGAACAAATAAGTTGATATATCAAAATTTATTCTCTCAGCATATTCCAAATGATTACTAATGTGAAATATCTGCTGCATGCGCACAGTGTCGGTGTAGCGTTATACAGCTCGTTTCCACAGGGATCTAGGGTGCTTTTGTATTCTCTCTAATTCTTTAGTCCTAATGGATTAACTACTGGTTCTAAATTGGATTTGAGTTATACTAATTAGCTTAAAATATGTAATCCACTAGTTTCCAACCATAAATTACTTCTATTTTCTTTTTCCTATCATAAAAATTTGATTTTTTAGTTTTAATTTTTACCTAAAGTATTCTAAGCATATGTTATCAAGTGGTGTGAAAGTATAACACATCAAAGATATGACTTCTTATAAAAATAAACTAAATCGTTAGATAACCCTATGACAAAGATAAAAAATAACAACCCTAAACCCTAATTAAGTGTAGACTATTAAGAAATTTAATTCAAGTATAATTTATCAAAGCATTAATCTACGCATTGTTATATTTTAATCTTTTCATTGAAAAATCTTATCTTTATTATTTTATTTAGGAAAAAAATACTAGAGAGTAATTACATGGTATATTCCTAATTTCATCAACATCCTAGAGTTAGATTAAATTAGCTACTCATAATTCTAGTTAGCAAGATCATATTTTTCTTAGAAAGCAATTAAAGTTTACACTAGAAAGCAAAATAAATCTATCTAGAAGCAATTAGAAGAAGATTACCTAAGAAATATTGATGAACAGTAAAGGTTACCTTTGGAGTCGGTATGGCGGCCGTCACCCCTTCAGCAAACCCTAAATTTATTCAATAAAATTCAAGTACAAAATTACAACATAAAAAACTCTTCCAATTTACAAGGATTCGTGGGGTATTTATAACTCAGACATAATTCTACTCCTACTCAAACTCAATACAAAAGATATAATCCAAATCCAAAACAAACTAATCTGAATATATATAATCTTAATCTAATCCATAGGTATTAGAAACCAATGGTTAAGATTAGATGACATAAAATACTAATTTTTGGGTCCAAAACCCAAAATTAAGTTCAGCACACCCATAGCCCGCTGGATCGGATTTTTCACTCTACAGTGCTTTAGTAAAATTGTCATAAATTTTGCATCCAAACTCGGATTGATATGTTCTTAGACTCGTTTCAAAGATAATTTCGAGCTCTACAAATGTTTCCTATATGAATATTTCCAATTCAAGATTTATCTTGGCCGAAAATACTCTTGAAATTGCTATTGCTGCACTTGAGTTTTTGTCTTCACCAAAATTGACCTTCTATACTCATATTCTTAAAAAAATTGCATCTTCTTCTTCTCTTCCTTGTAAAGTCTTTATTACCTATAAAAACACAATAAATATAATCGAGTAGCAATTATTTATATATAAAAATAGATAAAATATTAAAATTTGCATCTTCTTCTTCTCTTCCTTGTGAATCCTTTATTACCTATAAAAATGCACTAAATATAACTGAGTAATAATTATTTATATACAAAAGTAGATAAAATATGGAAGGAAAAATACAAAATATGATATTAATCACATCCCCACCCTATCTTTTGCTAGTTCTAGAGCAAAACCTAAACCTAAAAAGAAAAAGAAAAAGAAAAATCCTAACTCACTTTCGCAGGAATTACGATTACTCTTAGCACGTGCAACAAGCCGTTAAACTCCTATGTTACCATAGTGGACGAGTTGTGTCTCATGAAGGTTTGCAGTGAATATACCCACAAAATTCGTGAAGAAAATAGATTAAAGAATAAAGAAAAGAAAAATAAGGATAACTAAAAATTAAAAAAATAAAAATTTATACAAAAGAAAGAAAAATTATTTTTTTAATATTCTCTTCAATTACTCTAACTAATATACAAACTCAAGAACGCATTTAGATTATCAATTTTTAAGTCAAATATCATATCAAATACACTTATCATTTTAATCAAAAATCTAAATCCTATCTTTCAATCCTCACTAATAAATAATTCATTGGCTTATATACATATACGTGTACGTGTGATAGTCCACTTTGACCTTAGACTCCAACTCTAACTCATGATTCATCTCCTCTATCGTAAAAAAAAAAAATTCTTTTTTTTTAAAGAATATTTTACCTTTCTTATGAATATTCACGCTTGTTTAGGCGCAAGTACCCGATTACTTGAATCATACTCCTTTTTGTCTCTCTGAGACTATTACTTTAATATCAGTCCCACCTCCTTTTTTTCTCTCTTTTTTCATTTCTGAGCCTATTGCCTTAATACCAAGCTCACCCTTTTTTTTTCCTTTTTTTTCTTATTTAGATAAAAGACTACCAAATCGTTATCATCTTTGTTTTTAGCCTAATAAACTATTATGAAGTGAAAAATAGATGTATACATATCTTAAAATTACTGTTAGCGGTATTTATTTTTTGAATTTTAATCTTTTTCATAAAATTCTTAGTGTATCATCCAATCTACTCTCCTATTAAACTTCAAATCTAAATTTATTTTTTTATTTATAATTAGATTGATTTATTGAAAAAATATTTTTGAATTTTTTTACTTTTTTTCAGATATTTTAACTTTTTTTAAAAAAAATTAATTACCCTAAAAACTATCAAAAGTGTAAAATATAGAAACAAAAAAAATCTAAAAAAAAAATAAAATAATCCTAGAAAAAACTAAATATACTAGAAAAACATGAAGACAAATCTCCTAACCCACTCCCCAAACATAAACTTATGTATGTCCTCATACTCAAACAAAGGGTGGTAAAATAAATAAGAAAACTATTATATAAATATTATATACTTACTAGAAAATTTAAACTGGTTATGACCTCTTAATTGCTTCTCACTTTCATAGTGTGTCCTTTTATGTTTTGATATGGATGAACTTAGCGTTTTTGTCAATTTTGTATTAATCTCCCCATCTTATTTTTTATTTTTCTCAATTTATTCTTACCCTTCTTTCTTTTATTCAATAGTAAAATTTTAAAGTTAGAACTCGTATCTTTATCGTCCATATTTGACCCACGAGTATCTTTCATGGCAGTAAGTATTTTGGTCTTATCAATATGTAAAATAATATACTCACTTTGATCTAGCTGAATCATGAGCTCGATTTTGGATCACTGTTTCAAATCATTAGGTACCATGACCTCTTCGTTTTGCAGTTCCTTCCATATTTCTTCTAGTGTTCTAGGTTTGCCATGCAAATTTTCTTCAATCATGTCATCAAAATTCTCAAAAGAAAATATCATACTAGTGGATTTATCATTAGTCAAATATTGTGAAGGAATAAAAATTCTTCTTCATAATTTTCTTCACAATTTTTATCAAAAGAATCAAAAGATAATATGTCGCTAGTAACTTCATTATGAGATAAATCACCAAGCAAAATTTTCTCTTTATCACAAGTTTCTTCATAATTATTTTCATAATGGTCCAAAATAACTTGATCGTAATGTCGATATATGGACTCATCACACAAAAAACTTATTTGAGTCATTTTGAATCATATTTACTTCAAAATATGACTGAAATGGTTGCTCGTTGGAATTAGATATGTTCTAATAATTAGATTGTTGATTTTCAAAAAGTTTAGTATGAGAAACTATTTTGAGAAAATCTTCCATATAAGATGCAGTTTGAAAGGTGATTTTAGCAAAACTTCCATACCTTCTTCTATTCTACGCGCTTGCTCCTCAATTTCATGATTGTAATTTTTCTTGTTTTCCTCGAATGATTGTATTCGAGATCATGAGTGAAATTTGAAAAATGATATGATGGATACATGTGTATATTTGATGACAGATATGAAGTGGTTGTAGGTAGATTCTCATAACATGCGTACCCTACTTCTAATCTTTTTAATCTTTTAACTAATATTTTCAATTGAATATCTTGTTCATAATTGAATTTAGAATATGGAGATGAATAGTTTATGAAGAAATGATCATATGGAGGACTCTCTTGATACGACTCTTGATTAGAATAATTCATCCATTCACAATTATAATTTTTATATATAGGAAGCGCTCGTAGGTTCATGATATGTGGTGTGAATTTGATCATGATCTACTCCTAACGAACTTCCTATCCATAGATATTGATGATAATTATGATATGAATCACGACAATGATAGCAACAAGTTTGATTTTGAAACATTTTTTTTTTGGATTTTTTTTTTTTTTTTTTTTTTTTTTTTGAAAAGGTGGAGAGGGAAAAAGATGGAAAAGAAAAAGAAAAAGTCAAGAATTTTTTTTTTTTTTTTGATTTTTTTTTAGAATCAAAGACCAAAAATACAAGAAAAAAATAGGGTAGATAATTGAAAATTTTGCCGCTAAATAGCGGCAATTGTCGCTGTTTAGCGGCAAAATCAGGGAGTTTGACTCTCTGTTTTTGGCAATAATTAACAAATATTTCTCTGATCCCTTTTAACTTTTTATATTTATAGTTTCACATCCCTGCACATTCAACACACACTGTTAAACCCATAAAACATCAGAAAAAGCAAGAAAACACCATCGATCTCCGGCAACGGTGCCAAAAACTTGATGTGAAATATCTACTGTAAGAGCACAGTGTCGGTGTCTGTATAGGTCATTTCCACAGGAATCTAGGGTATTTTTGCATTCTCACTAATTATTTAATCCTAGCGGATTAACTACGGGTTCTAAGTTGGATTTGAGTTATACTAATTAGTCTAGAATATAGAATCCACTAATTTCCAACTATGAATTACTTCTATTATTTTCTTCCTATCATAAAATTTTGATCTTTTAGTTTTAATATTTACTTAAAGTGTTCTAAGTATGTGTTATCAAGTGGTGCGCAAGTATAATGCATCAAAGATACGATTTCACATAAAAATAAACTAAATTATTAGATAACTCTATGACAAAGATAAAAAGTAATAACCCCAAACCCAAACTCAGTGTAGGGTATCAAGAAATCTAATTCAAGTATAACATATCAAAGTATTAATCTACGAGTTGTTATATTTTAATATTTTTATTGAAAAATCTTATCTTTATTATTTTATTTAGGAAGAAAACACTAGAGAGCAACTACATGGTGGATTTCTAATTTCATCTACATCCTAAAGGTAGATTAAATTAGCTACTCATATTTTAGTTAGCAAGATCATATTTTTCCTTGAAAGTAAATAAAGTTTATACTAGAAAGCAAGAAAATCTATAGAAGATTACCTAAGAAATATTGATGAATAACAAACGTTACTTCTGGAGTCGGTATGGCGGCCGTCATCCTTCAGCAAACCCTAAATTTATTCAATAAAATTTGAGTACAAAATTATGTTGGCAGTGAAAATTTCTAAGATAAAAGGATTTTCCACAACAGAACGCGGAGCTAATTCAGTAGCCCCGCGTTTGGCTATATTAGTCTTGCGTTTGAACAAAACGCGGAGATGTTTAATAGCTCCGCATCTGGCTAGTTTTAGCCTCGCGTTTGAGTGAAACGCGGAGATGATCAATAGCTCCGCGTTCTGGTTATTTAGCACCGCGTTTTGATGCGATTAAAGCTCCGCGTGAGCAGATAACCAGAATCTCAAATCGATTGAGATTATGATTTGGACTTATCCAAATACCTAAATCAAGTCCAATCAGAACTCTAAATCAAGAGATTTGATTAGAATCCTTGATGAGAGGGAATTCTATTTAGATAGAAACTCTCAAATTAACCTGGGGCTATAAATACCTTCCTGGTGAAACCCTAGGTCTTCTTCTTTTTGGATCCTTTGACAATTCAAGTACGCGAGAGAGCCTTGAAGTCAGGGGTATTCTTCTTCTTCCTTTCGGTTCTTAGAGAATTCAAATTACGCACAGAGCCTTGAGTTCGGGAAAGACCGGAGCAGATCATCTACAGTCGGCCGATATCTTCAAGAGAGAAGAGTTCAACGTTCAATCGTCCAAAGGAACTACTATAGATCCCATCGCCACTGATCCCACAAATATATTGTAAAAGAGAGAGATTGAACTATAAAATCCTCTCGTTTGTTCTTCTTTTTATCTTGTTCACTTCTATTGTAATTTAAGTTAATTCAATAGGAGGAAAGCAAAGAATTTCCGCTGCGAACAAACTGGCGACCACAGTGGGAGCCATCTCTTTCACTGATGAAGAGATTGTGGCACAATCGGACGTTGACATGATCGGATCCGAAGTAGACATGCTGGTTGTTGAAATCGACCAGCAGAAGTATGAGGAGTTCCTCTCCTCTGAATCAGGTGACTTGGGCGAGACACGACACTATCGTCGCATGTACTCCAATACCCGAGCAACAGGTAAAGAGGTATCCACCGAGATACGGGGATCCTTGGAGACTGCGGCTATAGGGCCGATGCTCGAACAAGAAATTCTAGCAGAGGAAAAGCTTCCTACTGCCGAAGAAGACCTGGGAACTGGATTGACCAGAACCCAACTCCGAAATAGGAATCGGAGACTAAGGCGGAAGCCCTCAAAGCCTGCCGCAGACGCAAGGCTAACGGACGTGAGGCTATGGTCCCTCGCAAACTGGCTCTCGCTAATTGCGAGACCGGTTATTATCGCGTTAAACGCGAAGTTACAACTTTCCTTAAAAGCAAGGAAAAGCCAGCGTGTGATTTTCCACGCGAGGCTATTGCTGAGCCCAGCGAGAAACGCGAAGCCAGCAAGATTTGCGCTACTCGCAAAATATCAGACACTCGCGAGAAATGCGAGTATAAAAATTCTTTGAAGTCAGCGTGTGATTTTCCACGCGAGGCTGATACTAAGCCAAGCGAGAAACGCGAGGCTGCTAGTACTTGCAATAAACGCAAGATTCCTGACACTCGCGAGAAACGCGAGTATAAAAATTCAATAAAGCCAGCGTGTGATTTTCCACGCGAGGCTGATACTGAGCCAAGCGAAAAACGCAAGGCCAGTAATACTTGCGAGAAATGCAAGATTCTCCGCGAGGAACGCGAGGATGATTGGCAAATAGTTGTCAGTCGTAAAAATCGTGCTAGGCGCGAAGCTATGATTTGTATTAATCGCAAAGATAAGGCAGCATGTAAGAACTTCCCTTAACGCGAGGCTATTATTCCAGAAGCTAAATTTCTGAAGACAAGCCAAGCCAGCGAGAAATGTGAGGCTAAAATGGCAAGATGCGGAGCTATTCCTCAGCCCCGCTCGATAAGACGCGAAGCTACTTCTAAGCTCCGTGTGGATCAATCCAACAGCAGAATCAGGGCAGATCCTCGCATCAGCGGGCCGGAACTGGACTCCAGTAATCCTGAGAAGTTTCAGTGGGTTCTTAGACCCTCTCAAAAGTTGAATGGGTCCCATGATTCCATAGCTGAAGACGTTGATCGCAGGGAATATCTGTCCAAGAAGAGGGGCATAGAACAACTGCAAGTTGAACCTGTTTGTCACTGCCAGCAGCTTATGACAGCGGTGTCCGCTGTAATGAACAAGTGCGGCTGCAGCAAGAGCAGGGTATCTGTGTTCGACCGATTAACCGAGTCCGACAAGAACCCTATTAAGAAGACAAAAACCGCTTCCCCAAAAGAATGGAGAGCTGTGACCTCCAATATGGTGGGAAAAGGGAAAAAGATTGTAGAGACGGATGATGATTCGGAGTCGAGCGATGAAGAACCTCCTCACGTCACTCGACTTAAATCAGGAGCCGTCCCGCCTAGAAATTATAAGAGACTTGTAAGGGGTTCTTACGACGAGGATAGTGATAATTCAGCTATAGCCTCGCCTCCATCCTCTACGTCATCTCGGCTACAGAAGTCAGCTTCGCATATGGCAGATAAGTCTAATGATATCAATCAGAGATTTGAAGCTCAAGAAAGAATGATTCGCGAGCAACAAATGACGATTGAAGACCTTAAGGGGATGCTCTCAAAGTTCGTTGAGAATAATACCAAAAAGGGCAAAGAAACTCTGAATGAAGAAGAACAGGAGGAGAAAGCCCACTTAATGCACGAGGACGACGATAGATTTTCTTTCTATGATCCGCATGGAGAAAAGATAGAAAAATTACAAAGTCAACTCGAAGCTTTGATGCACAAAAAGGAGTTGAAAGATTCAGGGGTCTCAAGACCATATACACCTGAATGGGATGTGGTACTCTACCCCCAGAAGTACAAGCCGCTCAAGTTAGAGCATTATGACTGGAAGGGATCGCCCAGTCAGCACATTTATTATTTCTTGTCCCAAGCAGGACATCTGATAGGTAATGACCTGATTATGACCAAAGTATTTGCAAGTACTTTGCGAGGGCCTGCTTTTACTTGGTTCATGCAGTTGCCCTCAGGTTCTATTAATATCTGGTTCGATGTTGAGAAATTATTTCTCTCGTGTTTCTTTGAGGATGATACCGAGATTACGGTTCATTCCCTCCTTGCGACTACACAAGGGGAACAAGAAACGGTAAAAGATTTCATAGAAAGATTCCTGGAGAAGTTCGTGCATTGCAAATACGGAATAGTCCAAGAAACTCTAGTTGAGACTTGTCGACACAATCTTAAGACCAATGTGCTCCTAAAAATGGGGGCCGTAGAGTCTAAGACATTGAGGGATTTGCTCAAACAAGGAGAGCAAGCTGAGGACTTGATTCGGCGAGTTGAAGAATCTCGTAGATCAAGAGGTACTGGGGGTAATAAGCTATATACCCAAAATAGCAGCAATAAGAATAAAGGGAAAGCGGTGATGGCATTAGAAGCTGCTCCTCAGAAGACAAACCCTCCACCAAAGCCGAAGCCCCAAAATCAGCAGGGAATAAGGCAAAATAGACCTCAGCAGGAGAGAAATTATACTTTCAAGGCGGAACAGACGCCTATCCTCTTTCACCTCCTCATGAGGAAGGGAATGCTGAAACTTCCGGAGAACAGGAAGCCAGAAGATGCTGGCAAGACCAATGACCCTAATTACTGTCTTTATCACCGGAATGTTGGGCACCTGACTAGGGATTGTTACCCTCTTAAGAACAGAATCCAAGCACTAATAGAAGCTGGAGTTCTGATGCTTAAAGAAGAGCAGAAGAAGGTCACTGCCAATATGGCAACTATAGTGGTTGGAACCCATGAGTTCCCCGCAGGAGTGACCCCAATCCCGAAGGGTAAAATAGTTACAAAGAACCTTGACCCTAACAATAAAGCCCAAGACGGACTTGTCCCTGTAACAACCCAAAAGGGGGAAGTTATGTGGGTTCACCCCGATTTGTTAGAAGATGAGCAGTGGACTACCGCAGGTCAAGGAAAAAAGCGGACTGTTAATGCTATTTCCGCGGAGATAAGGGAAGAATATATAGTTTCAGGAGCCTTCACAGATTCTGAAGAAGAGCCCGAAACTATGGCCACTCATCAAGATGGGGCAGGCCCTTCCGGTACTCGATCTGGGAAGACATATCTCAAGGACTACACCAGAGTAGATCCGAAAGACATATATGCAGAGCTTGCAAAACCGGAAAAGCAGAAAGGACTTCACTTCCAGAAGAATCCGATTAGAGATGAAGAAGCCAAGGAGACTTCCTTCAAATTTGATATAATAGCTCAGCTGGCTAACATCCCAGCACGAGTCACATTATATGAGTTGCTTCGATTGTCGAAGTCAACTCGTGAGGCGTTGAGAGAGGTCTTGGCAGACTCTGAGTCATTCCTAACTCAGATTGTCGACTCGGCCAACGAAGAACGGGACTCTTGCCCCCACTGTCATCAAGTGAGGAGGCAGATTCCACAAATCATCTTCTCTCCAGAGGACATGCAGGTGAGGAATATAAAGCATAACAGGCCTTTATATTTCACCGGATATGTTGGGTCTACAAAGGTGGACCGAATTCAAATTGATCCAGGTTCTGCACTCAGTGTCGTACCTAGAAGGTTGATGCAGCTGTTGGGGATTTCGCTTCATCGTTTGACGCCTACAAACACCACTATTTACGGATTCAATGCTAATAACAGCCATCCTCTTGGTAAAATCCGATTGCGGTGTCAAATTGGAGACTTGAGAACGGAGGTTACATGCTACGTTATTGATGCTGACACCTCCTACAATATTTTACTGGGACGACCTTGGATCCACGCTCACATGATAGTCCCGTCGACTCTTCACCAATGCATGAAATATTGCGATGAGGAAGGAGAAGTCCGAACACTTGTTGCAGATAAGCAACCATTCAAAGGGCTGGAAAATTACTTCACAGATACTGCACTCTATAAGCTGGCCCATGAAGTCTCTAATGACGATCCTAACAAGCCTCCAAAGCCTGATTAAAGCAGTAATGAAGCCGATACTGAATACGAGCTTCCTGAAGAAGACGACGTGGGTGATTATGAAATCAACCCTCACTTAGATTTTAATTTGAGTCTTGACATAGCCGATGAAATAGAGGAAGAATGGATTATAAATGAAAATATAAAGTTAGTCTACGAGCATGATGTAGCTACTGAGTCTGAACCCTCTTGTACTTCCACTGAAGTGGATGACCTATCCAAACTTGAAGTTCTGGTGGCATATCATTTACCACTTAGGTCATCCCTCCTCTCTCAGTCTAAAATAGTTAAGGGAAAAGGTCACTACTTCAAAGTGCCTTCTCGACAAAAGTCCCAAAAGCCGATCATGTTCGGCAGAGTAATTACGTCACCTCGACAAAGACAAAGTAGTGAAAGTGATGAACAAACATCACCTCAATTTCACTTGTATGAACAGAAATCCCGACAAATGATGGAGAAAATGGGTTATAATTTTACCCAAAAGCCGGGGTTAAACTTTGGGAAAGGGCGACAGAATCTTATACCCTCATTTAGACTAAGAGGAAAGAGCCCAGACTATTACCAAAAGACTCGCAGGGGGTTGGGCTATGTATCTACTCCTCCCTCATCACCACCTGGACAAGAAGAGAGTTCTTCGGCCAAGGAAGATACATCTTCATCCAATCATGATTCGGATATAAGTACCGATACTTGGTTTCAATCTTTGACAGCCAATATGGTTTCAGCCGCACCAGAAAGCGACGAGGAACCAATTGATGTTCAAGATGATTCCTGGGCTAAGCATATGGACACTCTCTGGGATGACCGCTTTGAACAACGCGACCCGCCCACGGAAGACATATTAATACAAGTCAACATGGGAACGGAGGAAAAGCCGAAGCCCATCTTCATAAGTGACACGCTGACTCCCTTGGAAAAGGAGGAACTTATATCTCTTATCAAAGAGTATATAGACGTGTTCGCATGGAGTTATGAAGACATGCCCGGACTTGACCCTCAAATTGCCACACACAGGCTAAATATTAAAGAAGATGCCAAGCCCGTCAAACAACAGTAAAGGCGTTTTTGACCGGAATTGATGGAGGCAATAGTTGCTAAGATCAACAAACTTATAAAATACGGATTCATCCGTGAGGAGCAACACCTTGATTGGGTGGCTAACATAGTGCCGGTTCGTAAGAAGAACGGCAAAATCTGGATATGCAACGATTTTCGAGATCTGCACGCTGCATGTCCTAAGGATGAATTTCCACTTCCCATCACCGACGTGATGATTGATAATACATGTGGTTTGGGAGGATGTCCTTTATGGATGGCTTCTCAGGTTATAACCAGATCAAGATGCACCCGGATGATAAAAAGCATACAGCTTTCAGAACGCTGCTGGGGGTATACTGTTATACGGTGATGCCATTCGGATTGAAGAACGCAGGTGCCACCTACCAACGCGCAATGAGTGTCATATTCAAAGAACACCTGCGCAAAACAGTGGAGTGCTATGTGGATGACTTAGCAGTCAAAAGCAAAGACAAAGAAGATCATCTTCATGATTTAAGAGTGGTCTTCGATCTTATGCGGAAACATCATTTAAAGATAAATCCCACCAAGTCATTTATGGGGGTGTCGAGTGGGAAATTTCTTGGGTTCATAATAACTTCAAAAGGAATCTTTCTCGACCCTGAAAAAGTGACAGCAATCAGTGTGTCACCGCCCCGCAACCTTAAAGAATTAAGAGGGTTACAAGGAAAGCTCGCCTATATTCGGCGCTTCATATCCAACTTATCTGGACGATGCCAGCCATTCTCCAAACTTATGAAGAAGGGGGTTTCTTTCGTATGGGATGAGGCATGTCAACAGGCATTTGATGACCTCAAAGAATACCTCACCAAACCTCCTGTTCTTATGGCACCGGTCCCTGAACAGCCCTTCCTTATATATGTAAGGGCCATGGATGATGCGTTAGGAGCATTACTTGCTCAATATAATGAGCACGGCCATGAACACGCCCTCTATTACTTAAGCAGGACAATGATCGGAGCAGAGCATCGGTATACCCCGATCGAAAAAGAATGTTTAGCCCTAGTGTTCGCTGTTCAGAAAATGCGACACTATCTTTCGGGGCAAATAATTCATGTCATATCACGGGTTAACCCCTTGAAGATCCTGATGACAAAACCAGGATCCTTAAACGGCCGATTAGCAAAATGGGCCCTGCTACTGTCACCCTATGACATACACTTCGTCCCTCAAAAAGCCATGAAGGGACAGGCAATCGCCGACTTTCTTGCAGACCATCCAATTTGGTCCAAATCCAAACAGACGTTAGAGGTCAACACAGTTAGTAAAGAACAACCATGGAAAATGTTCTTTGATGGTGCTGCCAGACGATCTGCTGCTAGAGTAGGGGTTGTGCTTATATCCCCACATAAACATATATTGCCTAATGGTTACTCATTAACAGAACCGTGCACGAATAATGTGGCGGAATATAACGCGCTCATTATCGGCTTAAAAATAGCTCTGCAACTGGGAGTGAACCATCTAGAGGCATATGGAGACTCTAAGCTCATCGTCAATCAGATGACAGGTGAGTATGAAGTCAGACATGAAGCCCTCATCCCCTATCATCAACTAGCTATTGAGCTAGCAGGATATTTTGAACAGTTTTACATATATCATATATCCCGGAATGAGAACGTCTATGCAGATGTTCTTGCTGCATTAGCCGCAACACTAGCAATCCCGCCAGGTGAAGCTAAAAGTATCACCATTGGTAGCAGAGAACTCCTCCAACCAGACGCGGTGTCTCAAGCCGAAGAGGTATGCCAGACAGGCTTAATGTTGGAACCCCGTAATTAGCGATTTTCGTTTGTGGATTATGCTTTGCATGGGATATTACCAGAAGATTCAAAGGAAGCCACCTCGATAAAGAGGAAGGCCCAGAGATTTTATTATGACCATAAGCTTCAGACTTTGTATAAAAAGTTAAGAGATGGTCTGCTACTACGCTGCATATCAAAAGCAGAAGCAGAACAAGTACTGAGGGAAACACATGATGGAGTATGTGGAGCTCATCAGCCCGGCCCAAAACTCGGAGACCACATAAGAAGGCTGGGATATTACTGGTCGAACATGATTACGGAAGCAATGGCGTACGCTAAACGGTGCCATGCATGTCAGATACATGCTAACTTCATCCACCAACCCCTAGAATACTTGCACAACACTGTTGCTAGTTGGCCGTTTGAGGCATGGGGAATGGATATCGTGGGGCCTATAACTCCCCCGTCATCCAGAAGACATCGGTTTATCCTTGCGATAACTGATTATTTTTCAAGGTGGGCCGAAGCCGTGCCCATGAGAGAGGTGAAAAAGACAGATGTGATTAAGTTCATCAAGCATCATGTCATTTACCGTTTTGGCATCCCTCGGAGGATCATCCATGATAATGGTCCGCAATTCGTCAGCGAGAAGTTTTCAAGATTCTATGATAAATTCAGAATCAAAGATATCGCTTCGACACCTTATAACCCCGCGGCTAATGGGTTAGCTGAAGCTTTCAATAAGATGATTATTAAGCTCCTTCGGAAGTTCGTCTCCTCCAATAAACGAGATTGGGATGAAAAGCTAGGAGAGTGCCTGTGGGCTTATCGCACCACCGTTCGCACCCCTACAAAAGCTACTACATTCTCTTTGGTCTATGGAAGCGAGGCCGTCTTGCCTCTCGAAATCCAGATTCCATCACTAAGAGTGGCCTTAGCCACAAAGATGACGACAGAAGAGCGCCATCAATAAAGACTGCAAGAACTAGAGGCGTTGGATGAAAAGCGTCTCAGGGCCCAACAACGGATTGAGTTGTATCAAGCCCGAATCTCGCGAATGTTTAATAAGAACGTTAAACCAAGGACCTTTAAACAAGGAGATTTGGTTCTGGCTGTTAAAAGGCCAATGATTCTAACCCACAAGACTAAGGGTAAATTTGAACCCAAGTGGGAAGGACCGTTTGTTGTGGAAACCGTATACTCCAGTGGAGCCTACCGCTTAATGAATCAGAATGGCGATAGGATGATGATGCCGATCAATGGCAAGTTTCTGAAGAAATACTATGCTTAATATCCCTGGAAGTACGCGACTCCACTTGTTCAAGTTACGCAATTGAGCGCTTGGACTTCTTCTTAGGCATGCGCATCGACCGCCTCTGACCTAAAACGTGGTGTGCCCAGTTTTCAAGTTATGAACCGCCTCCAGTCTTCTTCTTAGGTATGCGCATTGACCGCCTCTGACCTAAAACCTGGTGTGCCCAGTTCTCAAGTTTGAACCGCCTCCAGTCTTCTTCTCAGGCATGCGCATTGAGCACCTCTGACCTAAACGTGGTGTGCCCAGTTCTCAAGATTGAACCGCCTCCAGTCTTCTTCTCAGGCATGCGCATTGAGCGCCTCTGACCTAAAACCTGGTGTACCTATTTCTCAAGTTTGAACCGCCTCCAGTCTTCTTCTCAGGCATGCGCATTGAGCGCCTCTGACCTAAACCTGGTGTGCCCAGTTCAAGTTATGAACCGCCTCCAATCCCCTTCTTAGGCATGCGCAATCGAGCGCCTCTGACCTAAAATTGATGAATTACCCAGCACCGATCAGGCAATGGGAAGAGAACTAGTTTCTCGCCAACCCTTTCATGCTGGGGGTAAAAGCATGAATTGCCCAATGCCGCTAAGGCAAAGCGAAGAGGAAAAGTTTGGCATTTAAGCCCAAACAAAATTCTCGACAACTCACCATGTTGAGGGGAATAACATAGCTAGCCCAACTCAAACGGTAGTTGGTAAAGGCTAATCAAACCCGTTGATAGCTGGGGATTTGCTAAAAATCCCATAAACCCTGTCATGTTAAACTCTTACCTTTGACAGTATGACTTGGACTACTTTTGATGACAAGTTATTTGTTGTGCAAGCAGATTTCCTAGCCAACAAATAAAAGAATCAAAAAGCTGTTATCTTTATTCATCATTCAGAGGGAATGGATTTACAAAAGAAGTCAGAGAATCAGTAAAGTTCTCTTTTTTATTACAAGTTCTCATTACAAAAGGAATGAAGAATAAAAAAAAATAGAAGAAAACTATGAATCTCCTAGGAGCTTCAACTTATTCGTCGCCTCGTCGACCACTCGACGGCGAGTTGCTTCCACAGAGTGTTGAGCCTGCCGGAGTAAGTCATCATCATTCATTGCAAGTTGCTGGGTTAGATGCTGACGAGACTCTTCCATAGCACGACTTTTCATTGTCTCCTCATGTTCAACCTGTTCCCGTTGAAGGATCAGCGCATCCCGCTTCTTAACGGCTTCCCCTAATTGAAGCTCGTTGGTTACTAAGACCGCCCGAGCTTTAGCAATGGTTTCCTGGGCTCT